>VWZX01009530.1:0-230581 GCA_013399015.1 Galbula dea
GAAGCATAGGAGATTCTGTGTGAACACAGGTAGAAATATGTTCCCAGTTGAGGTGGCAGAGCCCTGGCCCACACTGCCCAGAGAGGCTGTGGAGTCTCCTTCTCTGGAGGTATTGAAAACCTATCTGGACACGCTTCTGTGTGAGCTGGTCTAGGGAATCCTGCTGTGGCAGGGGGGTTGGACTAGATGATCTTTCGAGGTCCCTTCCACCTCCTAACATTCTGTGATTCTGTGATTCTGTGAATTTCTGATACCTCCTATTTCAGCTGAGCCGTAAAATGCCATGAGAATAGTATTAGTAGATAGAAAACCTGATGCAATACTTTGAGTACTTCAGTACTTTGGGTATTGTTTACCCATCTGAAAGTAGAAATAGAAATGTTTTTTAAGTTTTATTTTTAAAAATGAAGATATTAAATAAAAACTAAGTAACTGCAAAAACTCTGCAACCAACCAAACCCCAGGACATTACTCAAAGGCCTAAAGAAGATAGTTAGAACTAACAACTGGGTTCTTCAGCCCCTAAGATGCACTAATTCCTATAACATAAGATCATCAGCTGGTTTAGAAGCAGAAAAAAATAGACCTTGAGAAGTTTTTTAGCAGTTAATCCTCAACTAGGGTAGATCCTCTGACATTGTAGCTCTCTCTGTGCTTCAACATCAGTTAGAAGTTACTTCTGCAGTAGACCAGGGATTAGCCTGACCACACTTTGTTTATATGTTCTGAAATATTCTTGCATCTGTAGAAACTCTTATGGCTAATGAGGTTTGACTACTTCAAACACAACCCACAGCTGAATTAGAGCTGCTGCTAATGCTTTATTGCTTAGAGATCCCAACCAGCTAAACTGTGATTGCTTCTGTTTAGAACATGCTGCCTCAGGAAACCCAAAGTAATTAAAGACAAGCTGAAAAATAATAAGGGAGAGAGAAGAAAAAGATCTGCAGCAGCAAAGCTAGCCTCTGAAAGGGAGAACTTTGTACAAAACTTGTACTGCAAGTGATAGACTTCCCTTTGAGCTAGGTTGTTGAATAAACATGATGAGCAAAAATCAAAGCAGGAGTGGCAGTGGAGCAGGTAAACTTTCCTATTGTTTCTGGTAAAGAAAAAAGTTCTTGTTCAAATATCTACAGGACAGTGATTTTATACTGTTTGAGGGTGACATCTTCAAATTCTACCATCTGAATTTTTTAATGCTTATTCTGCATCAATCATTAGTAAAAGAAATAACACCTCCTCCTAAGTGGCTGCTTTTTGTCAGGAAGGGTATTAAAGGTCAAATACAGGTTCTTCCTTCTAAAATTCTGTGGTGTATTTTGTTATATGGATGTTGTGTAGTTCTTTTGCCTCTTCCCAAGCACCAGTCTGGCCTACCTGGCCAGCAAGGATTATTAGGAGGATCTGAGTAGGTGTTAGGAAAAATCTTCCCTGAGAGGGTTTTTAGGCATTGGCCCAGGCTGCCCAGGAAAGTGGTGGAGTCACCATCCATGGAAACATTCAAAAGACACGTGGTGCTTGGGGCTATGGTTTAGTGGTGAGCATGGTAGTGTTGGGTGGATGGTTGGACTGGATGATCTCAGAGGGCTTCTCCAACCATAATGAATCTATGATTCCATCATGGAAAACCAGAAATGCACATGTGGGACAACAATAAGAGTGGCTATAAAACTGGAGGAGAGGAATGGATGAGAGAAGACAGTCCAGAGCTGTCAGTGTACACATACAACTGTGGAGTGGCTGGTGGAGGCAAAAAATGTGTGGGAATGCAAAAATAAGATGCCTGAAAATGGATGTCTGATTAAGTGAGGAACAAGAGTTAGATCAGTAGAATTTGGAAGTGTGGGAGCATCAGGATTGAGGAGGATGGTGTGATGGTTTGGACCCGGCTCCCTGGCAAATGCCCAAACCCACAGTGAAAGCCTTCCCCCTCCCTTTCCCTCTCAGAGTTTTAGAGAAACTGCAAGAGAACCTAAAGAGCCTGAAACAACCTGAATTATATCAAAAGTATTTATATTTACATATATAGCAGCACATTTACTGTATTCTAAAGGTTATGAAGGGAGGTATAAAGACAAATACTGGTAAGGATAGAATACTCTCCGCTCTTCATTCCAAAGAGTGGATTTCAGTGATTGAAAGATGATCTAGAGCAGAGAATGGCAAAGGAATGCAACGTGCCAGGAATGAAAGGAAAAAAAATCCAACAAACAAACAAAAAAAATAAACCCCCAAACTCAAAGAAAACAAAGAAACCCCAGCAAACATGCAAAAGACCTGCAGACAACGTTTTCCAGTTGATATTTTTCCAATAACTAAGTGGTTTTGCAATAGTAACAAAAAGGTCATGTAGATTCAGAAAAATACTACTCATAGAAGAAGAATCAGCTGAGAGCTACCAGAAAACATGACCTTCAGAAAGTCTCTGAACCAAGTTAATGCAGATTAGGAAAGACTCAGGGAGGGTGGAATTTATAACTTTCCTCTTTCTAATACATTTTCTTGGGTATCTATTATTGGCCATACCAGAAGGTGGAATTTATGACTCTCCTCTTTCATTCTAATACATTTCCTTGGGTATCCATTATTGGCCATACCAGAAGAGTTGTCTAGGCTGCATTTAGGGTAATTTAATTTATGCCTCCCTTGCAAAAAAATAAAGAATAGGCTCATAAAGAACAATATTTCATAAAGAATTCATGTACAGATCCTTCCTATGCCTCAAGAAATCACCATAAATAATACATAGAAATTGTCTGGAGAAAACAAGTGAATACAAAGAGAAATATCCTGTATTTAAGGTAAATATATCAACTGTCCAAGGAAATGTCTGTTTCTTTTCCAGATGAGGTAATAATGATGTAATACAGAATATAGAACAAGATAAACTATTTCCATCTTCTAAGAACTGCAGCTTGTAGAACTAATTCCAGGCTGATTCCAGTTTACCATAGAAAGGATCAGGCTGACTCCTGAAGATATCTATGTCTTCTGCAGCTGAGCAAAGAGCTTAGATGACTAAGGCTGATTGATTTTTAGGTGGTTGCATGTAGATAAGGTAAGAGTTTCTGACTCTAAAGTATTCTCATTAGGCTTTCTTTGTGATCTACCATACTTACAACACAGACAGTGTGATACAAGTTAGGCATTTTGAAGTATCTTACAACTGGAAAATCTCTGGAGAAAAATAAAGTGATTAAAAAATGTTGCTCTGTAAAATTTTCCTTATTTCCATAGTTATGAATTTTTCAGGATACCTCAAGCTATACTTTCCATGGAAGATTTTTTCCTTTCTCTGAATTCATGCTTGTTCATAATAAATTACTGAAGTATAAGTTCCATTAAAATCAGAAAACTGATCTATATACATGGCTAGAAAATAGACCTAGGTCTTTCAGTTAATTAAAGGTACTTAAAATATATGAATTGAAAATTTCCCTTTCTCTTATACTATATTATGCATAAAACCAAGCCATTCTTAAGATATGGATAACAAAGGCAATAAACAGAATAAGGGCAGAACAAGCACCTGTTTATGTGCATACTCTACAGTTCATTGAAGAACACTCCAAAATAGTGTTTGCCTGAGCCTTCTGGGGGGATAATTCAGTGAAAATAAACAAAACTTTTGCTCAGCTTGGGAGCAATCAAATGCTGCCTGTCTGAATGCATTATTTCACTTTAAGCCTGAATCTGCATGTGGTTAATTCTCCAAGGCACTGCTTAGACTCCACAATAAACCCCACCCACTTTAATAGACAGCATGACAATGAATTAACAGACAGGCTATCCTGTCTGAGCAACACAAGCTGTATAAATAGAAAGAGATGCTATTCAAGAAGAGGTTTGTAACATTTGTATTGGCATTTAACCATGTTCATTCCTAGTTCCTCATGGACCAATGGCCACCTGGACTCCTTCCTGTGTGACCTTATCTAGGGTGTCCTGCTGTGGCAGGGGGGTTGGACTTGATGATCTTTGTAGGTCCCTTCCAACCCCTAACGATCTATGACTCTATGAACAAAGAGCCACACAAAGAGCTTTCTGTTTCTTTGGTTTCCTTCCCCTTTTGACTCTTCAAAATGAGAAATTGCTATATTCCTACCAGAAGCTGTATTTTGCATATATACTTATTTTTCCTTCTGATACTGTGTTATACACTATATTTTGTTTCCAGAGAACACCACTGCATTTTTCACAGATTAAACATGGCACTAGAAGGCGTTAGAACTATATTCTTTTTGATTTTTTTACACTGTTCAAACTGTTCAAGCCACTTAGCTTGTGCAGCAGAAGTGGGATTGTGAATTCTCAAAGAGCCTGGCAGCAAAGTAAATTTGCAATACTGCTGAGGTATTTTATGAAGAGAGTGAAGATAAAAGAACTGACAATTTTCTCTTTTAAGTAGTTGTGAACCACTCATAATTCCATCCCAAATTAGGGCCTTCTCTGACCATTCATATGTGGGAAAACCAATATTTTTGAATGATATTAGATCCCTCTCAAATACAGTTCCTGAGAACAGACCCTCAATGACAGTAATATTCTGGGTTGCTATAATTACTGACATGTTCAGCTGATAGTTATAACACCAAACTCTGCCACAATCCATGGGCAAATATCTTTATGCATGTACTGCACTCATCCAACAAACAGAAGTCCCTCTGATAGGTAAATTGTTTCTTTCTTTTAGGGAAAAATGTGCTAGATAAAAATTTGCCATGAGGATCATATATAGCAAATAAGATTCTTCTTTCCTTTACATGCTTATCTTTCCCCTGAAAAACACATACTCCTTGTCAAGTAAAAACATAGCTCTATTGGAATAATTAAAAAAAATAAGAACTCCAGATTTTGTAACTGTGATAAACTGTGGAATGTGGAATGCCACAGCTTTCCTCTGGCCTCTGAAAGGAAACCCTGTATGTGTATCTTTGTGTGACAGCATACCTCCACCGATACAAGCTGGGGTGAAAGAGATATCATCCAGAGCAAACTCTATGGGTTCACTCCACCCCACTTCAGCTTCAAAGGCAACTCTGAAAGGGCTGTTGCTGGAGAGGACTACATTTGCATACATCCATTTGTTTTCTTCATTTCTATGAGAAGACCACATAAGAATGTCCATTCCATGTTCTTCAGCTGTGTATACCTGTTGAACATGAAACCCAAGAGATGCAAGTGAATCACCATCAGGCAACCAAGGAGTGCGGGTAGCTAGAGAACCTAGCCCAGGGCCAGCAGTGCAGCTACCTCCCTGGTTAGTACTGGCCCTCTTAGGTATGGTTCAAACCCACACCTGACTGGTGATGACCAAATCTCACTGCCTTTATGAATCCTAGTTCAGCTGCAAATGAAAAGCTACTCTGAAAACAACATAAAATAAAAAGAACCATTAATACAGTCACTAATTGGAAAGACCTACAGACAATCTTGGCTTAACATTCAGAAGCTAATGAGTAAAGATTTAACCCCAGATTCCTCTGAATATTGAAGAAAAGACTGAGAAGGATCTGAAGTTCTCCTTTCATCTCCAATAGGTGACCTCCTTATGGTTGATAGAATGGGTGAGATACAAATATAAGGATCAGCATCTAGGGGCTGAAGTCTGTTGTTTGGTACAAGCAATTTGTAATTCAATGTTTCAGGCAGCCATGGTAAATTCTCTCAAACATATTTAGCTAAGCCATAAGTAATAAAATAAAGTATTTGAACAGTGAAAGCAGAAAGAAAATCAGTTGGTGAATTTGCAATTAAACAACAACTGATGAATTTATACCAAGCACAGGAAATTCTGCAGGTTACACAGGTAGTGTACCCCACTCAGGTGACAAAATCCTCATGAAATTTAAACCAAGCCAGAAGTAATAAAACAGGAACTGGAGTAATGACGGGAAGCAGAATGCAGCCATTACAGAAGGCAACTATTTCTATAAAGGACTGCATACTTTAACCATTATCTTCTCATCACTTTCAACAACATCCTTCTCTTAAGTCTTTACACTAATTTTCCAGTGTCCTATGGGTTCATGTTCCCTTTTGAGTGTCCCATTTCAATGATGGAACACAAAATCTGGGACCCAAGAAAGTAATAAACTTAAACCCATAGGGTCTACTGCATGATCTGAAACTCTCTCAGCCAACTTGTTTGGACAAATAAGCTAGAAACCCAAATGACACCATGAACCATATACTTTAGAGGGCTAAAAGGACAGGAGTCAAGAAAAAATTCCTGATTCAACCCGTACAAAAAAGATAAATACTGTGTGTAATCACATCATCAAGCTCTAAGGCCTTAATAAGATGAAACCCATAATAACTCTACATGTGAGGTTAAGACTATGTTACATCACCTGTATGTGTCCCTGGAGGTATTCACTATTTTACCTGTCATGAAATCATAGAATTGCCAGAGTTGGAAGGGACATTAAAGATCATCCAGTTCCACCCCCCCTGCCTGGCAGGGACACCAGCCACTAGATCAGGTAGCCCAGGGCCCCATACAGCCTGGCCTTAAAAGCTTCCAGGGATGAGGCTTCCACAACCTCTCTGGGCAACCTGTTCCACTGTCTCACCACTCTAATACTGAAGAACTTCCTCCTAATATCCAACCTAAATCTGCTCTCCTCTAGTTTGCATTCATTTCCCCTGGTTCTATCACTGTCTGACCTCCTAAAAAGTCCCTCCCCAGCTTTCTTGTAGCCCCCTTCAGATACTGGAAGGCTACAAGAAGGTCTTCTCGGAGCCTTCTTTTCTGCAGACTGAACAATCCCAACTCTCTCAGTCTGATTATGCAGTATATATCCCACAGATATAAAATTTTACAGCACATAGTACTGTTAACATTGTGTTAGCTATTACTCTAGCATGCAGTGATATTTTCTACTTTGGAGGTTAATATTGAAATAACATCACTTTCAGCATCTCTCTAAAATCTCACAGGTGCACAAGTAACTGTTGGGGAAAAGGAAGAACGAAAAATGTTTGAAGATAACACTAGGTTGTGGCTGCCCCATCCCTGGCAGTGTTTAAGGCCAGGCTGGATGTGGCCCTGGGCAACCTGGTCTAGTGCATGTGGCATCCCTGCCCATGGCAGGGGGGTTGGAACTAGATGATCTTTAAGGTCCCTTCCAACCTGAGCCATTCTATGATTCTATGATAGATCCTCTTCTAACAGGACAGTTGAACTGGTCCATTGGTTACAGATGGGTTTTCCTCCAGTCCTTTTTGTCAGGTTGGTAGAAGAAAGTTTTCAGACCAACAATTTCAAAGCACATTGCCTGTTTGGGCACAGAGAAATTGCATCATGTCCATAGTGAGCCTGAGATCAGCTGAATCCTGAAGTCACCCTGTGCACATCTAGATCAACCTTGCAGCTCAGGCTCAGTACAAACAATAAATCCATCAGGAAACTTGCTGTATGAAATAGTGGTCAGTGGCCCTGGTGGGGCACTAAGTCAAACTGGGACTGAAGTAGAACATTTTGATGACATCTGTTTCTGTTCTCATAGATGTAATGTAGTTTATATGCCTTATCTTTTCTTTGAGGCATGACTCATACATACCATACACTAAGAGCATGCAGATATGTAATTACTATGGATTATGTTGGGTTAATTCATGTAGCTGTGTCCTTAGTTAGGTTTGACTAGAGTTTAAATCTGATATATGGTTTCTCAGGACAAGCACATAGGTAACCTGTGGAAACTGATAGCACTTAGTGTTAAATCTCTGAAGGGGTCCATAGGAAATCTCAGGGGAGCTCCCAGCTCTGCTCCATTTCTCATATACACTCCTGGGGAAATCCTTCAATCCCATTTTCTGCCAAAGCACTCCTGAAGACTTTTACTTCACTCCTCCCAGCCTTTATCTATCCATAACTGTGCCAGGAAAGGGTCTGTGTTGTGTCCCTTCAAAAAATTTCAGCTGACCTCTCCAAAGGAATAGTCCATAATTTAAAATATATATGCTACATGAAATGAGATTCTCATGGACATCAGAAATTGGGAAGTTCAGAGAGTCTGTTCCTTTAGCTGGGGACACAGATCTCATTGTCTCAGAGACTGTGCCTACAGAAAATGAAGGAAATATTCTAAGATGCAATATTTTATTCTTCAGTGAGGTTACCCATGCCATCTTCTGGGTCAGGGGGCACGTTTAGCAGGTACAAGATTTCTGCTGGTTTGTGTAAACATGCATGGCACATGAAAGGCAGAGCAAATTCTCATGGATGTGAGTTGCCTACAGCCCTGAAAAGCTACAATTACATGGTGCTTAGTGCCTCCAGAGACTACACCACCTCCCTACACAGACAGAATCCTATGATGCTGTGTACAAACAAGCCTGCTAGGGGAAACAGTTTAACATGTGGAAGAGGAAAAAGCCACCAAGATGAGTCCCACTATATGGCATGTAATGAAAACCAAAGCTGTAGCAAGGTCCTATTGAACAACAATCTATCAGTCTGGGAAGATTGTGTTCCAGCTAAACCTGGTCTAGTTGTGGGCTAAATCCCATCATTTGAATTTTACAGCAACAAGCATGTGTTATACTACCTTTGTCTATTCCTCATCCTGTGCTGGCTCTGTTTCCAGATGGCACACACACAGTCAAAATCACAAAGAATAGGAACCAACAGAAATAGTTATCACTTCATTCAGTGCAGAGTGAAAAGCTCAGGAGTGAAGATACCCAACAGATACTTCACAGCAATTTTAAGTACAATTTAGCATTCTAATTTGCAGGAGATGAGTGCATGGATGAAGCTTTTACACTTGCTTCTTGATCTTTCTCCAAGATGCCTTTGCCAGCTGGTTCATTTGTGCTCCAGAGGTGAAGAGCATTCTTTAGCAAATCCCATTTCCCTGCTTCAAAATCACATCTCAGTTCTAATTCTCCACAGCATGTCCTTTATGCTGGAAACTTCTGAACTCTTTTTTTCAGTTCTTATTTCATTTTGGGGGTAGGGAAATGCATGTACCTTTGAAGGTCACACAACACAAACTACTGTTTCCTACTTAGTCACCAGCAGTCATGGTTGTGCCCTCATGCTGACTGTTACTTTCTCATTACTTTCCCCATCTTGCCTGACTCTAGCCATTGGCATGCTTCAACCAAGAAGCCAAGGCAGATCTAAAGGGTGTATACATAACAAAAGGTGTATTCTCCCAACATATAGCCTTGAATCACCAGCCAAGGAAGCAGGAAAATCTTGTGGAAGACAATCTGTATTTTCACTTCACTAGACACCAGAGACTTCTGTCAGCTGAGGAAACTTCCCACTGACTCCAGTGAATAATGATGCTATGTTTTCTGCTCTACATCCTCAAGAGCATGACCTTGAAGTCCTCCACTCCTTGGCACTCATCATTGCACATCTTCCTTGGACTGGAGCTACCCCAGAGGCAAACTGAAATTGCTTCTCTGAAGTCCACAAATCACATAAGCAAAATTGTATCACAATTCACTGTCACAATAGAGAAGCACTTTAAAAACTATCTACCTCTTTTCTTTTTATTTCTTCAAACATGAGTTTGAGGTAATAAAAAGAGTTGTCAGTTTTTAGTAAAATGTCCTATACCAAAATTTACTACACCTCAGTTCTGTTAGTACCCACAAATACCAAGGCAGAAACCAGATCAGAGTTATACTATCACACCAGGAATTAATTTTGGTTTTAATTCTCTTTTCTATGACAAACTCCTGAAGTAAATGGACAGAGACAGAATGCTGAAGCTTAATGGGAGCTGAAAGTTATCTGTCTCTCTGACAGATGACCAATAGGATCTTCACTGGGATGAAACAGATGTGAAAATCACCTCCATTTCTTGCTGAAGTTTCTCTCCTGCTTCATTAAATGCAACTAAATAGCCATTAAAATGTAAAGAGAAATCCATTTTTTAGATTTACATTTGCATTGTAATGCAGTAAAAATTGTTTATATTAAGAGCTATTCTGGTTCAGAGAATATTAATTCCTATGTTAGACCAGCTATCTCTTTGGTGATGAATACCTCCTCTCTCAAAAGCTGTCACCATCAACTCCCAAGGAAAGTCAGTGGCTTTGTACTTCATTGTCATGAAGCAACTTTTTCTAGTTGAGGGATGTCCTGAAGCATCAGCATCCAGATCTCTCAAATCCATCCATTCTGTGCTAATGCAAGAGCTGCTGTAAACACTGTGTCCTGTTTACAGACAACAACCATAGCCTGTACTTCTGGCTTCCTATGAAAATATTACAGTTTCTGACAAAAAAATTGTGCAGTTGAAATGTGCAGTCTGAATACAGAAGAGAAGCACTTTTAATTCCTTTGTTCTAGTTCCATTTCTGGGTAAAAATGGGGTTACTCACATAACTTCACTTTATTTTGGGTGGTTCTATTACATCCACTTCCTACATCAATACTTCCTTCATTTTTAGCTTTCTTCTTTGCAGATTCCCTAGATGTGGTTTTAGTCACACATCTGAATTTGTTCTATATTTGAAGATATAGATACTTTTTTTTTTGTTAATCCAGATGGACCAGATAGCTGTATTTTAGATAATAGCTATCATCTCAGATTTGGACTGAAGTTATTATATCCTAACACATTGTTCAGAGCTCCTATTACAGTCTGGCCTTTTTTCACCTCTAGTGCAACCTGAACAAAGTTTTCACTTCTGCTTTTGAAGCTTTGCACTGCAGATTTTGTTGGGTTTCTTTAGGTTGGGTTTTATTTCCTCCCCCCTTTTTTTTTTTCCTTTTTTTTCCTCTTTTTTTGTTCTTTTTTGTTCTTTTTTTGTTCTTTTAGGCTTTTTCTTTTCCCCATAAATGGTTACAGTTCATTTGTATTCTTGATTTAATAATAGCAAGAGTTGATGCTGAAATAGTTTATTAGTTGGATAGAAAAAGAGCAAAGCTTTCCTAAGGGCAAATTGGGTCTGTGGTAGGATGATAATTCCTTGCTGGTTCCCTCACTCTGCTATGAATATTGTTGTATGTTTCTACATGAGGAGTACATATTGCAGAGCCATAAGCAGGGAACTTCATTTGCACCTGGGAGTAAGACAATTCTGTATGGATTTCTTTAGGAAATGAAAGGGAATGCAGTTAATTAGTCTGAAATGCAACAGAAATGAAACAGCAAACTCTGTCTGCTAACTCACACAGAGCCCACACACATCTGCTTATTCACAAGTGCTTAGGTGTTCTGTGGTGCTTGAAAAGCTTCAGGAGCTCCTTCAAAAAATCCTGGCCACGCTCTTGCATGCTGGGATGACCTGAATACTTGAATTCAAACAAATAAATAATCATAGATAATCTCACTGCACTGCAACAGATCCAAAAAGCTATTGCTGTTTGCTTTTTATTTCAATTTAATCTGGAACCAAGGTTGACCTTTACCTACAGCTTTGTTTTCTTAATCTTTATGGGCAGACTTTGTGTACATGGAAGGATGAGTAATGTAAACTGGGAAGCATGGCCTTGAAGCTATGACCAAGTGTTTCAAAAGCCACATTTATAAATTCATATAAATATTGTATATTTAAAAGCAATAATAAAATGACAAGATTGTAATATAAACACTTCTCAAAAATTCATCCTAAGTGAAGCACCTTTGGGAAGAGCACATTTTAAGCACTTTTATTCAGTAACTAGAATGAAATGTTAACATAACATCATTTGAAACTCATTTAAAATCAGTTTGGAAAGTAGAAGTACCTACTGCTTGTAGTAACTGCATGAAATACAGCTTTTATTCTTTGTTATGATTGTTTCTAGCAATAATATACTTGGAGTATCCATGGCTTAGATCAAATTGAGATGCAAACTCCCTCCTGAAAAAGATTACTTTAAAAAAAAGACAGACAAAAGGGGAAATGAAAGGTAACATGATTCTTTAGATGGATATAAGGAGTTCCTCTGGACAGCTGATCACTGGCAGAGGTTGCCCAGAGGGTTGAGTAATCTTCATTTATGGAACTTTCCAAGACTGGGTAAGTTCCTAAGCCATTGTGTGACCCTGCTTGGAGCAGGAGGTTGGATGAGAGACCTCCTGAGGCCCCTCCAGCCTGAATTGCACTATCATTCCAGGGAATAGTGCTGTGATAGGCTTTTACACACCAAAGACCAACAGAGTAAGTGCAAAAAAGAGTGGTTCAAACTTCCTGACTGGATTCCAAGTCACAAAAACATCCAGGTCACAGAAATCCAAGACCACAAAAATATTCTTACTCACTTTCAAGACAGACTAATTTAGTTCAAGATTTTGATAGCATATACAAATTGTTATACTCTAAAACAGATCTAACCTGTCCTTTCAAGCTGTAGCAAACTGCCACAGACAAGAAACTTGCTCAGGCCTCTGAAAAAGGCACTGGGTAATGTATTTATTTGGTGAGCCACATGAAGTGAGTTGTTTGCCAAGGGCTCACATGACTGCTTGGCTTTCTACTAGGCTACTGAACAACTAAAATTGTTGCCATTAAGGATGCTGGGGAACAGCAGGACATTTTCATGACTAACTTGAGCTATAATGGTTAATGTGGTGAAATGCTTTATCTCCAGTTATTTTAATCAGACACCCTCCACCCATGGTGTCATTAACATGTTTAAAACTTCTGTATTAAATCACATCTTGCCTCTGTCCTAAACAGTGGAAACCATCTCTATTCTACATCTTCAAGCAGAGAGCTGTGCTGGTGCTAGGGAGGCTTAAGAACAGTGGTTGAACATGCAAGATAAATTCTTACATACATAGTAAAAGGCTTTCAGGTGGAAATAAAACTAATCTTAGCAAAACTTCTGTACATAGGTGTAACTGCAGTGAGGTTGTGATGAACTGACTCAGCTCTGAGATTTTGCTCCTTCTAGAAAATGTAAATATTACTATGACATGATGTAAGAAAGGTGATTTTTCTCTTACCTTTAAGACTCCTGTTTGCCTGGAAGCAAACATCCAGAACCAGAACCGAACCCTACAGACTCCCAGGCTAGGTGGGAAGAGTGTGGTGGTACTTATCCTTGCTCTGTTTCCTTCCCTCTGGGCAGATGAGTTCACATACAAAAAATGCTGTCCTTTACCTTAATAAAAAGATAAAAATTCCTATAGTTTTTCAATACTCCTTTAGGCTTCAGGGCATAAGCATTTTACACACATAGATACTGGTATCTTCTACCAATACACATATGCCTAGTTTGCTTCTACTGAGAGCTTCCAGGTAAATACTTTGTGTATTTCTGGGGTTTGCATATAATGTTATTCTAACCTTTCTCAGAGATCATTCTGCCATTTTTATCCTTGTGTAAATACCTAATTTGTGTTTGAATATCAAACACAAACACCCACTCACAGATTCTCAGGGTCATCTGAAGGTTAGCACTGCAGAGTCAGGATTGCCTTTGCTGCTAGCTCATGGAAAATTCCCTGTGGTGCAGCATGCAGTTGGGAGAACATTGGAGCCATGAGGCTTCTTAGTGAGCCAAGATATCCACATTTCCTAGTGTTCAGCTGCTACTGAAGAGCCATGAAGCAGCATAACAGACAATTGATCCTTCAGTTCCAAGCAGAAAGAGATGCTGCCACCCAAAAGGGACCTATCACCAACATACACTGAAAGCATGAAGTTGAGTACACAAATCATGCTGCTGATTTATTTTTTCCTAATTAACTAGCACTAACCTCTTCATTGTCATCACTTTAATTCCATCTGCTATGGAATTAAGCAAGGTTGGGTCCTGCATGGAAAGAAGAGTATGACAAAACCTTTTTCTGGTGAAGAGATTTTTCACAAAGAAGAGGGCACCTGTTAGGGCTGTCCTGAGCAGTAATTCACAAAAGATCTTAGCAGAAAAATTCCTCCTAAACCCAGAACAAGCAACACGTGAAAACCAGAGCTGAGTTAGTAGTTGTTTTGGAGTAGCTGAACTACTCCAATGGAAGATTCAACCCCATGGCTCAACTCTTGTTCCTGAGGTAAAAGATTGAATTTCCCATTATCATAACCAGATTGAGGTTTTGTCTTTGTGTTCTAGTGTTTTCTTCAGGTTTCACAGGGAAGGAGGTTCTGCCATCTTTCCAGACTGGGTCTCCCTGCAGTTTCACTGACTGGGTGCTGTAGTAGCAGGTAAAGCACTCTGTGCTCTTTCTGACCTGATCTGGAAGTGGTGCCTTAGCTGCAGCCAGAACAGCTATAGAGTGGCTAAGTATCTCAACAGGGCTTCTTCTAGAGGAAAAAAAGTCCCAAACGAAACCAAACCAACCAACCAACCAACCAACCAAAACCACTACCAAAACCCCAAAAAATCCCACAAAAACCAAAAAGCCAAAACCTCCAGAACCCCCAAACCATAATAAAAATAAAAACCACCCAAAACCATCCCTTCTTCCTCAAGATCACAATCAGGCTCAAACTCAAAGCTTTAGCTTAGCTTTGCACTCCTTTACAGGGAGAAGGCTTCAGAGTGGCTGGGTGTTGGGTTTGCAAAAACATAGGTAGAATATTTTATCTAAGGTAAGTTTATTCCTGTTCAAATGTCCTTTGCTTCTGTAGCTGTGGGTTGCTCTTTTGCTTCTGGCACACTGTGGGTGTCATTAAGACCTGCTTAACTAGGTAGGGCATTGCTGGCTAAACACATGCTGCTCTCTGGTAAGGATCAGGTAGAGAGCAGCTGCAACAGTGTTAGAATAAGCATCAATGGATGAGGAGCACAAGTCATGTTCACCCAGCAATGGCCACTGGAAGTGGCTGCTGGAGCACTGAGCTCATAGTGAGCAGGTGTTGCATGGCTGCTTCTTGTAGCTTTACTGACCAAACAGCTTTGCTGTCTGAACAGGAGGATAGAGATCATAGAATCACAGACTTGTAGAATCATTATGGTCCAACTGTTAACCTAATGCTCACCTCTAAACCATGGTCCCCAAAAACCACATCTACATATTTTTTTAACCCCTCCAGGGATGGTGATTCCACCACTGGCCTGGGCAGCCTGGGCCAATGACTGATAAACCTCTGGGTGAATAAATTCTTCCAACTATCTAATCTGAACCTTCCCTGATGCAACTCGAAGCCATTTCCTCTTGTCCTATCACTTGTTACTCGGGAGAAGAGACCAACCCCCTTGTCTAGGAAAATTACTAAACAAATGCATCAAGCTGGAGTATAAAGAAAGCTTTAATCAGCACAACTGAAAAGAGCAAGCTATAAAATCACACTGCTGCTGAAGCAATGATTAAGAAGATTGGCAATAAGCTCTACACCAAGCTGTGGGGTTTTGCACTGAGGTAGAACTAGGCATTACTAGGCAGTGTAAAAGACAAGCCCCAGTGTTAAAACATTTCACATATATGTTGCATTTTTTTTGGTGATACACCTTGTGTGTTGTAATTTTAATATAAAAGTGAACATTTTAAATGCTTGTTGGAACTCCTTGGTGAACTGTACTGATTGCTTACTGTGACTTCTCTGCATACACTATAAGCTCAGCTGATCACACTGAGATTTGCTGTTATCTTGGCACTAATTTACAGGGACGTAATTCTTTCTTTCCTTCCTTCTTTCTTTCTTTCTTTTTCTTCCTGTATTTCTTCCCTTCCCTTCCCTTCCCACTGTAGGCCACCTATCAGTACCTGGTGTATGGTCAGTGTCAGGACCCCTTTGTCCCGTGACAGCACTGCTGCTAATACTCCAGTGAAAATCACCAGCAGGGTCTTGTGTTAATCCACAGGCAGTGGTCCATTCTTCATCTTGTGTTTCAAAGTCACAGCTTCCAGGAATACTTATGTAGTAACCTGAAAACATACCAAGAAGCAACTGATCACCAATAAAAGACAATGGTAATGGAAAGGATTCTGTTTGGGTGTTGCTGTGACTCCCTGTGTTCCATGTACTGACATAAATGACATGTGGTAGTTGGTGAGGAAAGAACAAAACCACCCTGTGCTTCCCTGAGCAGGCATAAACAGCCTTAAACTTTATTGCTGATAAGTAAGTAATGTAAGTCTAGAGGACAAACAGAGTTATTTTTCAAGGGGGATGGGCAGAATGGTTTCCAGCCAATGAGCTAGCAAAACTGGATCCCACTCCTATATGTCATCAGCAAATGTTACCCATGAAGACACTTTGAGGACGAGAGAGAAGTCCTAGTGCTTAGGACTCTGACTGAACTCAGGAGAGCTTTGTTAAATTTTCCTTTTCTAGACCTGTCTCTGTTGTTTCAGGTGACTTTGGAAAGTAATTAATCAATGAAATTATACAAATGCTGTGGTAGAGACAAGTCAAATAGCATTACAAACTCTTCTTTGGTCTCTAAAGTTCCTTTCCTTAGCTGTAAAGCACAGGCAGTTACACAATAGCTGAGTGAGAGAGAGAAGACTTCCTCTGTGAGAGGACTCTGGGAAAAGGTTCCCAGATCTTAAATGTCACAGGTGTGAGTTTTAGAAGGAGGTCTGACTGTGACTATTGCAGAACCTCAGGTGGATCTGAGGATTTAGTGTTTCTTGATCTAGAAGTATTCTGCAACATCACCTCCCCCCCATTTTTGTATCATTATCTAGGTGTAAAGGATACAGACAAAAATCATAGATTTAATTACCTTGGTTTGGGTTGTGTTCCTGTTTTCTACTTTAATGCTACAAGAACACCTGATACCATGCTCTGTAAAAACAACTTTTCATTACCATAACCCTGTTTTGTCTGACCAAGTTCTGCACACACAGTCTAACCCTGGGGACTTGCACATGCACAAACGTGCCACCTTACTTAAATGTCTAGTACAAACATCTTAGAAGAGGAATAATTTTGATCCAGTGAATAATTTCTGTCCCTCTGAATTTTAGGAGAAGGACCTGTACTGTTCTGTCAGGTACTGTAGCCTTACCTTACTGCAAGAGAATGTAGTGAGAGAGGCTGAGTGAGCTGGGCCTGTTCAGCCTGGGGAAGAGAAGGCTCAGGGGGGGTTTTACCAGTGACTACAAAGTCCTCCTGGGAGGAAGGAAAGAAGATGAAGCCAGACTCTTCTCTCATGTGCACAAGTACAGGAAGAACTTTTTAAGGTTAAGAAAATATCTTTTTTTTTTACTGCCAGGCTGGTCAAACACTGGCTGCCCAGAGAAGTTGTGGAGTCTCCATTGTTGGAGATACTCTGAATCCAATCAACACAGCCCTGGGTAACTTATTGCAGTGGACCTTGCTTTGAGCAGAAGGTTGGATGAGATGATCTGCAGAGATGCCTTCCCACCTCAACCCTTCTGTGCTTGTCTTGGTGCTCTTCACAGCATGGACTTCAGGAATCATGAAAGGAAGACACAAATGCACTGAGCATCCACACAGCCACTGCCTTACAAGCAGCAGGTAAGCCTAATAAAGTCTAACTCCAACATGCAGACAGGGCAAACCCATTAACTGAAACAAGTCCAGTTTTCTTGTAGAACTCACAGTGCATTCAGAAGGCAACTGCTAATCCACATTTATGAACAGCATTTACAGGGTGGATGGAGTCAACTGACATATCTGTACCTGCTGAGTATTCCTGTTTTTATGGGTAAACAGAGCCCATCTAGAAGCAACCAGAAGAGGACTGCTCCTCTTATCCAACAAATTGCCTTTATTTCATAATTCAAGGACTTCTCTAGTTGGTTCATCAACACTGAGGTTGCTATTAATCAAATCTGGGTGTATAACTGCCTGCAATTCATGAAAATTGAAACTGCTTTTGTGTATGCTTTTTTTCACCTCAGTGCTTCCACTTTCTGGAAGAAATGAAGATTTTGCAAGACTGCCCAACTGGATTGAATGAAGTATGCAGTAAGTAATTTCCATTAATTTAGTAATAAAAAAAAAGTCCACCAGCCCACATGGATACAACTCATTTCCCCCAGATTCTGTTGTAAGTCCTACACAGAGGAGTTGCTGCTGAAGAGATTATGGTCCATTTACTTCTTTAAAGTTACACTGGTATAAAACTATCATAGAATGTGAAATGAGCTCAGGGAAAAGGAGAGAACTGCAGACAGATGTGGCCAAAAGCACTTGTGATGGGCAGGTTGGACTGGGAAGGTCTTTCTCCATACCTGTTCTGCTCTCTGCTCATTAAGCAGCTCCTGTTGACTCTTCATTAAGAAATGATGTTTCCATATCTAGAAGGTATTATGTGCCCATTAATGTTGTTTATTCCCATCTATAAGATACACACTGAGGGAAAAGTTGTGTTTATCCAGATGTAAGGTCTCATTTTTTGGAACTAAGATAAACCAGATAGGCAAGTATTACACCTGAGGCTTATCTGGGTATTCTGGATGTCAGATTACACTGCCTCTCCTCTATTGTTATCTTGATTTTCTGTCAGTTCTGTAGCAAGAAAGAGACTTAAGACATCTGATGAAAACATTTTGATGCAACTACAGCCTTTCCATCTACAATAAATGGATTTTCCACTCTATTTATTTGAAGTGAATATCAGTTTGTTGTGTTTTTTCTTCCCTTGGAAAAGCTTTTCTGCAGTATAGTGAAGACTGTGTTGCTTTACTGTGATTCAACACTATTTATGGCCTGAAACATTTGCATCTATTAGCTGACTAAGAATAAAGAATTGATGCTATCACAGTTGTCCCAGACAACACACAACAGCCCTCCAAGAATGAAGCTAGTATATCCTGTAACACTATTTCCAGAACAAATCAAGTGCCTTGATATTTTTCTGCATATCTTTAGAGATCAGTTTCCATTGGACAGCAGTTGGACTTCCTGTGTCCCTGCTAGCTGTTAGAAGGGTGATTTTATAAAGCATTTTACTGCACTCACTTCGCTTAACTCCTGAAAAATTATCCATATCATATACAAGAAACACAGATTATCTGTTTAAAACCTTTTCTTGGTATCCAGCTGAAAAAAAAAAAAAAAAAGCTAGTTTTTTAAAGTTATTGTTCACTGTAGGCTCATTTCCATGATTATGCCTCACTGGAACACAAAGCACTGCAGGAGGTAGAAACCAGAAACAGAGACATCAGCTTCAGTACATGTGCTTCAGACTGTTACTTACCTTTATGAAAACAATAAAGAGGAAGAAACTCCAAGATAATTTTCCTATAGTGACATCTTTGTAGAATCATAGAATGGCCCAAGTTGGGGGAAACTTCAAGATCATCTAGCTCCAACCACCTGCTATGGGCAAGGATGCCACACACTAGACCAGGTTGCCCAGGGCCACATCCAGCCTGGCCTTGAACACTGCCAGGGATGGGGCAGCCACAACTTCTTCCCTGTTCCAGTGCTTCACCACCCTCTGGGGAAAGAATTTCTTCCCAATATCTAATCTAAATCTTCCCTCCTTCAGTTTGAAGTCACTCCCCCTTCTCCTATTGTTTTCTACCCAGGTAAAGAGTCTCTCTCCACCTGCTTTTATAGGCCTCCTTTAGGTATTGGAAGGCTGCATTAAGGTCTCCCCCAAAGCCTTCTCTTCTCCAGGCTGAACAATCCCAACTCTCTCAGCCTGTCCTCAGAAGGGAGGTGCCCCAGCCCTCTAGTAATCTTCATGGCCTCCTCTGGACCTGCTCTAACAGGTTCACATCCTTCTTATGCTGAAGACCCCAGAGCTGGATGCAGTTCTCCAGGTGGGGTCTCATGACGGCAGAGGAGAGAGGTAGAATCATGCATTTCAGGTTGTAAGTCTGCTGCCTGGCTAAAGCAATAGAATTTACATCATCCAGTGAAGGATTATTGGTTTTTTTAACCCTGTCTAGTCAAAGCATTTAGCAGCCCTACACAGGAGAAATTGTTTTTCAAGAGGTCACCATGTATTGGCTGATTTCAATGGACGAACTTCAACACAGCGTGAGGATTGATGCCTGTGCTGTGTTTCCTTTACCTACAGAGGTCACTTTTGATCATGTATGATAGGACTTGGCCCTCCAGCTCCAAGATTAAGAATTAAACTGGTTACAGAGCTGTAAATATGGTCTGCTTAAGTTTCCTACTCCAAAAATCTGGTCTGGACAGTGACTGTAAATAAACAGAGCAGGATCAAAGGCACAAAGTTTTACTGCTTTTGAGTTTCAAGTCTGAACTTAAAAGCACAGTAACTTGATCCAGATTTTTGAAGCTGAGTTTTGTCCTTCCATCTCAAACAGCGTTAGCAAAGAATATGTACAGACAAATTTTGTCTCAGTATTCAGTAAGACAGAGAAAATATAAACAGACTGGATTTTGTCCAGCTGTTCTGTAATAGAGCAACATTTTCTTGCTCTTATTCTACTTGCTGCAAGGGCAGCAGGAAGAAAGAATGGTGCATTCATAGTAGTGACACAAGTCAGATCACAAAGACAGGATTAATCTGAAAGAAAAGACAGGCTTGATTCTAAATCACTTTTTACAGCAAATTCAGGTCTAAATATTATTATGCAGTAATTTGCTTGCTTAGCTTTTTCATTCATTGCTGGCAGCTCAACATGTTTTCATCTTAATAAATGAGTTTGCATTTATTCCAAGAGTTACTTTGGATTGTACCCATGGATTTTATTCCTTAAATACAGTTTTAGTCCTTAAGCTTTCCTTGTTGTTGTTTGTTGGGGGGAGAGTTGTGGTTTGTTTTTTTTTCTGTTTTGTTTTGTTTTTCTGTTGTTTCTTTGTTTGTTTGTTTTTAATAGATTTAATCTTTAGTTTGAGTTAGTTGCACTTTTGCAACTAAATCATGCTTAACTACTTTTTGCAGCAGATGTCTTTGAGGATCTGAAAATGTTAAGGCCTCCAGTGCTGGGGGAAGGTGCAACCTGCTTGTTATTATCTTCTGAGGAGTTGTATGAATTCACCTAACCTGTGCTGTAGTTAAAGTTATGATTTTAACTGAAGATTCCATTAATACACCAAGATACTTACTGCAGTGAGCTTCATCTGACAGGTCTTCACAGTCTGGTTTATAGTCACAGACAAACTGAGACTCCAAACACTTCTCATTCCCACACACAAAGTCGGTGGTGGCAGGGCATTCCCTGGGGTTTTCTCCAGCTGGAACCAACAGAACATTTAGATCAATATGGTGATTAAATCAAAGGATGCTCTTTTTTATTTGTTTAGCCATTATACATCATGGTTTCAGTGATTTACTGCTTCCAACAGATGTTATTTTGTCTCACTATTTCAGTGGTGCATTATGTGTGTCTAGACCAGTGTACTGGCCTTGCCCAGAGTTTCCAGAGTAGGATGCTTTGCCTGGAAGAAAATTCACTTCGACATCACCATGATGACTATTACCCCAGTGTATTTGTTGTTCACATTCCATAGAAGATGGTTCTGAGACCTGTTGAAAAGTCAGCAGGCTAAAAGCTTTATTCTGCTCCCAGTTACAGGCTATCATTTGGAAAATAAGAACATTTTAAACTGAGAAAAATGACTGCCACACAACATTTGTATAATGTTTCCTGAAGAGTTTAGAAAAATCTCTGTTCTTAGTGAACTGCCCATAAATTCCTCATATGGTGTTATAAAAGATCTGTTTTGCAACAACAATTTTTGATCACGTCTCAAAGTGAGTGAAAATCGTGTCACAAAATGAGATTAGCTTAGTAACTTGCATGTAAAGCCCTAGGGCCAAAGCCAAAGAGTGCTGAGACTCAACCACCTCTGAACAGGCAGACTGTAAAAGAATTTATGTCAATTATTTTTTAGTTCAGTGCACTGGGTGCATAACTTCAATTTGGACTAATTTAGGCAGTTCTGATAATCCCAAAAGCAACATTTAAGATACACTCCTCTTAATCTAAGGTTGTTTTTTAGTCTAATACTCCAAGCTGTGCAATAAGACATTTAGGAGAATGTATTTTGACTCTATTCATTGCAATGTGTCTCAGTTTTTCCTTCAAACATAAATAAAATGTAAGATATCATTAGACAGCCTGGACAGGGCACGCTGTTCAACATCCTTATTGATGACTTGGATGAGGGGATAGAGTGCAGCCTTAGTAAGTTTGCAGATGACACTAAGCTGGGTGGGAGTGTTGATCCGCTTGAGGGTAGGCAGGCTCTGCAGAGGGACCTAGACAGGCTGGACCCATGGGCAAAGCCCAGTTGGATGACTTTTAATAAGGCCAAATGTCTGGTCCTGCATTTTGATCACAACAACCCCAGACAGCTCTACAGGCATGGGGAGGAGTGGCTGGAGAGCTCCCCAGCAGAGAAGGACCTGGGGGTGCTGATTGACGGCCGTCTGTACATGAGCCAGCAGTGTGCCCAGGTGACCAAGAAGGCCAATGGCATCCTGGCTTGCATCAGGAATAGTGTGACCAGCAGGAGCAGGGAGGTGATCTTACCACTGTACTCGGCACTGGTGAGGCCACACCTCGAGTACTGTGTGCAGTTTTGGGCATCACAGTTTAGGAAGGACATTGAGGTGCTGGAGAGGGTGCAGAGAAGGGCAACTAGGCTAATCAGGGTCTGGAGAACAGGCCTTATGAGGAGAGGAGGCTGAGGGGAGATCTTATTTCTCTCTTCAGCTACCTGAAAGGAAGCTGTAGAGAGGCAGGTGTTGACCTCTTCTTCCTTGTGACTAGCAATAGGACTAGGGGCAACAGGTTCAAGCTGTGCCAGAGCAGGGTTAGATTAGATATTAGGAAAAATTTCTTAGCAGAAAGAGTGGTTAGGCATTGGCCCAGGCTGCCCAGGGCAGTGGTGGACTCACCAACCGTGGAGGGGTTCAAGAAATGGGTAGATGTGGCACTTAGGGGATGATTTAAGGATAGCAGTAATGTAGGGCTATCGGTCGGACCTGATGATCTTGAAGGTCCTTTCCAACTGTTATGATGTTTCTATATTTCTACCTTGATGTTTACCTCTGTGCAGATCCATATTTCCAGGAGGGGAACTTATAGTTGGGTATAGTCATAGTATTAATCTAATCAAACAGAGGTAATCAGTGCATTTTTCAGACTGAGAAACTACTTTCTCATTGAAGCAAAATAGGCAAAGAGAATTAAATTTGTATTTAATTTAAAAATGTACACAAAGTATTATTAAGTAAAATAGCATTAAAATGTAATCCAAATATTTAGAATTTAGTTACAAAAAAATCAATCGTAAGATTGATAATTCAGTCACAATTTATCTGTAGGGCCTGGCTTAAATTGTGAGTTTTGAAATATATACATCCCAGAGCATTCCTATAAATAAAATCAGATTTCAAATTTGTATCTGTCTTGTTGGTTTGGTTTTTAATTTTAGACTGTCAGTTTGATCTGATTAGGTGTCAGGGAATCCACAGATGACAGTGTTGCCATAGATGCTATAAATACAGGAAAAGGTATGGTTGCACTTTGCAGAGAATCCATGTGGTAAAAAGCCCTTGGCAAGAGGGGTAGGCTCTTGAGAAAAAGTTGATGAGCAGTTGTGACAGTGAAGGAAATTCTAACACCTCTCCCAAATGATGTGGTAAAGCTTGAGTGAAAATACTACCAAAAGTTCATTAATACGGCTTCTCCTAATTTCAGAAAGCCATCAGGTCACAGAACAGCTCAGACTGGCAGAGACCTCTCAAGATCATCTAGTCCCATCCTCTGCTCAAGCAGTCTCTATTGTAGCAGCTTGTGCAGAACCATGTCCATTTGGGGTTTGAATACATCCAGAGATGGAGACCCTGGACAACCTGTGCTTCTGTTTGACCACTCTCCCAGTAAAATAAGGGTTTTCTTGTCATCAGATTATGTTTTTGTGGGTTTTTTTTGTTTGTGCCCATTGTCTTCTATCTTGCCAGTGGCCATTTATGAGAGGAGTCTGACTCTTTCATCTCCATTCACACCTGTGCACTGGGAACAATACACTGGAAAATTAAATTAATTCCTTTAGAAGCCCTAGATAACTGACTTATTAAAATCAAGTTACTTAATGGCTTAAATAATGAGAGAAATTATTTAATGGCAAAACCATTAGGCTACAATAATTCTCACATCTTTTTTCACTGTACATGAAAGAGTTACGTGATCACCATAGATGGGAATAACATTAGAAAATCCATGGCTTTGTGGCTGGTCATATTTTCCATCTTTATCTCCTTTCACCTTTAATCAAGACAATGTTTTATTACACTACCATTTATTGTAATACTAATTACAATTGTTCCTTATTTAATAACCACCTTCATGGTGCTTCAAGCATACCAGAAAACAGCATTTAAGAATATTAGTTGTGTTTTAGCTTATCCCAAATTAAAACATGTGAACCATACATAGTCATAATGAAAACTTGCATCTCAACAGATGTAAATATCAAAAAGGTCACACACAGAGTCACATGTCACTGTAAGACCTTGTTTACATATCTTTCTTAGGGATACCAGGTCCCATCACTGGAACTTTGGTGATATCGACAGAGATTCTGCCACAGCCTGTGGAAGAGGAGAAAATAAAACCTCTCTCTGAATTAATGTACCAGCATAGTCAAACTAATTATTCTAAACTCTTACTCAGAATTGTGGCATTTAAAATCAACTTTCCAGAGTACACACTCATCCTGACCAAAACTCCTACACTAGTTAAAACCTAAAATAATACCCAAGCAATATGGTGGATTTTAAGCATAAAACACAACTTCAGCATCAACAACCCCAGTAACCAAACAGGGGTGCACACAGAAGTTGGAGCTTACAGGTTTCATTTTTACCAGACATTCTTTAGATATGATATGGAAATTCTATTTCATAAGAAAAATATATTGAAGAACATATTGGAAAATATGCTGAGGATTAGGCTGCAATTTTACAAAAAACATGTTAGAAACCACTTTGAACAAAGGAAAAGAGAGAGACCACTCAAAGTATTAGCTTGCCCATTTCTAATTTAGTCATCAAAATTACAGGGTTGCCAAAATCTGAGTTGGAGTCTATCAGCACTGAATTTGGAGAAGGATGTTTCCAAGAACAGCATTCAAACCTCCCTCTAGGGTGCTGACATTTCAGAGCAAAGGAGAAATTTCCATTACATCTTATTTCATTGCATATAGTGACTGTGTAGGACTGCATATAAAAATATATATCTTTTTAGCTGATCATATTCCTCACTTGTACATTGGTCACCAGTAAGTAGAAAGATAACATCTCTTGGATGATAGTTGAGTATATAGAACATTTTTCCCAACAGCCTAACTCATATCATTCCATGAACATCCAAACATACAGAAAAAAACTAAGAAATAAAAAGATGAGCAAATACAGCAAATTTTCTTTCTTCTAAAAAAAGCTCAAGAAACTTATAAGGAAAAATAATTAAGGTAGTGCTGAATACATTCTGGACAAATTAGGACAAAAATTATTATAATTATTTAAAAGCTCAGCTGTCCTTTGCTCACTGTGTTCCTCTGAGGTTCTCTTTGGGAAGCTGTAACGTTGAATGGATTGGCAAACCACGGAGCAAAATGAACAGACTCCATGTATGAAAATGTCAGAGGTGGAAAACAGTGAAATATCCAATACTTAAATGTGGATTTGTCACACAATAGGAATGAGAGGAATAACAGGGAATTGAAATGGTTTGGGTAAGCACTAAGCTGATTTCTGGATATGCTATGAAAAATGTAACGAGATATCCAAAAGCAAAAGAAAACATTCCATTTTAATTTAAGAACACTCTTCACCAGAAAGAAACTTGCACTTCATGAAAAAGCCATCAGTGTTCTTTTTTGACCTGACTTGCTTCCAGATGTTTGGTTTAGTCACTAAACTGGACATTGTTTGCTCAGTTCTACACACAATTTTGCATCATGGAAAATATCCCTACAGCTGTGGAGCGTTGGTCTGTAGGAGTAACATGAGTGATAAAGAAAGGACATAGAACTATAAAAATTGGGGGCATAGAGGGGGTGGATGGTGTGGAACTCGTTTTTTTTTTAACAAGAACACAAGCTGCAAAAAAATGTATTAATTTCCAGCACTTTTGCACATTTCTTAGGCAAGTTACTTATGTTTATGATTATGCTTTGCTCTCTTTTCTCCTACAGTTATTCAGTCATAAGCTTGTGGTGTCTGAAGACTGTACAGATATCCCGAAAGGCAGAAGACATCAATCTATTCCTATCCCACAAAAAGAGAATATAGTCAACAAAAAAAACCAACCCCAAACCAGCACAATCTAAAATGCAAAAGAAGAAAGAAGAATTTCATAGCCTATGGTAAGACCAAGCTTTAGATCAGCACAGAAATAACTGTTTAACAAGCATCGTCAGAGCAATTAAACTGTTGATTTTCTTTTAGGTCAAAGCTGACAGGCCACAGCATGTACCCTTGCAAATCATCCTTTTTTCCCCTACAGTAAATACTTGGGGATCAGATTCTCATAAATTTAAACAAAACAAAACAAGCAAAAAAACAAACAAAAAACCAAACAAAGCCAAAAAACCAAACCCCAAACAATTATTATGGCAAAGCAAAATGCTAATGGTTTATCATACCCATTGATTTGGTTTCCCCTTGGAAGTGCAGCATTTCCTGAAAACCAGGACACCACAAGAAACTAGCCCAGGACATACTTTAGACAAAGTAGTAACTACTGACTGCATGTTATGGAAATCCCAACACCAAATGAAGGGGCAGCACTTGAAAAGGAATAAGCATGCACAGGATATCACTTTGCAATTAAGTACAATTTGGAAGGATGCAGCAAAGAGCCATGTAATCTTCTAAGTAGTTTTTAAGAGATCAATAGAACTAGCTTGGCTTTTGGATCACTAAATCCTACAAAAGAAGCATGTTCATGATGGTTGCCATAGAAGTTGTGTTCTCATGCACTCACTTTTTTCTCTACATGTTTTGCTCTGCACAATGTAATTCTCAGAACACCACCAAAGGTAAGATCTTCTCCGGTAAGAACACACAGAGAACAAGCAAGGCACAGATACATGTGCACACCACAAATAAGTTGTGACTGTGTCATGGATATATCACAACCTATATATTTAGATCCACCTCCAGTATATGTTATCTATGGAAGATTAGTCCATATGGTACCCCCAGAATTTATAGACATGGCAAAATTTTTTTGGAGATAATTGGTAAATACAACACTACTAATTCAGACACTTTGTCTCCATTTCAGGAGAAGACTGACTACGAAAGAACTCATGGAAATGCTTATCTTTAAGGTTGCTACTAGAGGACAGCACCAACCTAGTGAATGTTTCTCTGACTCTGTGAGTACAAGAGCTTTCTTCTACCAATGCTTCGTAAGATGAAAATATTCCTGTGGCATCCATTACATCTAAAACCATGGAAAGAACCAGACATGCCAAACATCAGCTCTCTGGGCTGTACATCTTGATTGTCTGAAAACAAATGGATAACTGCATACAGTTTTTTAGCTTGGTAGCTACCAGTAAGTTTCATAGATTGGGTGTTAGGTTGATACAATGAAATTTCTCCTATTTAAATATATATTATTGAAGAACTGGTTGCTGGAGTGTGTCCAAAGAAGGGCAATGAAGCTGGTGAGGGTCTAAGCACAAGTCAGCTGAGGGAACTGGGGTTGTTTAGTTTGGAGAAGAGGAGGCCTAGGGGAGACCTTCTCACTCTCTACAACTCCCTGAAAGGAGGTTGGAGCAAGGTGGGGCTTGGTCTCTTCTCCCAAGGAACAGGTGATAGGACAAGGGGAAAGAGCCTCACGTGCCAGGGGAGGTTCAGGTTGGGTGTTAGGAAGAATTTCTTGGCTGCAAAAGTTGTTAGGCATTGGCCCAGGCTGCTCAGGGCAGTGGTGGAGTCACCATCCCTGGAGGGGTTCAAGACACATGTTAGACATGGCACTTGGAGACATGGAGTAGTGGCATGGTGGTGTTGGGTCAACGGTTGGACTTGATGATCTTAGAGGCCTTTTCCAGCTGAAATGATTCTATGATTCAATGATCACATAGCCAAAAAATGAGATGCTCTTGTCATGTTGCATTACAACCCTGAAGACTTATACATGCTGTCAAAGGCATAGGGTGAATCCCGAATTATTATGGTTGCTAGAGGCTGCAGTTAACAAGACCTGGAGCTATTCTGAAAAGCAACATGTAACTCAAGGTCAAGTACACTGAGTTGCTTACCAAGAGCCTCATGTCCTCTGCTCTGCAATAGTCCAGCACCACTACCATCTCAACAGTATGAAATTAAACATGTAATGTATATTAAAGGGAAAAGAAAATTTTTCCCCATTTATCATTTTAGAAATTAAGGTCCTTTCTGAGTAGGAATATTTTCAAATTACAGTTGAAAATTCACCTCTATTATTTGATGTTTAAATTGTATTCCTTAGTGAGAATACATCTATCACTTCTGTCTTCCACAATACTTCAGATACAGGAATAATAAAAGATAAAAAAATCAAAAATATATTGTTGAAAACATTATTCAGTGAAAGGAACTTTACTTTCCAAGTTTCATTCTTCATTTAAATAAAAATGTATGAAATAAAAGCTCCTAAAAGGTTTCTTTAAAACCAGAACTCAGCTATACTCAGTACTCTACTAAGTCTAGTACTCTACTAAGTCTGGTTCCCTTACTAAGTTTATCAACTATAGAAGACAATTTGCTTCAAACTTTTCATTTACCCCAATTTTTCAGTACTCATTTCTACATGACTTTTTATAGGACATTAAAATTCCATTAGCAAGCTCAGCAACAACGTTTCTGTCCATGTGTGACCTTGGCAATCTTTTTTTTTGTGGGGGAGGGAAACAAGATAGTAAGTCTCTACTCATGCAAGGTAGATATAATTTCAAATAAGGTTCTTCTGAAATTCAAAAGCCATAGGGAATTCTCTTCACAGAATGTGTCATTTAAAAGGCCAGATTTAATTAAAAGATATGCATTGGCTCTGATATAAACAGCAGATCTAACAAATTATATTGACTCTTAGGAGAGAATTTCGCCTGTAGATACAAAAGTCTGCCAATGGACTTCCTAAAGATGGTCAAAGTAAGGAGTACTGTAGTGCCCAAGGCCACCAAATAAACTGGAAGAATAAAGAATTCATCCACAGTTCTGGAAATGCACAACTGGCTCTCATTCAAGAAATAGGAAAGGTAAGAAAAAAATTCTCTTGAACTTCTAGTGCTGCTAATCATCACAGAATCACAGAATGTTAGAGGTTGGAAGGGACCTGGAAAGATCATCCAGTCCAACCCCCCTGCCACAGCAGGATTCCCTAGACCAGCTCACACAGAAGGGTGTGCAGACAGGTTTTGAATATCTAAAGAGAAGGAGACTTCACAATCTCTCTGGGCAGTCTGTGCCAGTGCTGAACTGGGAAAACATTTTTTCTTGTATTCACACGGAATCTCCCATGCTTCAGCTTACAGCCATTGCCTCTTGTCCTGTCACTGGGCTTCACTGAGAAGAGCCTGAGAAGGGCCTGACATGGAGCATGTAAACTCATGTCTGACAAGGACAGAAGTTTTTGCAGTTGATTAAGACTGAAAGTCCAACCTTGACAAGGAAAGTATCAGGAGGATAAGGAACTCATCCTCACAGTACCTTCAGGTAGGGAGCTGCCATATTGTCCTTAATACTAAAGAAGTCACTAGGAAGAAGCACTGAGGACTAAGCAATAAGTGAAGGTCTGATATTCTAGGTTTTATCAAGTGGTCACAGAATGGGAAGAGAGGAGACAAGGTAAAAAAACCCCCAAGCAATACTTTTCCAGGAAATTCTATTTCCCAGTAATTAGGAACATGTTCAATCAGAGAAAAGCATTTTCTGAAGAAATTTGACATGTGGTTTCTACTTCTTGGTCCTTTCGCCACACTGTCTCCCCTCCATCCTGATTCCAGCATAGACCTACCTTAGACCTCAGAAAGCTCAGCTGGATAGATTATGTTAGAGGGGGTTTTTTTGCCCTACAATATAAATATAATATATATTATAAATATAACACAGTATAAATACAAAAAACTGCCAAGCCATTGTTTCCACAGTGAAGCAGAATCAATCCAAACCACTCCATCACAACACTCTTCCCTTATCACAAATTTCTTAGAAACATCTCACATGAACATTTGACTTTTTGGAAGAATTTTTTTGTCCTAATGTGGTCCTTAGGGGTTGTTGTGACAGACCAACAGAGTACAGGACATAGGTACAAGTTGCAATCCTCTGCAACAAGGAGGCATTTCCTTGGCTGAATGCTCTCCTTAGCTCTGAAGGATTGCCATTAGATGTGAAAATCATCTTGGGGGTCATACTGCATGGAGGTGTGTGCTGGGTTACAGTAGAGCAAGTGTTATCTACAGATTTGAATTTTGTTCTGAAAAGTTATTTTTGCAGCCACCTACTACCAAACCCAAGTATCTTTGAAGTCATCAACTGTTCTGCAGAAGTTTGACATGGGATTAACAGAGAGTGAAAAAGCCACTGAGGTCAAAGCTCAAACTTGTTTCTCATTCATAATCTTTGGCAAGGGACTGCCAGTGTTTTCATCATGACAATCTGAGAGCTGCAAAAAGAAGCAAGAACGATGAAAAAATCTTTTGGTTAAGATTTCATGCACTTTTTACATAACCTCAAAGAGAAACAGCAATCCTGGAGTACTGCAGGTATGTAAAAAGCTTCTGTACAGTGCAATAAGAAGTAGAGAATATCGTGAGTTTCAAGCTGGTGCTGTATTTATCTTCTTCCTATTCTTTGAATCTTCTCAGAGAAGGTTGTCAAATGCAATATTATTCATTCCCTGAAGCCAAACTATATAATATTTACTTCTTCAGTGAAAAATGAAGTTATATTTTTTCATACATTTCTAGGAATTCTTAATATGCAAAAGCCAGTGAAGCAATCACCTTGTGCACAGCATGACTTCTGCAGGAATTCAAGTTTTCTCCTAGTGTAACTCTGTCAGACCTCCAGAAAGGAGATTATTTCCTGCCTGGAACCAGCTTGTGCATCATCTGTAGCCTCTTCTGAGTGCAATGAGGTCTGAACTCAGCAAGATTTTCACTCAGACAGGAGTACGCTCATGTTAGTGCATGTTACAGTAGCACTAATTAAGTTAATGCTACCAAGAATTACTGGACTTCTCCAAATAAGCTTTCTTCCTCTACAGTGAAGCAGATTCAATAACTATCAGCAATTTGTAAATGAACAGTTCACCATAATATTAAGAATATTTTCATCCTAAAGGTAAAACCCAAATGTTGGGCTAACAAGTAGGAATTTTACCATTATTTCAGCACATGTAATGGTAGGTAATAAGCAGGTGATGTACTTCCAGGGTCCCATGTCAGAATACCCTGACACTCAACTAATTTGTAAAAAGAGGTGAAAACCAGCATAAAACATGAAAATATTTTGAAGAGAAAAAAAAACCAAACAAAAAAAACAGAAACAAAACAGAAAAAAGGTTAACACCCCCAGGCATTGGACATATATTTTGGCTAAATATAAATGAATATAAACAAGTGACTAAATTAGGTCTAGCAACTTTCTCTGCCTCAGTTTCCTCTCACTGCAGGCCAGGCTTGTACTGAATATTTCTGTTATAAGAGTTAGAACTTTTCTTCAAGTATTTGAGCAGAAGGAACTAAATTCTCCACTAGATGTAAAGCTTTGCATGGTACATTGCTGAGGATTCAAAGAGAACACTGGCTTGGTTTAAAAACAAAACGTTGGCCTAGGCACCCAAACCCGAGGATGTTTTAGTTATTTTCTTTTTGATCTCCTTAGCTAGGATGGAATCCTAATGAGTAAAGATTTCTCTGCTGAGCCTTTCAAAGCTTCTTGTCTATGGGAGCATGGCAGCAAAGCTGTTCAAAGGATTGCAGTACCTTCACCTATGGTCTTTGCCATCAACAATAGTTTAGGAAGAATACAAATATATAAGGAGAAAGGGAAAGGAAAAATTACCAGCAGGCAAAGCAACATTTATTGTACTTTAAAGACAAATTTCTGGTCATCTCAGTTTGGAAACCCAATTTCCAATTAATAGGAGTGCTGTGGCATTTGGATTTTGCTTTCTTTTAAAAACTAAATGTAATTTTAATACCACTTGAAGTGTGGCTGAATATGCAATCTGTTTACCTTAACCATGAGAAGAAAAACTTCTGAAGTCTGATCCCAAACAGGCAACCCACAGAGAACACTGGAGCTATAATGGCTCTTTCTTCTGGACTTTTAACTGAATTGTAACTTTTAACTGAATTGCCAGATGATGAAAAAATATATCAATCAACTAAATAAGCAACTATTCTAGAAATTTCTGTTTAATTTGGAGCTACGATTCTCTTCGTTTCATTTCTCCTTGGCTGTTGCTTTGTCAGGTGGTGCCCTGGGATGCCAAAATCAGTGTATATGGCATGGCTGAGGAAGGCACATGCCCATGTTTACACTTTCTGGTTTGTAGCTGGATTACAAGATTCCTTTTCTTTCAGACTCAGATGTACAAAACTCTGTCTACTGGCAATACTGTGCCTGAGGAGTTGTGCTCTTGTTTCTCTCTTACATGACAGCAAGCCATCAGCTGGGAGAGTAAATCAATAATGATTGAAGTGCTCTTTAATATTACCAGAGCACAGCTTATTTCTGACAGGAGTTTTAGAAGATGTTATTATGAAGATAAGTGTCAGAAGGCACATAAATAAAATTACCCTCAGGGATTATTCTGTAGAATACTCATAGGTATTCCACTTCTTTATTAGGGTGAAATTGCAGGCACTTTTTTTCTAGCCTGCAAATAACCTCAGGCATGGTCAAAGTCAGTTATCAGAAAGCACAAGAGATGACTACTCTGGACTCCATTCAGGGCATGCAACCCTTGACAGGTAGTCTGTCACTTAAGTTACATAAAGATCTGCTGTACAAGAAGGGGAAAGAAAAGTTCAAATGTAGTTAATCAGTGAATTAATTAATTTTAGATTAAGAACAAAACACAACTTATCCTTTCACAACCAACAGATAAGACTCTTTTATACCTTTTTTTTTTTCCTATCTCTGACAGTATTTCCAAGACCTCTCACATTTCTAACAAGTTCACAGTTGCTTCTTGACCTTCTCTTCCAGAGAAATTAGTGAGACCTGAGGGAAATGAGTCTTGCATGACAGGGACCTAGAAGTTCAGACCTTGATAAACAAAGTTTCCTGCAGCATTCTATCAATACAGAAGCTGTTAACTAATTGATTTTTAAAGGAAATAGTGAAAAGATTCTCTTTTGTCAGTTGAAAATCCTCATACACCATGAGCTATATAAATCAAAGCTATGTAAGTTAAGAGCAAAGTCTGCAGATCTGACCCACCTACATGCAGATTCCCTTCTGATGTGTACAGCTTCCTTCTATAACACATCTTATGAGAGCAAACAGGAGGAAAACACGTGGGTAATAAAATATCTGTCCATGAGCCAGCAATGTGCCCTTGTGGCCAAGAAGGCCAATGGTCTCCCGGGCTGCATTGGCAAGAGCTTTGCCAGCAGGTGGAGGGAGGTGATCCTGCTCCTCTCCTCAGCCCTGAGGAGGCCCCACCTGAAGAACTCTGTTCAGGTCTGGGCTCCTCAGGACAAGAGAGACATGGAGCTCCTGGAGCGAGTCCAACAGAGAGCTACAAAGATGAGGAGAGGCTGGAGCATCTCCCTTGTTTGGACAGTCTGAGAGAGCTGGGCTTGGTTAGCCTGGAGAAGAGGAGGCTGAGAAGGGAACTTATCAATGGATAGAAGGATCTGAGGGTGTCAAGAGGATGAAACCAGGCTCTTCTTGATGATAACAACAGATGAGGTAGAACATCTTTCCCCTGAGGGTGCCAGAGCACTGGCACAGGTTGCCCAGAGAGGCTGTGGAGTCTTCTTCCCTGGAGGGATTCAAAAACTGCCTGGACACAATCCTGAGTAACATGCTGTGGGGCCCCTGCTAGAGCAGGGAGGTTGGACTAGCTGACCTCTGGTGGTCCCTTCCAACCCTCACCATGCTGGGATTCTGTGATTGATTAAACTTTGCTATAGCTATTGAATATCACCATACTGCATAAAAACAATTCTAAAGTTCACATGTCAAAAGCCCTCACACAAACTGCCTCTCTCTTACATCCTCACTCTCTCCACCTTAGTATTTCTGCAAAGAGGCAATTATTGTATCATCTTGAGTCTAAACCATGATACAGAAATACCATTCAGCAGCTTCCAAAAGGATAGTCTTTGAGGAGGAGGCTATCCCAAAATATCTGTAAACTCCAGAATCACCACTTGCTGGGAAGCAGTTAAACATTCATTTTTTCCCCCCCATGAAATTTAAGGCTTTCTCATTTTCATTCCTTTGTGTTTATTTCAATCCTGATTTTCAAGTTTTAATTATTTTCAATTATCTTCTAGATTTTTCCATGCATGGTGCATTCCTCAGCTTGTGCAATTACCATGGCCAGAATATCTGTAATATTATACAAGATTTTAATTTAACTGTATGAATTCCAGTGGAAAATAGAGATGTGGCCTTCAGCTCCCCCGGAGGACCCAACTCATGTGCCTATCTCAGCAATTCGACAGCTACAAACCTAACAGATTAATAATGTGGTAAATCAAGTTCTTTTATTGAGAAGAAGCCCCTGACCCCTTCTGGTTTGTATGCTACTCTTCTCCTTGGCCACAGTCAGATTGCATTTGCTGTCTTTCAGCTTTGTTACAACAGACATAATAACAATGTGAAACCTGAGCTGCAAACCCCACCCAATTTAGGGAGGAAATTCTTTCTCTGTGCTGAATGCCCCAGGTTTGGGTCAGGTGGGAGATGTTATTTTTGAGAATCTGAAAAGTATTTTGTTTGTTCTACAAAGGTAAAGAATCGATAAGCAGAAGAACGAAGCAGGTCAGACCAGGCTCCTTCATGTCCTCATGCCAACAGGAAGGTCACCATGCCAAAAGTCTAGAGAAAATTAAGCAAGCAGGTGTCAACTCGTGTAGTAGGAGGCAAAAAAGTCACACATGGAACTGATGTGAAAGGTTCTAAAGATAACGTAAGTATTCCCTCTTGGCTTTGGCTTGAGCTTAAATATCATTGTAGAGAGAGGAAAATTGGGGGTGAGGTGAGGGAGAGTTGTTTGGATCTTTTATATTTGTTACAGACATGCATAATCACACATGCATATACTTAGAGGTAAAAAGCAAATCACTAGAAGTACAGAATGCTAGGAGCTGGAAGGGACCTCGAAAGATCATCTAGTCCAACCCCGCTGCCACAGCAGGATTCCCTAAACCAGCTCACATAGAAGCATTTCCAGACGGGTTTGGAATCTCTCCAGAGAAGGAGACTCCCCAGCCTCTCTGGGCAGTCTGTGCCAGGGCTCTGGCACCTCAGCTGGGAAAACATTCTACATGTGTTCACACGGAATCTCCTATGCTTCAGCTTACAGCCACTGCCTCTTCTCCTGTCACTGGGCTTCACTGAGAAGAGCCTGATCCCATCCTCCCGACACACACTCTTCAAATACTTAAAAGCATAGATGAGGTCACCCCTTAGCCTCCTCTTCTCCAAGCTAAAGAGACCCAGTTCCCTCAGCCTTTCTTCATCAGGAAGATGTTCCAGCCCCTTCATCATCTTTGTGGCTCTGTGCTGGACTCTTTCCAGCAGTTCTCTCCTTCTTCAACTGAGGGGCCCAGAACTGGACACAATATTCCAGATGTGGCCTCACCAGGGTAAAGAGTGTCTCCAATCCTGCTGAAGAGCAGACTTAAGGATAAACACACTCCCATAGGTTCCATGCACCTAAACTTGAACAAAGCCCCTTCGATGCCCAGCATATGCTACTGGAGATGCTGTAAGTGAATGTTTCCTGATTGTATAAAGCCTGAACCTTTCTACAGTGTGGAAACACCCACCAGGCAAGTGACAGATCTATAAAGGACTAGCATCTTGGCTTTCCAATTTTTTTGATTAAAAAAAAAAGTGTATTTGTGTTGTATGTTGAGCTCCAACTGTGTCTTTCAAAGTTTTATGAGAAAAGCCTCTTCTGAATCATCCATCTCCATAAACAATAATTTCTGCACAGTACAGAGGAATATTATTATGCTGAATCTGTGAGTACGTGACTGTTCTTGGATCACGTAGTGCAAGTGCTCTCCCAACAGAGCAGTGCTGTAAAATGAACAGTTCCTAGAGAGTGATAAACCCAAGTTCCCTTCTGAACCATTTCACTGCAAAGGTGTTTTAATGCAAGACTGGTTACAAAACACTATTAACATTCAGATTTGTAAGGTCACAGACTAAATCCACTGTAAATTCCAGGAATCCTAATTTAAAGAGATTTAAGACCCTTCATATGACAAGTTTCCAACCCCTTGTTGAAACAATTCCCTTCCTTGCAATCACAGCTCTGTGGCATATTTCCAGTTATGTTTATTTAATGTCTATTTTCAGATTCATATAAAATACAGGGATTTAAGAGTAGGCAGAAATACTTTCATGTTATATGAAGATAGGTTGATACTGTCTTTGTGAACCTAACAGAGTCTTTTCTTCTTCCTTAAAAGGAAGATGTTTTTATTTGCTGAATATCTTCACTAATCTGACTGTGAAATGCAATGTCTAAATTCCTGTAGCCCCCCAAAGGGGTGATTTCCAGACCCTATAACTAGACCTCACTATATGAATTAATACCTTTGAGCACGACTTGTCAATAAATTGCACAAGAGATCAGCATCTTCCTTGTTATTCAAAATGATGGGGGAATGTTGACCTCTTACTTACCAGGACATCCTGATGCATCTGCCTTCATCCTATGGAGAATAAACACATCCATAGCAATGGGGACAAGGAAGCACGAGGGAATCAGTGCTGCTTGTGTGCCTGGAAGAACTTTTAAGCCTACATCTACCTTAGAGATTTATTAAAGCACAGTTCCGAGGTCGGTTGCAATTTGTATCCAGGTTCCATTTTCTATTCACACCACAGAGCAATTTCTGAATGCAAAACCTGCTTTTTTTGCAGATCAAACTAGACCAAAAGATGCTGTCCAGAAGTGTGTTTTCTATGCCTCAACTGATAATGGGCATCCAGACCACAGCAGGAGATTAGAGCTTGCTCAGATAACTTCCCCAAAACTCATACAGGGTTGATAACAGGTGTCAGTAATCATCGCATCATTCAACAAATCCTCTTAAATTGTGTGACACTGTTTCCTTCCAGGGATAAAGACTACATTGCTTCCTGATGGAAGACACCATCCACCCAGTTTCTACTTTTTGTGTTTTTTTTAAGGCAAACTCTGTTCCCATTTTACCCTATGTGCACAAAAAGATGAATTAAATAGAGTGAGTGCCTTGTGAAGTAGTCGAAAGTTTATTTGACTTCTACTTTACCTTAACACTTGAACTGACCTGGGAAAAGGAAGAGTTTCAGTGACTCATTTGTAGTCTCAACTCATTTTTATCACAAGAGCCTTTATGATAAAACAGGGAGATTGCAGCCTTCCCTTGATATATTCTGACATGATTTATATAAAATTATGATATGGGACATCAGAGCCTCATTAACTTACCAATGAATTAGAGAAGGAAAGTTCTTTCTCAAAACCCTAATAAAGTAAGGAAACAAAACCTCAAGTATTGCCTGGATTTATCTGTGGTAATTTAGTGTAAGAGAAGCTGCACTAACACAAGACTTTGTGTCAGTAGAAAATGACTTCGAAATTACAAAAATGAAAACAATATGTATGTGACTGACTTTATGAAAGTGACATCATGATCAAAACAGCAAAGCCCTGATGCACTTAGAAACAAGGAAGAACACCTTTACACCTCCTTTAGCATCCTTCTAAAACCTTTCCTCTTGAACTTACTGGTGGTGCAGTTGTTGAACTCGATGTCATCTATTGCCGCTCCTCCTCCAAGGTCTCTGGTGCGAATGCCTTCAAAGATAACTTCAAAATTCCTCAGTTTCCCCAAGTGTAACTCAACTTTCTTCCACTCCTCACCATGATGTTCTGATTCACTCCATATTTTCACAATTCCATCATCAGTCTGAAATTTGAATCAAACATGTATAATAAGATACATGGAAATATGGATATCAAATACCATTTTTGAGGGGAAAAAAAACAACTCAAAACAAACAGAAAAAACAAGAAGTTTTGCCAAGAAATGGCAAATATATGCTCTGCTAGATAACAGGAGAAGTAGTGAAATGAGGTGATTAGCAAACAAATCACATGAACACCAATAGTAGCTGGAGTCTCGGTATAGCAATTACCATGTGTATGACTGAACTCCAAACCAGTCCATTTGGGTCGAGTTGTGTTTAACTGTGTAACAGTGAGATTGATCTTTTGTGGTTAGGATATATTACTGGATATAAGCTTAGCTTCCCACTTTAGAACTAGCTTATCACATAGGTAGAGTCTTCAAGAAGTTGTGACAATGGCAATACAGGGGAAAAGACTGACATAATCATATGTTTAGTATAGTTCATTTGAAGGTAAATAAGAGCATTCTGACTTTCATACATGCTAATGTGTTTTAAAGCTTTTATTTAAATGTCTGCTCATATCACTGGCAAGTCAGAGGCAAACAAGATGTTCCATTTTTAAGAGTAGTACTAGGATGAAGATGCACCAGTTTCAGTTGTTGTGAGTGGATGATACATACATATGATGACTCTGAAAGTAAATGTTGGCAAATTGTTTCACATGTCCAAGCTTATTTCTTTTCATGACTGCACAACTAATCATTCAAATTGCTAAAAAGAATTTTTTTTGCTAGCTTTTTCTTTTCAAAACCCCTTAGGAGTCCAGCTAGGGTTAATAAAATCCCTGTCTGATGCATGCAAGTGCTCAATGTTAATGCACAACAAAGACTCTAAGAAAGCAGCACACGAACAAGCAAAATCTAAGGAAAATAGAGACAACAGTAAAAATAGGCAGGGAAGGAAATGAATGACATCTCTTTATACATGGTGAACCTGTTACATCAGATTTATGTTAATAAGATTGTCCCATGCATATTTATGGTGAGAAAATGAATGTTGGTGGTTTAGATATGGTATTCTGAATAAGAAAGTGCAGACAAGCATGCACAGATGTATTAGATTAGCTGTTTCTGAATCGAGGAACTCAAAGAATTGTTGATATCTTTTAGAAGGAGGTTCTCAGACCTACCAAAACATAGAGATACTGAAGTGTGGCTTGAGGATGATGTTCTGGAAAAATATCATTAACTGGAAAACAGTTAGTAGAATACAATGGCAACTTTAAATTGCTAAATAGGAAAGGAAACACAGGGAAGGTTTCCATGACTGCATGCAGGGTCACAGATACTCAGGTGAACAACTCTACTGCTGCACACTACTAACGGTGTTGGACCAGAGGTGACAGCAGCCCTTTACAAGTCCTGATGACTGAGCACACAAGCAGCTACAGAGGCAAGTTTAGGCATTGATCCTTTGGGTATGTCTTGTTGGCTTTAAGCCAATGACACAGTAGATTAAGGGGAGAATAACATGAAAGGACCTCCCTGATGCTTTGCACCACTCATGTCACAGTCAGCGACAGCTGGCCATGATTTTCTCCCTGTATTTCTCACAGTGAGACTCCTAACTCTTACATCCTCACTTCAGAGATCCACTCATTTCAGGGAATCACAGAACATCTCAAGTTGGAAGGGAGCCATGAAGGTCATCAAACCAAACTCCCTCCTCCTTGCAGGACTACTTAAAACCAAACAATATGACCAACAGTGCTGTCTGGATGCTCCTGGAATTCTGATGGGATTGGTGCCATGTCCGCTTCTCTAGGGATGCTCTTTCAGTCTCCAGTCACCCTCCCAGTGAAGAATTCCCTTTCAGGCCTATAATCAATGCAATTAAGGAGAGCTGGAGTCAGAATGAGTGTGAAATGCACTTCATTTCAACCTGGAAACACAGTGTAGAAGACCCTGTATTAACATGGAGCTCAAAAAGAGTGGATATGGTAATTGAAGCTGACTTTAACAGTGGTGAAACAGTTTGACAAATCTATATTGACTTTAATACTGTTCATCAAATATGTAGTCAAAAATTTAACTGAGTTATTTCAATAACTCAACAATATCCATTCCATTGATTCTGGTATTTTTGAATGATCTCCAAAAAAGCATTACATATAACTGGGTTAATTTGTTTAGTTCACCAACATCTTCCATCTGTCCATGATATGAATAAATGGATGATTATGATGAGTTATTTTTGGCTTTAAGGTCTCCAACATGGAATACAGAAACAAAACTTAGAAAAGAAACACTTCTTTAACATTTAATACACTTCTTGTATCTGGAAGCTCTTCTGTCTGCCCTTGAGATTTCCTTGGAATGGGAAGATTTCACAAATATTATTTTGAAGAAATTCCTGATTAATTTTACAAAAGTAGATCAGTGCTAGACATCAGTAGTGAATTTAGGAGGCTTAAAATGAAGTGGGTAATAACAATACTAAATGCTAAGGGAATTCCTTTACTTTCATTCATTCAAGTGAGACTAAAAAAAATCAAAACCTGTATCTATCCCAACATTAAGTCCCAAATCTATTAAAAAAATACGTGTTTAAGTTTGGATATATGGAAGTCAGTAAAGCTTCTCAGAATACACAGAGATAAATATTTATATCAGATCTGGAAATGTTAAATGTAGCACACTTAACCAGAATAGAAGCTTCACATCTGCTGTTAGCCTGATTTTGATGGATTTGACATTGTCTTTTATTATATAACATTCTATATTTAGACTTATGGTTATCAGTGATTTCTGAGTAAAGGATGCTGTGAATAACCAGTAACACTGACCACATGCTTCTTTGGAAATCTCCCCATAAAAATGTTGAAGCAGTCAATTTGTATGTGGCATCACAGCCATGAAGTATCAACTCTTCATGCAGTCACAGGAATTGGGGCATTTTTTTTCCACAGTGAAACAGAAAAATGCATTTTGCTAGGAGGAATCTTTTCTCAGATGGAAACAGAAATGACAGTTTCTTTGTACCCCACAAACTGAGTAAGAATGTACCAACAAAACACAGAATGGAGAGGCATTTTTGTTCTGTTTGGGTTCAACAGTATCAGTTCCGGTACAGCAGAGCTCAACTACAACTCTACGTCACAAACTGAAACCCAGCCTCATCCCCTGCATATTTTGTGTGAAGGCTCTTCCAGCCTGGAGTGAAAAGTCACCTCAAAAACAGAAACCCAGCACAATATCTGCATGAAACAGCCAAGGAAGAGGTGGGAAAGGGAGACACAATCAGGAAGCTTGGCTCTCCCCCTCTCCCCATGCCCAGACACTGGAGCTGGCTTGGCTAAGAGGCATGACCTGCATGCTGCTTCAGGATATGTACTTGGCACGAGAAGATCATTGTTTGTAAGCTTTGCAGATTCCATTTCATGAATTATTGTTTTCTTTTCTGCATTCTCCAGCCATTTAATCTGTCTGGTGCTTTGGTATTTCTTTCATATCTTTGGAATGTGTTTGCTTCTAAAACAAACACGACCATGGCCTGAGGAGGAAAATAATCAGCCTGTGCTTTGGCCTGCCCACTGCATCCAGAAATCCTTCGATTTTTTTCATTCCCATATACATATATCAATTGGAAAGAGAGGTATGACAAGAAGACCTGTATCTCTAGTTTAGATGAAGTTGGAGGTCACAGTGTCACCTTTCTTTCTGTGTTGATGAGGCTATTTCTCTACTCACGTACTCATACTGAGTGTCCAGAATGTTCTTCAACCTGGGCTGATGGCAAAAGGCCCAATCTAATTCTACGCTCCAGCAGGCTGATAAAAGATGGTTAAGATCTGTGGCTTCCACATCTGGAATATTGTGTCCAGTTCTGGGCCTCTCAGGTGAAGAAGGAGAGGGAACTGCTGGAAAGAGTCCAGCGCAGAGCCACCAAGATGATGAAGGGGCTGGAACATCTTCCTTCTGTTAGGAAAGGCTGAGGGAGCTGGGTCTCTTTAGCTTGGAGAAGAGGAGGCTAAGGGGTGACCTCATCTATGCTTTTAAATATGTGAAGGTGGTGTGTCAGGAGGATGGGATCAGGCTCTTCTCAGTGAAGCCCAGTGACAGGAGAAGAGGCAATGGCTGTAAGCTGAAGCATAGGAGATGCCATGTGAACACAGGTAGAAATGTTTTCCTAGTTGAGGTGGCAGAGCCCTGGCACAGACTGCCCAGAGAGGCTGTGGAGTCTCCTTCTCTGGAGAGATTCCAAACCCATCTGGATGCGCTTCTGTGTGAGCTGGTGTAGGGAATCCTGCTGTGGCAGGGGGGTTGGACTAGATGATCTTTGGAGGTCCCTTCCAACTCCTAACATTCTATGATTCTGCGATTTGGCAGATAGTATCAGTACTGCCTGTGTGTGTAGGGGGTGATTATGCTGGCTGGTGGTCAGGGCATAAATCCCATTTCCAGTGACCCTGCAGCAATGTAGCTGCATGTGGTCCTTTGCCATAAACTGTACACCCAAACCCCTGCTGCCCCCTTCTGCATTGTAAATGTGTTCCAAAGTGACATGGAAGCCTAACACCAGTGTAGGTGGAAGGAAGCCCCATCACCTTTCCAAAGAAAAGGCTAAATTGATTTCTGAAGTGTGGAACAACTATAATATTTCTCGATGATATATAGGGAACTCACTGAAAGAGGAGAGAAGGTCTCAGATCTCACTGACACAATGTAGAAGCAGGATTGTCCTAAAAGCATGGTCAAATTCTATTTTCTTAGCAAGATACCTCATTTGACAGCAAAACGCTAGCAATGACACATCAGTAACACATGACAACCCCCAGATTTTTTTAATTTCAGACTAAAATCTTTTCCATATCTTTCTGTGAATGTTTCCCTCAGCTGAGAGAAAATGTGACTAAAATAATTTTTCTTCCTTATGTTTTGTTGCATGACTTGTGAACAGCCCCAAAATCTGCATGCCACCCAAACTTCTAATTTTATCAGTGCTAAAATCCCTGTAAATTCTTATGCAGTCTATATTAATATTCTATAAATTCTTTCTGCATAACATCTCAAAGAACATCATCAGTTAAAATTTAAAAGTTCTCATCATCTCACAAGTTGAGGACTGCAAAAACCCTCATCCAACTCTTGCTTTATGGTCTACAGAGGCCATTCTTCAGATTGTTTTGCCTCATTGTGAACTGACTTAGTTTTCTAAATTCTACCAAACGAACACTAAGATAAACAATTTTAAAGTGTCTTTTATACTATAGTCCCAGACAGGCATTTTACTCATTACCAGAAGGCTGCTTCTTATGCTGGTCTAACTCACAGTACAGGAATCCACTGCCCATTTATTAGCCATTCAAATGTACAAATCCATGGTTCCCCTTCTGGGAAAAGAACTCTGGAAATATTTCTCCTTCACTTTCACAAGTAAAAAAATCTTGCCAACAGTCAGAACGTGGAAGCATCTCTGAGACTCTCAGCCAGAAGCAACAGCATTTCATGACTTCTTTGAAAAAACAACAAATCAGTGTGTCCTTTCAGAAGTCCATCTCTGCACGGGCACATACCTACCTATGTGTCAATTACAATACCTAACACTTCATTAGCACTTCAGTACTTCAGGAGGCAAGACTACAGCAGTAAGGTATCCATCAAAACTCCAGGTATTAGAGCATTCTTGTTCTTGGAATCTCAGATGTCTTCCTTAAGTAAATATATAGAGAACTACTAGAACTTCCCAGAAGGCAAAGAGGTGCAGAATGTCATCACAAGAGCAGGCAGTATGTTCACTATACAAACACAATCAGAATAGCAGCATAGTCCAAAGGTTTCTGTGGATCAAAAAAGAGCCAGTCATGTTACCTAGTTACCTGTTACCCATGGGGGTAGTGGAACACTGGAAGAGGTTGCCCAGGAAGGTGGTTGAGGCCCTGTTCCTGGAGGCATTCAATGTGAGGCTCTAGTTGGGGATGTCCCTGCTCACTATAGGGGGGTTGGAGTAGATGACCTCTGGAGGTCCCTTCCAACCCAAATGATTCTATGATTCTATGATTTTAGTTGCACATCATGGAATCATAGAATCATTATGGTGAGAAAAGCTCTCTGAGATCATCCAGCCCAACCATCCACCCAATACTGCCATGCTCACCACTAAACCATGGCCCCAAGCTCCACATCTCCACATTTTTTGAATACTTCCAAGGATGGTGACTCTACCACCTCCATGGGCAGCCTGGGCCAACGCCTGATAACCCTCTGGGTGAAGAAATTCTTCCTAATATCTAATCTGAACCTCCCCTGGTGCAACCTGAAGTCATGTCCTCTTGTTCTATCGCATGGAGTTGTACAGAGCAAGAGGTTTTCACCTGAGCCTCCTCTTCTCCGGACTAAACAACCCCAGTTCCTTCAGCTGCTCCTCACAACACTTGTGCTCTAGACCCTTCACCAGCTTCACTGCCTTTCTTTGGACACAGTTCAGCACAATAATGTCCTTCTTGGAGCGAGGGGCCCAAAACTGAACCCTAGATTCAAGGTGTGGCCTCCCCAGTGTCGAGTACAGGAGGACAAACGTTATCCTAATCCTGACAGAAAAAAAGATGTTTTGGTGTCAAACAAGCTCACCTGGTAACATATATCACTACTTAAAGAAGAAAAGAGAGAAATTTAGTCTGACTTATCAGTACTGTCCTCTTCATAGGTTCAGAGTGCAATAAACTTATTTGTTCCATCCCAGAACAGTGGGAAGGGAGTGACCCAGTGATCTCAATAACTTCAACAATCACCTAACCCTGGTGCAGATAAAAACAGAAGAAGAAGATTATTTGTTGGTCATATCCATGAGCTTTACAGGACAAGTGGACCATGGGCTACAATAGGACACCTGCTAGTTTATCATGTCTATTTCTGTATTTCTACTTTGGACTTACTTCTACATGGCATGTGGTTCACAATCTACTAGTGCAGACCGTTGCTGGCAACACCTTTGGAAAATTCCTCAGAACATAATTTTTATAACCTATTTTTTAATTCTGCACTTCATAATGCCCTCAACTCAACCTAAGAAATTCTGAAAGTCCAATGTTCTCCACAGGTCAGCTAACAAAATTTAATTCCTTCCACAAATAAACCACTTAGAACAAATGTGAAAGAGAGTGTTTTTATTTAAGGCTCTGAAAAGTTACTGTTAATCAATTGCATCTCACTGCTGTCTGTGGGTTGAGGATGGTCAAAGGTCAAGCTGAGGTAAGGAGCCATCAATTAAGGAACATTTAGCAATCAAATGCATTGCTTTTCCATTGACCCGCAGGAATGGGTCCTGGTCTTCCACTGTCTCATCATGCTGAGCAATAAACACTCAGAAAATGCAGAATTACTTCTAAGAAGACCAGAGCCCGTTCAGATCTGTAGGTCTGTAAGCCTAGCCACACTGGAAAATTCCTTTTGGTATTCAGAGGATTTTTCATCTGTTTTCTGATAGTCCACAGGGAATTATGTCTTAATGATTTCAATACATTGCAATTCCAGATCTTCTTCATGCTTGTCTTCATCTGAAGAGCAATCTAAAGTGTTTATAACCTCTCTTCTGAGAACTTCAGGGGAGTAGTGCATCTTACTGGGCTCAATATCCTCATTAATTCAACTGGGGATACTAATAATAAAGGGAAGGGAAATATTTCTCTCTTAGAAATCCTTTTATTTTGCGGCTGAGTTGAATACTTCTACACAGCAGAGACCATCACTATTCTCAAGGCTGCGTTTCTAACAGTCAGAACACTGTCAGGAACTGAACCCGAAGCATCAGGAGTAGGTAATTTTCCATTGCAAGATGTTGCAAAGAGATTTCTCACGAATTCACTCTTAGAAAAATACACTCAATATTCCAGATGAAGTTACAAAGGTTCCACTGGGAGACAAGCTGTCTTCTTATATCTGTCACGAAGGAGCAATGAAACCCAGATTTTGTTCTTGATCTGCACCTCTCCTTCTATGATGTTCTGAGCTGGGTTCAAAATATTTCCCTGGTTCATTAGCATCTGATATTTATTTCAGCAGAGCCACAGGAAATGAAGCTGAGCTTACCAAATGGATGGAGGCAATAAAAACATTCAGTAAATATTCCTGGACTCTTCAACCCAAATATACTTGAGGGCTTTTTAATCAGAGACAGAGTATTTCCAAATGAGTCACCAAAGCCCACTACCTGTTTATTATTAGTACAATAAATAATAAAAAGACTTTCAATGTATCAAAAGGCTTCTCTTTCTACAGCATCCTTCAGACTTCTGAGAGAAGTCAAACTCTTCCTTGGTAATTTTTAAACTGTTAGGAAAAGCTGCTCTCCTCTGCTTTTAGGTTCCTTTGAAGTCAATATCTTCCTGGGGAGAACTTTTGAAACAAGATGTGTGTTATGCAAGGCACAGAAACATAGTCTAGAACAAGCAATATGTGACGTTAGCTGTCACTGCTCATCTCTCTAGCTTTTGACCCACGGATACAAGAGTATTCCAGGAGGGCAGTTTACTTCTTGGTTTAGAATCAAGAATTTTCATAGTGTGCAAAGGAATTTAATTAATAAACCTGGCTTTAATGAAGTTTTATTTTCCTTGATGTAGTACCATCATTAAAGCTTTTTGTTCACCAAGTAGTTTAAAGATGAAGTATCCCACAATGGGCTGTGTTCCTTCCCTGCTTCCTCCTTTTACACAAGAAGTGGAGTTCAGAGTCCTTCACTTTTCGATGCGTATCAGAAGGGAGAAAATTCAGAGCTTTTTCTCGTGTGCCCATATTTAAAAGACAATTTTCTACAAAGCTGAGAAATCACAGAACAGTGAATATCTTTGCTGACCTTTCTAATGTCATCTACCTGCTCATTTAGGTTTCATTGCTTGAGAGGCAGTCTTGTTTTCAGAAGACCGTGAGCACCTCCCTCATAGACCTGGGCTACCTCAGCCCCACAGTGCACACAATGCTTGCTTATTTTTAAAGATCTTTCTTCCTAGGATTCAATCTTTCCTATGCAGTAGAAAAAGACAAGCATATAAAAATGCAATAAAAGCAGAATCTCTTATCTTAAAAGGAGATGATGTGATTATTGTGTCTTCTTCACCTCCAGGTATTTTCAAAGCACACGACAGATTCTGTCTCTTATTTTCATTTCTTGCTGATTTTCTCTTAAAACTTAACTTCCTAAAAGAATATTGCTTAGATAGTTGCAAACAGTAACTTAACCCTGCAGAGTCTGACCTTTTCTATTTCATTCAAGAAAAAATAAAAGCTTTCCATCAGATAAAATCCACACACAGTATCAAATCATTTAAAAGAGGCAAAGAATGAATTGAGGAAACTGTCAACATTTGTTTGCTCCAAGTTTGAGGTTTAAGAGTTTTTTCTTTTATTTTCTCTTTTTTATTTTTTTTCCCTTTTTTCTTTTCTTACTTCTCTATTTCTTCATGGTGACATGACTTAAAATGAGAGCAGACCACAAGATCATGAAGATATGAGCCATGAATGAGCATTTATGTCCTCTGGCTCACTGTCAGTCACCAGGCTGATCATAATTCAATACAAACAGTTCACTAGCAGCAATAACTCACCTTTGGCAGGCTGCTTTATTGGAGAGAAAGACACAGAATCTGCATGTTGAGCATAAGGCTGGTAAGAGCATGCAAAAAAAAAATCAAATCAAACGTTTGTACATGCCGTTATCACGTAGGAAAAGCTGGGCTCTGGGTGCAGTAGCAGTAGTTATTTACTACTCTGCCCTTAGCTACTGCTGTGAAAATTTGTCTCCCTTATTAAATAACCCAGAAAGACCTGTGGTTAAAATTCCCATTTAGAAAATTACTGCTGATTACCTGAATGCTGAAGCTCTGCATTAAACGCATAATTCCAAAACGATAAAGTCCACCTAGAATAGCTCTGAGAGAGACAAATATCAACAATTTCAGTGTAGGGAGAGATTTTAAACTGGACACTTTCCATCACTAAACTGAAGGATGTGTGCTACAGGGTTTTGAAATATTCAGCAAAAGGAGAGGGCAAAATCAAACAAACCAACAAGCAAAAGCCAGCTAAAAGTAGATAACAGAACAACAGCAACCTACAGAGTAGTGGTCCCAAGTGCTGGGGATGAGCATGCAACAGGGAGAGTTTTACTTCAGGGTTATGCTGTGAAAGTGATGAGCTTACTCATGTCCAAGTGACATCAGTGCAGAGTCATGATTCTCAGCACTGAAGAGAATGAATTGTTTAAAACAAGTTTCTCTCTAATTTTTAATTAGATTTTGGCTGGCATCAGAATCACTATTTAGTATGTCTCTGCCTTCTTTAAAAACACTTGAGAAAGAAGCATCAAGCTGATCAAGTGGTATCCTTAAGAAATTATTTGATCCAAGCAAAATGTATACTGCCTAATGTACATTAGCATGCATCAAAAACTGGCTTCACTTTTAAGGGTAACTGACAAAAATCACATAATTGCATTTTCACAGTGCATTACAGAAAGAAGGAAAACAGCAAGATGAAACTCTGATATTTCATCCTCCAGGCCTTTCACTAGGCAGTTTGCATGTGTTAGTCTCAGCAGGTTTTCATAATAAGAGTTAATGACAAAGCCCATCCATGCATCCCTTTCATTTCCTCTCTTCTGCAAAGCATTAAGATGATTTTCACTCTCTGAAATCTCTTTTCCCTAGTATTCATTTCCAAAATTAACATCACTGTCATAAAGGAACATGCATTTTAATGAATTAATTTGATAAAGAAACTTATATCACTGGTGAAATTCCTCTTTTTTTTTTTTTATTTTAAATGCACCCTTTGGGGAATTCTGGCACTTCCCAGTGAATTCCTTCAGAGCATCAGAAGGCATGAACAGCTCACCCAGTCATGACTGCCAGCAGTATTTCTAGGAGCTAAGTGATAAAACTCTTGGTTCTTAATTGCTGTAAGTGCTGAGTTGAGAAAAGTCAGTTTGAAACTCACTTTGACAAAAAGCAATTGCTAATTCATCTGGAGGCAGGATTTGCTTTCCAGCAGGTAAGCAGTTCAAGGCAGGACAATTAAGTTGCTCCTTAGCAAAGACAAACTTATACTTTAAAAACTCTTATTTCAGAAATGAAGCCTATACTGAGAAGTCAAGAATAATTTATTCAGGTTCTTGGAATGATTCTGTGACTATCTGCTGCTTAAAGCTTTGATTTATCCTATTAAATCTACTAGATTTGGTTATGTCCAGCTTTCAGTTATAACCAGACAAATTCTTCTGTTTCTTATTCAAATCTTTCTACATTCCCTTGACACTCTTCCCATCAAATATACTTGCATGTCCTTGGGCTCTTGAAACATGACTTCATTCTCTGTGTTATCCTTACCAATTACCAACAGAGAAATAAAGCAACTCCCCTTTATACAAGTGGATTCATACCTTGTCCTACTTCATCTTGTCTTCACTTCCTACCCTCCCAGCCCTTCTCTCTCCTTCAACACAAGAATTTCTGCTTCATTTCCTAGCAAGATCCACATTCATTCCTAGGTGGCTTAAGTGATACAATAGTGATTGCTTGAATTTCATTTTTTTCCTTCAGTTCTACCACAAGACTGAGTAACAAGAAGCATCAAAACTATCTTCTAAGACCATTAGCATTTCAAATAATCCCCTTTTAAAGGTCTCCTCTTAGAGTTGAGGCAACTCTAATTCTGTGGAAAACCAGAGCTTGAAAGAGAAATTATCATTTACAGAAACTCCAGGAAGACTCTGGACAACAGTTGCAGCTCTTCCTAGTACCCAAAGTAAGGACACTCACTGTGCTAACCACTCTGCAATGTGAGATTCCTTCCAGTATAAATCAAGTCAAACTTACTTTGGCTTTCTGAACAGATGCAGAGCATACATAGGAAGAGATGGAACAAACCAGTTTGTGAATCAAGATCATAAAAAGACACTTGCAGAAATGAGATCTCCTCAAATCTCTGGTTTTCCTCCTATAGAGGATATAGATATAGGATATAGAGCATTGCATTTGAAAATGTGAGGCAAAATCACTTCTCAAATTTTGGCTTTTTATTAAGCAGCTTTTGCTCTTTAACACTTTATCTTCTACATATATTAAGTGTAAAATTAAGGAAATTCAAAACAATGTTGATAACTCTTAACACTTCTATCAAGAACCATACTTGAGCTTTTTTATTATTATTATTCATTCCCCCTCCCTTTAATGTTCTCCTCTGCCATTTGGGTTTTGGAACGAGAGAAGGAATACAAGTTTGCTGTTCACCTAGGAGGTTCATAACCCTAATAACACCAGAACCAGTGCTTACATCCATGTTGCACCCTGACTTCAGAGCCCCCACTGGGGAGGGAGCTGGCCAGGCACAACCTCCTGAGTTCCTTGGAGAGTCTGTGCTTGAGCCTAGTCACACTGTCAAAACTTGCCCCTCAGAACCACAGATGACACCACTGTGTATTTGTCTATGATGTCTTTTGGAGGATACTGAAGCAGCTTTCCTTTCATCCATGTCTGTGCCCATTTGTTATGTGCAGTCCCTGAAGTAAGTCAGATGGTCTAGAGCTGTTGGCACTTTTGCTGTCTTTACTGAATGTTGACTGAAACTTGCAGCTAGGATGGAAAGTATTGCTGAGCTGCATTAGAACCTGCCTGTCTGTCTGTCTGCCTGCCTACTGTCTGCCTGCTTCCCTGCTTGCCTGCCTACTGCCTGCCTGCCTGCTTCACTACTGCCTGCCTGAATAGCTGCCTGCCTGACTTCATCTGTTTTCTTTACGGCCAATGAAATAGAGAGAAAATACATCTCCCTTTCCTAAACATGAAAGGAATGAAACTAGTCTAGATTTCTCATACTGAATTGTGTTCCACACAAACTAAATAGAAATATTGACAAATTGCTCAACTTGGATAAGTATCTCCCAGTTTGGATACTTATTCAATATTTAGATGAGTTTCAAACTATCCAGGCAGTGGGACCAAACTTTGTTTACTCATGGGTACATCTTATCTAGGAACAATTTACAACTACATGTGGCCAGTCCTGGGCAAAGATGTGTTTGGAAGTGGAGCACCTTCTTTTAGTCAACCACATAGAAGTACTGGTTGAGTACCACCTTAGGCAGGTGAGACTAACTTTTCCTCTCTGAAACCCTAACATTTAGTAGCTGAGGTCAGAAGTGTTTTTCTTTTCATAACATCACAGTGTTTACAAAATCAGTTCCACCAGGAGGGAATCATGGAATCAATCTGTGTGAAACTCCTTTCAGCTCTTCAAAAAGTGAAGATTTGCTCATGAAGAATTAAAGCATTATCATTAGAGCTGTCTTGGAAAATATAAAGCCCCAAGGCAAAGGCAACTCAGCCGAACAAAACCTCCAGGATCTTCTAGAGATTTTGTTTGTTTTAGTCAATATTACAGTCTAGCAATTCACCTCTAACACTACCTTGATTCTGCATATAAAGCTGGATGTATGGACTGGGAAAGCAGATCTTCACAGGAATTCTGCTGAGACAAAAATAAAAACTTGGGGGGAAAAAAAAAGAAAAATAATTATATATCTCTGCTGTAAATACTCTTTTCCCCCTTTCTTTAAAAGTAAGATGATATTAGGGCAGTCTTATAAAACTGTAAGATTAGTCATAATTAAGTTTAACAATAGTAACTCGATGTTTGTAGAATGACATTAAAACTTTCAAGGGTTTGCTAAATATTTCATCTGTTACTTCTTCAAAGTGACAAGTCTCCAGGACAAGGACTTACATAAATATTCCCTACTAATTGTCAGTGACATCTGTGCTGGAGAGTGATTACTGTCAGTCAGTAATGTACTGTCAGTCACTTTGAGGTACTGGGAGCTTCACTGGGATATAGCTGTACTGCCTCTGTGACATTTACTTTTACAGCTTATTTGTATTCTATTAGAATATTATTTTCAATTGGATTGTAGCTGTTGAGTTTGTAGAAATATAGAACAGATCCTCTGGGATGTTAAACAGACTGGACAGGCTCAGGGGAATCAAAACACTAAGGCTGAAAAAAATAGTAAGACCTTTATATAGTCAAAGCTCCATTAAGTGTTTTTAAGCTTCACTGAATTAATCCTGAGAAAAGAGACACCCTTAAGAGGAACGCCCAAGTGCTGTCTCTATAGTGTCTAGTGTTTACAACTATTAATTTCTTGGAGACTGCCAAGGAACCAGAGATCTGACTTAAATTTTTAATCTGCAGTTATGAAATATATTGTCTAGGAATTGAGGGCTCTCATAACTGCCACATATTCTATTAAAACACATCTATGAGATTCTGTCTCTAGTGGTCACCACTTCATATGTTCAAGGACTTACATAGTTATAAATATATGTAGTATGGTAGAGATGTAGAACACAGGACAAGGGGTGATAGCTTTAAACTAATAGAGAAAGATTTCAACTGGATATAAGGAAGGCATTTTTCACACTGATGGTGGTGAGACACTGTCCCACATTGCCCAGAGAGGTGGGAGATGTCCCATCCCTGGAACTGCTCCAGGTCAGGTTGTTTGGGGCTCTCAGCAACCTGATCTAGTTGTAGGTGTCCTTCCTCACAGCAGGAGGGTTGGACTAGGTGAACTCTAAAGGTCCCTTCCAACTCTAACCTTTCTGTGATTCTATGCTTCTAAGTGTTTGCAGACAGATTCATGAGATCTTGTTTGCAATGCAGAGGCTGAGGGAGCTGGATCTCTTGAGCTTGGAGAAGAGGAGACTAAGGGGTGACCTCATCTATGCTTTTAAGTATGTGAAGGGTGTGTGTCGGGAGGATGGGGTCAGGCTCTTCTCAGTGAAGCCCAGTGACAGGACAAGGGGCAATGGCTGTAAGCTGAAGCATAGGAGGTTTCATGTGAATACAAGCAAAGACTCTCTTCCCAGTTGAGGTGGCAGAGCCCTGGCACAGACTGCCCAGAGGGGTTGTGGAGTCTCCTTCTCTGGAGAGATTCTAAACCCGTCTGGACACACTACTGTGTGAGCTGGTCTAGGGAATCCTGCTGTTGCAGGGGGTTGGACTAGATGATCTTTGGAGGTCCCTTTCAACTCCTAACATTCTGTGATTCTGTGATTCTATGAAAGGGAGAGTTATCCATGAAGTCTAGGAAGTTTCTCTAGCACTGACTCTGCTATAGGTCTGTAGCCATTAGGTTGGCCTACTTAGAAAACATGAACTAGATGTCTATTCTTTAAGGTATTTTGGTATTATTTACCATGAAGTGCCCTCTTTTTGCCCTGCTGCATTGTCTCTTGTGCCTTTCTTCCTCATATGCCCACACATTCTCTGGATTTTATTTGTAAGACCATTCAGGTTCTTCAGCTACACACAGTAAAATTTTCTTTTCAAGCTCGAAACATAAAGATTGGTCTTTTGAAGACACTTGATCTCTTTAGAATGGGTTTATTCTATTGTCAAGAGAGTTCAAATCTTGACTGAAGAAACATACTTTTCTCCGTACAACAAATCTTGGTACAACTCGGAAGGAGGAGACAGAAATTCCTACTAAATTCCAGATGTACTGACTTCAACAGACAATGCTATTGACTAAGGCAAAGCTTAAGGTTAAGAAAGTGCAGCTAGTGACTCAGAGGAGGATTCTCATTAGCTCTTAGTTCCTTTCCATAACTCATATACTTCTAAAGCAGCTAGTCTGGGAAAACCCTCTCATTCTTTTCGTGACACTAGAACAAATCTGGTATATGAAGTCTTAAAGGGGTGGAAGTCCACTGAAATCATTTTGTGGCTGCTAATAAATTGTTTGGTACCATACTGCCTCTGAACACAATTCTGAGCTGAATCACACTGTCAAATGCTCAGAATATTCCTGTGCATACTAGAATCCTTCAAGGTTAATGAGTATTTCCATGTTATAAATAACAAGAGTCACCTCCTGTATGCTGATCAATGAAATGAATTTGATGGTTCATGTATCAAAATTTAAACACTACCTCTCCTGGATGGCATTGGAAACTCATTTAAAGAACCTTTTCATTCTTACAATTCAAACTAAACTAAACTACAAAAGGATAAGGCACTAAGTTGTGCTGTTTGGTGGAAGGAGTCGAAGGCAGTAGTGAGCAGCTAAGGGGAAGACTGAATAAACATCAAAAGAGAGCCTCCAGATTTTCACTGGGTGAATGGCAGAGTAGCTTTATCATATCAAAACTTAACAGAACAAGTAATATTTTTAGCCATCAAAATGAGAAAGTACACATGTACAGAAAACAAGTCCAAGAAATTAGTTAAAAGCTGAAAGATCCTTCACACTTGTGCCTTGACTTATTGATCCGGCCAAATAGAGATTGAGAGCCTGACCTATTTTAAACAACAAAAGACAGTTTCCAATAAACTGAGAGGTTAGTTAGATGAAATGGATGGTGGTGTACAATCACCTCACCCTAAATTTCCACTGTGCTTTCAGAGGGCCTTTCCACAGCAGCTCTTTTTTTCCATTTTAGTGAGAAGAGCAACTGACATCCAAAAAACCTTCATACTTATTAATCACAAGATGGCACCAGTGGTATCAAACTCTACCACTACAGTCAGAAATCTGTGCTCACATTTAATAGTTTATGGAAAGAATAGAATTCTGCAAGGTAAAAAAAAAAAAGGTCATTTGCACTCTATTGATCTATACACTTTCATTGTTTTCCTGTTATTATGAATGTTAGAATTAAAACTAGTTTATTTTTTTCACTGTATTTTTATTCAGTGACTGCAAAACAAAAAAACCACCTTTCACTAGAATTTTTTCCATTGTAAGAAGTTTAATTTTTTTCACTTGAATGAATTTTAAAGTTAAGCAAACAAAAAAGTTGGTCTTGTACTTGAAATCTTTTATGAACATCTGAAAAGCATTCAAGTGATATTTTTTTGTTTGATATAGCCTCAATGAGTTGTTTGGGGTTTTTCTTGTTTGGTAGGTTGTGGGATTTTTAGGTCCTTACTCTTTTAGAGCGCAAGATCCAAAGAAAATTATATTTTGGGTATGCCAAATTTTTCCTGGTCCATATTACAGTTCAGCATTACAGCTACAAATCAAATAATTTAACTTATTTGTTTATTCCATAAGATCCACATTTGTAATAAAGAAGTTTGTTTTGTTTTCTTTTGTTTTCCATTTACTTTAGCCTTTGAAACCTTTCCATTTAATCTAAAACTCCTAGACCTAAAGAAAAACTGCTACCACAGGTAGATTAGGAACCTCAACTAACCTGATATATGAAAGATGAGAAATCAAATTTTTAGGGTTCATTTCCTTCTTTTCGTGCTCCTGCTGAGAGCAAAATCAAATATACTGTGCAGACCACACTGCTACACCCATGTATTTCAGGGAATTAATGCAAATGGTGATCTTAATTCCTTGTTTTAGTAGTATTACTGTATCATCTCTTATTACATCGTTCACTCAAACAGAGAATCACATTTGCATGGTTTCTTCAGTATTACTGCTAAGAGTAGTACAAAAATTGTCTAGACTTGCTCCTTGATTTTTGATTTTTGTAGATATTGAGGACTGGGTTAGGGAAAAGCTAAGCCATCTGGACATCCATAAATCTATGGCACCTGATGAGATCACAGAATCACAGAATATTGGGAGTTGGAAGGAACCTCCAAAGATCATCTAGTCCAACCCCCCTGCCACAGCAGGATTCCCTAGACCAGCTCACAAAGACACATGTCCAGACAGGTTTGGAATCTCTCCAGAGAAGGAGACTCCACAGCCTCTCTGGGCAGTCTGTGCCAGGGCTCTGCCACCTCAACTGGGGAAACACTTTTCTTTGTATTCACACAGAACCTGCTGTGCTTCAGCTTACAGCCATTGCCTCTTCTCCTGTCACTGGGCTTCACTGAGAAGAGCCTGACCCCATCCTCCTGACACACCCCCTTCACATATTTAAAAGCATAGATGAGGTCACCCCTTAGTCTCCTCTTCTCCAAGCTAAAGAGACCCAGCTCCCTCAGCCTTTCCTAACAGAAGGAAGATGTTCCAGCCCCTTCATCATCTTTGTGGCTCTGCGCTGGACTCTTTCCAGCAGTTCCCTATCCTTCTTCACCTGAGGGGCCCAGAACTGGACACAATATTCCAGATGTGGCCTCCTCAGCTTAGAGGAAAGGGGGAGAAGAACCTCTCTTGACCTACTAAGCACACCCCTTCTAATCCACCCCGGAATCCCATTGGCCTCCTGGCCACAAGAGCACACTGCTGCCTCATGGTCATCCTTCCATCCACCAGGACCCCCAGATCCCTTTCCCCTTCACTGCTCTCCAACAGCTCAGTCCCCAACCTATACTCATACATGGGGTTGGTCTTTCCCAGGTGCAAGACTCAACACTTGGCCTTATTGAATCTCATTAAATTTCTCCCTGCCCAACTCTCCAGCCTGTCTAAGTCTCGCTGAATGGCAGCACAACCCTCTGGTGTGTCAGCCACTCCACCCAGTTTAGTGCCAGCAGCAAACTTGCTGAGAGCTCACTCTGTTTCCTCAGGCAGGTCAGTAATGAGTAGATTGAAAAGTACTGGTCCCAGCACTGTCCCCTGAGGGACTCCACTAGACACAGGCCTCCACCTAGACTCCATCCCATTGAGCACAATGCTCTGACTTCTGTCCTTCAACCAGTTCACAATCCACCTCACTACCCAATCAGCCAGACCACACTTGCTCAGTTTAGCTGCAAGGATGCTGTGGGAGACAGTGTCAAATGCTTTACTGAAATCAAGATACACCACATCCACTGCCCTACCCTCATCTATCCACCTGGTTATGTCTTCATAGAAGGCTATCAGGTTGGTCAAACTACCTGTTCCAGTTTCAGGAACAATTTACAGAAGAATAATACAAGGTGGGAAGTGTTAAGTGCACCTGGACAACCTAAGCTGCAATGATCTCATAGAGAAGGAACACAGAACACCAGCTTATGTCTCCATAGGTGATACAGACAGTGGGAAGAAGCTGATGGCCCTCAGAGCTCCCATGACATTGACACTATCAGTCTCTGTGGTAGAAGACACCTGCTCTTTACCACCATTCAAGTAAGACATTTCTACTTAAAGCAGACCTTCATCTTTCCTTTAATTCACTATAACACAATGCAATGAGGTCAACCTACACACACAAACACACACAGACACACATATCCAGGTTATTACAGTCATAAATATACCTAGTGTGATTCTTGCATGAAATTAATTGGAATCAGCTATTTCCATCTTTGTGAACAAAATTACAATACATGAAGAAATACAAGTGGGGTGTTAGTTTTGGGGGTTTTTTTCTGTTTGTTTGTTGGGTTTCTGTTGTTTTTTTTTTTCTTTTTCTGAAGCTACTGTGGATTCAAAGCTGAAGACCAGAAAAAGAAAAAAAATTCTAGAGGATAAAAATTAGACTTTTTATATTAAGATCCTTTATTGATTCATCAAAGTAATTTTAAGCACACTAGAACTTCATACTGCAAGCCTGGGAAAGATCAAAGACTACCAGAAACTAGAACATCTCCAAGACACTTAAAACAATCTGTGAATTAAAAAGAAAGATTGCATTTAAGGAGGATAAAACTGGAAACAAATTAATGTTCTACATGGAGGACTAGTGCTACACTGGTCCTTGCTGAAGTTTTTCTGGTGTAACATCTGCACAGTTCAGTCTGTGTTTGACAAGAGACAAATATTCTTCTCAGTGGAAGACTAGGGGGCCTTGGAGTGTAAAAAGAGATGAGGAAGGAGAATGAAAAAAAGTAAGATCTCCCACCTTTTCTGAGGTTAAATGAGACTCTTAGAAATGTTGAGTGTGTTTTCTTCTAGTGGAGTTGTTGGTCAGGAAAATTAGACACTCTTTTAGATCTCAAGTCAGATCAATGCTATCTGATAGCAGAAGGCACAAGGTTACACACTGCATTATTTATTTTTCTTTTTAAAAAAAGTATTTAAATCTCTAAACTTACCTATTTAGAAGATGAGATCTGAAAAACTAATAAAAATGCTCAAAACTCAAGGATGCACCTCTGTAATTTAGACAAAGTCCTTTTGTCTTCATGAAAATGTCTCTCTTTCACTGCTGCTTTATAAAAAAGACCTGATTTTGATGTCTGTCATCAGTAAAAATCATTGCACAGGAGCTCTATGATCATTGAAAGAACTGAGACATACTTAAACCACAACTTCCACTGTTGAATGTCAGCCCTGCAAAGCATTTCAAAAGAGCAGAAGTCTGACCTGCAAAAGTCCTAGAGATGCTTTGAAGACTCATATACTGTAACCACCATGACTGTGAGAGTGACAAAATCAATAAATCATTCCCAGAGATCTCTGATTTGGGGAATGAATTCAGTGAAACAACCTGGAAGCCATATGAGGAATGGCTAAAGTCACTTGGTTTGTTCAGCCTGGAGGAGACTGAGGGGAGACCTCATCATGGTCTGTAACTTCCTCATAAGGAGAAGCAGAGGGGCAGGAGCTGATTGATACCTTCTCTCTGGTGACCAGTGACAGGAGCTGAGGGAACAGCATGAAGCTGTGCCAGGGGAGGGTTAGGTTGGATATTAGGAAAAGGTTCTTCACCCAGAGGGTGGTGGAGCTGTGGAACAGGCCCCCCAGGGAAGCAGACATGGCACCAAGCATGACAGAGTCCATGAAGCATCTGGACAATGCTCTTAGTCACATGGGGTGATTTGGGGGTCACCCTGTGCATAGACAGGAGTCAGACTCAATGATCCTTGTGGGTCCTTCTGAGTCAGGATGTTCTATAATTCTATGAACTCTGGATACCTATGCAGTGTGGAGAGGAACAAAAGTGCTTTTTTCATCTATGTCACACTGTGTAATGTGGTGCCAGGCTTGGGTAAAAAACCAGGATAATGGCATTAGCCTTAAGGGGCAGGGCTTGTGATTCCAGGGGGAACTTTACAGGATACTGCTGTGTTGCTTCAAGGATCTGGTATGCATCTTGCTGCCTAAACCCATCTGCCTGCTCAGTTTTCTAAGCAGGCATTGCCCTGCCTGGCAGAGACATGCCCTTAGTCACACTAATCCTTTACTACTTGCCATCCTCATCTTCTAAGAGAGCAAAATGTCAAGTTCTTGAAGAATTTAAACAAAAAAATATGCTGAATAATTCACATATGAACAGTTCCTCTTATATGTGCTTCTAGAAGCATGGTGATTTTCATCACACATCATCTGATGAACCTCTTGTCTTCATGAGCAAGATTCCAGAATAAGAGTGTGACTCTTTAACCCTTCTTTAAAATACTTTCTTTCCCTCAAAGCATATCCAAATGCATTACTCCAGCTCAGCAGCTCTCTGGAGTAAATGCTTACATCTGGTTGCAGTGCAAGAGTGCAAGGAATTATATGCTTCTGATAGCTTACCTTTAAGATTTAACTAACTTTCTAATGTACTCACCAGAGAAGACAAAAGGTACTGAGTGGTCTCTGCCCTTACCTATGGTTGTGCATATTTCTTTGGCCCTTCTATGGAAAATGCTTTTGAGAAATGATGTTTCCACTGCAAACTGCCTTCCTTCTATTTAATCACTGTCTCAGCCTCAATTTGCTTGGAAATAGGCTTATTTCATGGGGTCAAAATGAGACCTGCAACAGCACTGTTTGGAACAACGCCTGACAAGGTGGAAAGTGCTGTTTCAGGCTCTGCATTCAAATCAGGAAGTATAACTACAACATTATCTTGCTCTGGGAAGTAAAGCTGCCATAGAAGTTCATCTTCCTTTCTGTCTTGACAAGTACTGCTGATTTTCACAGTATCCCTACTGATTTCCTTTAAAGTTCCTGGGTTCCTCACTTGAATCAAATAATAATAACAGTTCACAGGTCAACAGGGGGAGTGAAGAACTTAAAACTCTGTCTCTCTAGAGAGCTTTGGAGACTCATTAACTAAAGGTCATTAACCTTGTGCTGCTATGTGCAGCCAAATTCTCCTGGCTGTGTGCTTAGCTGGATTTAATAGAGGAAAACTCTTTGAAATAAACAAAATACTAGCATTTAAAGGAGAGAAAAAGGATGAATCTAAGCTCCTGAACATATCCAAATACAATCATGTATCTCTTTCACCCATATACTAATACTAGAAAACTTCACACTCCTGCATTAGACTGAAAGAACTACTTAAAAATGTTTATTATGTCTTAAGAGGGCAAGTGAAAAATCTAAACATTTTCTACTACATTTTTTGGAGCATATTTTGAAGTTCAGCAGTGCCTTGAGTAAAACACTACAGCAAATCTTTGGAAATTTAGTGTCTTCCTCTAGCTGCATGAAGGTCAAATAATCTGTATTGAGGCTACCTGAGCCTGAAGAAATTATAACTTCTTCGTTAACCATGGAATCATTAAATTGGAAAAGACCTCTAAGATCATCAGGTCCAACTGTAGCCCCAACACCCCATGCCACTAAACCATGTCATCAAGTGCCATGTCTACACATTTTTTGAACCCCTCCAGGGATGGTGACTCTACCACTGCCCTGGGCAGCCTGTGCCAATGCCTAACCACTCTTTCAGTCAAGAAATTGTTCCTCATATCCAACCTGGAGCTCCCCTGGCACAACTTGAAGCCATTTCCCCTTGTCTTATCTCTAGTTATCTGGGAGAAGAGACCCACCTTGCTGCAACCTCCTTTGAGGGAGTTGTAGAGAATGAAAAGGTCTCCCCTGAGCCTGCTCTTCTCCATGAAACAACCCCAGCTCCCTCAGCTGCTCCTCCTTAATGTGAGGGGTTGACTGTTTCTGATGCAGCCAGTGAGAATGATCAATGTAGCAGTGCACAGTCTATTTGAAGCTGTGAAGTTGAGCAGGCTGTTTCCTCAGACTTTATTCTTGAGTGACTCCCCATAGAAGCAGGGTCAATGATATTGATTTGGGAAAATTTCATTTTAAACTACTCAATACTAGAAATACAAATGTTCAGAAGATACCAGGTGGCATCTGCAGCACCTCTACTGCAGGTTTTCCTGTCAGCAGCTCAGGACAGTAGGCTGCTCCAGTAGAAATAAACAGGGAATTACCAAAACCATGAGTCATCTGTAGCTGAGCTGTGGCACCTGTTAAGCTACTCATTTGTACAGAACTGGTGCTCTTCTTTGTACCTTAGGCTAGCTAAAAACAACAACATCATCGAGGGAACAACTGTGACAGCTTCCAGCTTCTGCTGATAAGCCACAGCAGGCAGGTGACAGCATGTGTCCTGCATCAGCCTGGAGCAGTTAGAGGATGCTGCCTGCTGTCTCCTGCTGCCCTGGCCAGGTCAGTCTGCCACTGAGCAGGTGTCAATGGGGTCCTGCTTCGCTTGGCATGAGCTGACCAGGACTTCTTGTCCTTCTGAATATCATTATATCTTTGCTTAGTTGTTACTGGATGGAATTAATTAAATGCCTGAGTCAGGTCCACTGGAACCTCCTAATGAGATCCTGTGTAGATTGGCCTTGTCACAGTCAGCAGAGGTAGTTGCTAATGGCAGGTTTCACCTTCCTTACACATCTGCACATTTCCTTTTTAGGCTAGTTTCAAAACCTTGGGAGAGGCCACATCTAGATGCATTAAATCAGAAATTCTCTTTTTTAATGACTGTGTCTACATGCAGGGCAATTACCACACATCCCACAAAAATTATCTTTAATAAATGGTTTTATCCTTTGCTGGTTGGTTCTTTATGACTGTAATACCTAAGACTTGCTTGGTTTTATGCCAGAAACAACTTAAGCAGCAGTAGGAAACTAATGTTCAGATCAGCAGAACATTAAAATATATTGTTACTTTCATCAAAGAATTCTTGCTTGCCACTTTAGAAGCATAGAATCATCACAGAATCACAGAATGTTAGGAGTTGGAAGGGACCTCCAAAGATCATCTAGTCCAACCCCCTGCCACAGCAGGATTCCCTAGAGCATCTCACACACAAGCGTGTCCAGAAGGGTCTTGAATACCTCCACAGAAGGAGACTCCACAGCCTCTCTGGGCAGTCTGTGACAGGGCTCTGCCACCTCAACCGGGAAAACATTCCTATGTGTGTTCACACAGAATCTCCTATGCTTCAGCTTACAGACATTGCCTCTTGTCCTGTCTCTGGGCTTCACTGAGAAGAGCCTGACCCCATCCTCCTGACACCCACCCTTCACATATTTAAAAGCATAGATGAGGTCACCCCTTAGCCTCCTCTTCTCCAAGCTGAAGAGACGGAGCTCCCTCAGCTTTTCCTCATCAGGAAGATGTTCCAGCCCCTTCATTATCTTTGTGGGTCTGTGCTGGACTCTTTCAAGCAGTTCCCTAGTTGGAAGGGACCTTGAAGATCATCTAGCTCCAACCCCCCTGCCTGGCAGGGACACCAGCCACTAGATCAGGTTGCCCAGGGCCCCATACAGCCTGACCTTAAACACTTCCAGGGATGAAGCTTCCACAACCTCTCTGGGCAACCTGTTCCACTGTCTCACCACCCTAACAGTGAAGAACTTTCTCTTAATGTCTAATCTAAATCTGTCATCCTCTAGCTTACACCCATTTCCCCTGGTTCTATCACTGCCTGACCTCCTAAAAAGTCCCTCCCCGTCTTTCTTGCAGGCCCCCTTCAGATACTGGAAGGCCACAAGAAGGTCTCCTTGGAGCCTTCTCTGCAGACTGAACAACCCCAACTCATGTTTAGAAAGAAACTAGTTCTTCTGACTCATAAAGCAAATCAGTGCTGAGTGTCTGTGAGGACCCTCACCATCACCTCTGAACCAGGCACAGTAAATACGCTTAGCTTCAGCACATCTTCTACAGTGGATTGTGTTCTCTTGCAACTGCCACAGGGAAGATTAGAAGTATCTGAAAACCTCTCTGCAGCAGCAAAGTGTTGTCTAGTTAATATCCAGATCTCTCCTGGCAATGTTCTGTTTGCCCAAAGAGCTTCCTCACTCCTCTTCAACACTTTGTAATTTCAGTGTAAATGGATGGTGAGTTGGACATTGCAGTCTCCATAAATAGCTCTAATGTCAGCATCTTTTATTGGCATAAATGTTGAGGGGGTTAAATGTTGTATTTTTGCCACTAGTTCAGTGGACTGTTATTTCTATTGGATTATTATTCCAGACACAAAGAGGTTGATACAAAGAGCATGTAGTACAGTTTGAGGAGAACAAAAAACAGTCACTGCACAGAAATTCCCTTAGAAAATGAATTGCTTTTCTGCAACTTTCTTAGAACAAAAGTTCATACTTGGCTCTGATATCCCTTTTCCCATCCTGAAGTTCTGTTGGTTCCATCAGAATCTGAGATGCTGCTGTAGTAGTGTGCTAGATAATATCCTTAAGCTTCTCTAATGAGGATAAGCAGTGTGGATGTTAAGAGAAGATACCAATTCATATTATAAGCTATGAGATTTTCAAGAGTGGCTTTTTACTCTTAATTACCATTTTTCTACCACGCAGATATTTAGGAGGAGGAGGAGAAATGTCTTCCTCTTCCTGCCTCTGTATAATATTTCCTTACCATATGGTTCATTACTTTGCTACTGATGTGTAGGATGGTCATTCTCAGCTCACGACAACTTCAGCTAGAGACAGTTTGCTAAGTTGTCAAACCTGAGATGGCAAATTCCTTCCCAGAACATCTCCTCTTTCTTGAATTTTCAACTAATCACAAACTTTTCTGCTTTCGCTAATACTGAATTTAAATCAAGAGGAGGTCAGACTGAATGGAAATCACACAGAATCTCAGAATTACAGAATGTTAGGAGTTGGAAGGGACCTCCAAAGATCATCTAGTCCAACCCCCTGCCACAGCAGGATTCCCTACACCAGCTCACACAGAAGGCGTCCAGACGGGTTTGGAATCTCTCCATAGAAAGAGACTCCCCAAGCTCTCTGGGCAGTCTGTGCCAGTGTTCTGGCATTTGTGTTACAGTTGGAACTAGCAAGAGAAGCTTTGGTATTACTTGCTATGATTGTTTTTTAATGAAGAGGCACTGCTAAATAGATATTCTAATTACAATATTGACTTATGAATCCTTTAAAGAAACATGATGGGTAAACTAGGCTGAGCTACAAAACAATCCTGGATACAATAATGACAATAATTCTTCCTCTCTCCATGTAGAATTCTTGCCTTCATTGAAAAGAACCCAAACCAATAAGAAAAATAAGTCATTACTGAAATATATTCTATTTACACTGCCCTTTAAGATATCTTTAAGCTCCTTGGAGACAAGGATTTAAAATAACATAATGTCTGAAAAGTTTCTTAGGACAGTAAAATGTAATAAAAATAAGTGTCAATAATTGTCTTACTATAATAAAAATAAAAGAGGAAACAAAGTATATTCCCAAAACATAGAGGAAGGCAACATTATTGATTGAAAATTCCATACAAGTTGTATATTGGAATATTATATTTCAAAGATATATTAAAAAGTATGGGAGAAAAGGATCTCTCCAGGCTCTTATCAGCAGGCATAACTATCTACCAAAACTCTGCTTGGGTCAAGTTTGTAAAAATAATTTAAAAAAAAATAAGTTAAATCTCTTCTTTTGTTCCTAAGTTTGGAAATATAATTAGGAATTTCAACTACTGGATTTAAACACTCCAGAGACAATAACCCAACAGGGAATAAATGTCTCTTTTGAACTCATCTTGGGTGGTGTGGTTTGTTTGATTTTCATTTATTTCATTTCTTTTTTCTCCTGCTTAACAGAAGCACTGGAAAGTCTGGAATATCTAAATAATGTCACTGTACCTATTAAAAGGAGATATCATTATTTTCCTGTTTATAAGGCAACTGCCTGTGCTGCAACATATTTAATGTGATAATTACTGTGCCCAATCAACAGTGATAATTTAAGAGCAAACTACTCACACATACCTAATGCAGGTGCTGTTTTTTTTCCACCAGAATTAGTTTGCAAGTTAATTTACAATTTAAATCCTGAAATGCTCATAAGAACAGTATTTGGGTGCAAGAAGACAGACCCTTCAGTAACATGATGAGAACATACTTGGAATTTCCAGATAAAAGGAGTGGGTTTTTTGCACCATTTTCATTGTAACTAACAAGATGTGTTTTTCTTTCCAGCTTTGGCTACATTACCAATGGAAAGTTATGCTCAAGTAACAAGTTTTATTGCATTAATTTACTTGCCTTCTTTATGCATTTGAGCTTCACTAGGAAAAATAGCAGTGCAACTCGTTAACTATATAACTGTTTGATGAGTGACTTGTTGTCATTTATAGATATTTGGACTAATCCATGAAAAAATCTCCTGATGGCTGTCAAAGGCCTCAGTGGTTTGGGGGATTTTTTTTCCAACAGCCTAAGTTGTTTCTTTAGATGTTAAAAACTATTGGAGTGTTTTATCTTCTAAGCTTTTTAAAATATACTTAATATCCAAGACATTTGCGAAACAATTTTTAGCAATTTATTTTCAAGGACAAAATATGATTTATCATTAAAAGTTAAGGCACTTGACATGTGCATTGGAAATAAGCCAGAAGTTTTAATGTAGTTCCCCAGAATGATTTCCTTGCCAATATTTTAGTAGAGATATTGAAAAAAGGGAAGTTAACAGATGTGGCAAGTAAATGAAACTATGAGTTATTCTTGACTAGGCAGAACTCCCTGCACAGGTGTAGGTGAGCACAAAGAAACTCTCATTTGCAAAGGTTTCTACTACCTCCAGAAGTGATATATCAGGCCCTTGTGTTGGAACACCACTAAAATGGCATGCACATGGAAGTGAAATATCTGCTTCGGCTACACTAGTCATGAATTTCTATATTTTATTCAGAATGATATAATTTAAAACTTCCTTTTACAAGCATTTAATCCTTTTCCTTTTGAACAAACAACAAATGAACAACCAGTTTTTGAGGAACATATCACTGCATAACTAAAGAGTTTATAATGTTGTGATTTTTTGGTCATCCTACATTAAATGAAGGAAATACTATTTCTAAAGGACATTGCATATGTACTCTTTATCTGTCTACACAAAAAGACAAATCATTTAATACAGTCCTATTTTTGCATTTATTCTCACTTTGTGCAGGTTGCTAATGTCAATTTTTTAGTAGCTATCATCTCAGCAGAGCAAGAGGGTTGTCCAGTGAAAGTCAGCAACAGAGGCAGCAGCAAAAGATGAGAATAGTTCTCACATGCAGGATATCAAAGAGAGAGGCACTGTGTGTGAGGAGGGAAATGGGAAAGAGGTTTGAAAAAGGTTTTTTCTGGCTTTTTTGTCTGGAAGAGAAATGGCAAAAACTTTCTTAAGAGATGAGAATAATAAAAACCAGAAAGAAAAAGGTGGGTTTGTTTTTACCTTAATCAGAACCTGGATATGTCCCATGGCCTTTGATGATTTGAAGTACCAGAAGCTCATCACACAAGTCCCACTTGACTCCTTCCATCTGGAACTCTTCACATGGGCTTTTCCATTTCTGAGTCCGAATGTAGTGGCCTCAAGATACAGGAACTGTCCTGAAATTAAATGATGTGTTAGTGAAAAACTGGTTTGGACTTTCAAATTAGATTCTGAAACTCTGGAAGACAAATGCAAAGACTTATGAGGTGTACTTCCCATACATGATGTGTACTTCCCATAGATGATGTGTACTGCCCATACGTGATGTGTACTTCCCATACACAGTATGTGCTTCCCATACGTGATGTGCACTTCCCATATAGGTCCTATACTCCTGAATCTTGGCTTAGGGAAAAAAAGTGAGCAGATCATATTCTTTGTGTATTTGTTACACCAGGAATAAACTGGAAGAAGCTTAAGATATGGATAAGCTTGTATAGAAGAGCAAGAAAATTCCACAGCAACTCTGACTACATGTCATTGCCCAACAGCATTAATTGCTGTTTTGACAGTGCACCACACAACAGACACATCATTCTTAACTTCAGGATGAAGAGAAACTTCAAAAGAGCAAGTCACACTATACAAAAAAACTGGGAAAAAGGCAAAAAACCTCCATACATTTATTCATAAACCATTAGCTAATAATTCATAATACCTTTGACCTTTACTCTTTAAGGTATGAAGGAATATTAAATCATAGAGTCATAGAATTGTCAGAGTTGGAAGGGACCTCAAAGATCATCTAGTTTCAACCCCCCTGCCTGGCAGGGACACCAGCCACTAGATCAGGTTGCCCAGGGCCCCATCCAGCCTTGTCTTAAAAGCTTCCAGGGATGAGGCTTCCACAGCGTCTTTGGGCAACCTGTTCCACTGTCTAACCACCCTCATAGTGAAGAACTTCCTCCTAATGTCTAATCTAAATCTACCCTCCTCTAGCTTACACCCATTTCCCCCGGTTCTGTCACTATCTGACCTCACAAAAAGTCCCTCCCCATCTTTCTTGCAGGCCCCCTTCAGATACTGGAAGGCCACAAGATGGTCTCCTTGGAGCCTTCTCTTCTGCAGACTGAACAATCCCAACTCTCTCAGTCTGTCCTCGTAGCAGAGGTGCTCCAGTCCTCTGAGCACTCTCGTGGCCCTTCTCTGGACTCACTCCAGCACCTGCATAGCCCTCTTGTAACAGGGGCTCCAGAACTGGATGCAATATTCCAGGTGGGGTCTCAGGAGAGCAGAGTAGAGGGGGAGAATCACCTCCCTCAACCTGCTGGCCACGCTTCTCTTGATGCAGCCCAGGATACGGTTGGCCTTCTGGGCTGCAAGCGCACACTGGCAGCTCATGCTGAGCTTCTCATCCACCAGCACCCCCAAGTCTCTTTCCTCAGGGCTGCTCTCAAGCCAGTCCTCGCCCAGCCTGTATTGGTGCTTGGAATTGCCCTAACCCAGACGTAGTACCTTGCTCTTGTTCTTGTTGAACTTCCTGAGGTTGGCATGGGCCCACCTCTCCAGCCTGTCCAGGTGCCTCTGGATGGCATCCCTCCCCTCCAGTGTATCGACCGTTCCGCACAGCTTGGTGTCGTCGGCAAACCTGCTGAGGGAGCACTCGATGCCACTGTCCATGCTGCCAATGAATATGTTCAAAATCGAACCCCGGTCTCCCATGTGACAGGCAGGGATACTCACCACTATACTAATGAGGACAGACACTCACACTTAAATTATTTAGTCTGAGGAAATTGCAAAAATAGATGCCTACAGTTAATCTTTTCCAACTCTGACATGATCCTTCAGTTTTCCATTTTTATTTTCATCAGAAATATAATAAATTCTGCTAGTTTTCAAACATTTTCATTGTACAAAAATCCAATGTGTATTCACATCAGCATAAATGCAATATAAATAACACTGTTAAATTCTAATTGCACATCCACTAAAATATGTACATGTATTACAGAAAAAAAGTTTTACTCCATTAGAGTGCAATAGCTTTGTTCTAAGTTTGACACTTCTCTGGCTAAGTTACAACCACAGATGTTTGCCATCGTATTATAGGGTGAGAAATTTGCTTTTCCCTAAGGTCAAGCATACATTTAGCAAGTCTACTGACATATTAAGACTAGTATTTTAAATATATATCATTATAAACTATAGAGATATCTAATTATAAAAGGCAAATTAGCTTTTTTTTTTCTACATCTGCTATGTTGATTGTTAAAAAAGCTGTGTACATAGACAGTGAGACAACCAAAACATGTCCTGTAATGGCATCAGTGTCTGCTAGGGAAGTGTGGCCAGACTGGGTGGAGTGCTGAACATTTTGATGTTTGTTAATGCCTGTTTAATATTAGGCAAATTACTTCTGTTGGTGCAAACCAAAGCAACCTACTCCAAAAAGCTTTGAAAGACTTTTTATGGTCACTTGGCTAAAGAGGTGGCAGACAAGGGACATTCTGAAAGTCCTCTTGATGTGAATTTTGGATATTAGGAAACATTTCTTCACCAAAAAGGTTATCAGGCACTGGCCCAGGCTGCCCAGGGAGGTGGTGGAATCATCATCCCTGAAAGTGTTAAAAAATTAGAAGATGTGGTGCTTGGGGCCATGGTTTAATGGTGAGCATGGCAGTGTTGGGTGGATGGTCGGACTCGATGATCTCAAAGGTCTTTTTGAACCATAATGATTCTATGATTCTGTGACTGAGACCAGCACTGTGGGCAGTGAACTGATCACAGATAGTTAAGCTTGGCTAGGGGATATTAGGACAAATCACTTAATTCCAACCAGAATGAGGTAATTCTAGTCATAAGCAAATTATCAACATTTTACTGGTAAAAATGGAGGTGCTGACAGGGGAGGTAGAATTAGCCAATTGCTAGATGTAAGCTCAAGAGCTGTGGGTTTGCAATTCAGTGTTGAAATTCATCAGTGTACAAGGACTGATGCCAGAAAGGTGCAGTACTCCCCACAACATATGACCAAATTTTAACAGCTGAGCTGAATTTTGATTTGGTTCTCTCAGGATGAACACACTTACGAAGTTCTCTCAGTTCTAACAATATGGCCAGATACCACCTGCCACTGAAAATTTGACCACATTGAAACTGTGAGAAGTAAAATTAATTACAAATTTATTCATTTGAGGACAGGATTTCAAGACTATAGAGCAGCTCTTGTGTAAGAAACGGACAATTTGACCTGTTTGGTCACTCACCACCACAAACCCACTTATCTTTCACATTATAGGTAAATTTCCAGACTTGGGAACTAGATCAGCAGCAGTTTCATTCATTGTGTGTAGTGGATTTAACACATATACCATGGAGATCCATAAATCTGTGTTTGCAACAGAACTGGCTATTTTGAAAGCCAAATGGAAGGCAGGAGCATGTTGGAGGACAGTCCTTTTGTGCTGAGTCTTACTTTGAGATCAGTGAAATACAGCCAGGCTGGACTGTCTCAACATTTAAAAACACATGAGCCCATAACCTTTGTGATTATTTGTTGCTCTTTCCCCCTTAGTCTCCTTGGCAGCTTCCACGATCCTGAGATTCTGCATATCTGCAAGTAAACTTTGGTTTTACTGGGTTTTGTCCTTCAGCAGTTCATGTAAACATTCAACAACTAATAAATACAAGTCCTATGCTTTTGGGCAGCTCTGCTGTGGAATATTTCAATTTCAGGTCTGTTCTGAGCTCAGCTTCTGTAACACCTTTACCTGAGCTGTAAGGCCTTAAAAGGCAGAGGATGAAGGTACAGAGCTTGTAGCCAGAACAAGTACAGTTTGGTGCCAAACCAAACCAAACCAGAAGCTGCACTGCCACTAACAAAGGAGGCTTATTTAAACTTATTTACTTAAAATTACATGAAATTAAACTACAAATACACTCTATAGGTAACTTTAAGCTTCCTGGAGGTGAGCTTGAGCTCATTCTCTGGAGGAGCAGGACCCAGTGGATCTCAGAGCTGAGCTAACTTGCCCTTGCAAGCTGCAGCCAGACCAAGTGCCTCTCTACTGATGAGTAACTAATTCTCTTGCTTGGCTCATACTGCAGCACTGGAAAGAGAAACAACTGAAGATCAATGTTTCCTAAGGTAAAGACATTTTACAGCACCAATTAATATTTTGATATTGTTACACACCTCATTCCTCAAAAATGGCAGCACCCTGATTAGAGGCCTTAGAACCCCCTGCTGCCTGTCAGGGGAGGTGTGAGAAGCTCCATGGAAGCTCCATGCAGACAATTCCATCTCATTTGTGAGCTGACAACATACCAGTTCTGTTTCCAAGCGTGTGGTCCCCAGGAGGTCTCAGGCTTTGAGGAGAGTTGACCCCTAGCACCCAGTTAAAATTGTTGGCCAGGGAGTTTCTCCATCCACATCTGCCGTGCTCGAAGGTGCAGGAAGTTCCACACTCCCTCTCGTCCGTGTTATCTCCACAGTTGTCTTCAAAATCACAGCTTTGTTCTGGTCTGTAGCAGTTGCCATTCTGACACTGCCAATAGCCATGGGAGCAGGAGCCTGAAAAGAGGAGAATGGGAGTGTTCTGGTGAGTGGCATCCCAGCAAGGTTACTGGAAGGTTACATCTCAGGGAGTTTGATATTTAGGAGGAGGAGGGTGGTCCAGAGCAGTTTTGTGAGAAGCCTTCGCTTCCCCTGAAGTGCCAATCCATTATCAGTTTATTTCTTTTGTACTTTGTCAAGAGATTGCCTAAATAAATGACTGTTTCCCTTGTAAAGCCTTTGAGGGCAAGTTCCAGCCAGGCATTCCTTCCCTCATAAAGCTTTCCAGCCTGACTTAATTGCTGCCCTTCTCCTTTCATGGTGCCTAGGATTAAACCATTTCATTTTAGCAAAGCTGAGCTTAGTTTCGCAGCCCCAGTTCAGAAGAAAAAGCTTTTCTATTTTAATGACAGAGGTTTGCCTTTCAATGGATTTATTTCTTCTTCCCTTTTTTTTCTTCTCTTTTTTTTTTTTCCAAGATGAGTTCAGTGCTGTCCTGTTTTGTGCAGTATTCCTGGCATTACTGAGGGGTGATTCTTCTATTGTCCAGCCTGAAAACTGTAGGACTAATTTCCAGCCTTCATTTTGAATCAGTATCTGCAGGGCTGTAGATAAAAAGCAATCCCTTGGGTACATTCTCTAATCAGGAAGGAAGATGGAAAATTCTGAAATGGGTCCCCCTTATTTCCTTTGTCCATTCTGCTCTGCCAGAAATAAACACACAGGCATAATTTGGTTTAAAAATAAGAGTATCACTATATTAGCTTATCAGACATAAAATTAAAAGATACACATGTATGAAAGTTGTACAAGTCTGGGAAGAATCTGAGTTAGTTTTTACTCAAAATCACAAGGTGTTAAAAATTTGCTTCCATTAGCACTAACTTACTTTAAAGGAGAACTTGATGGAACTAAATGAAATTCACATGAGGCTGGGTTTTATTAAGAGGTTAGAATAACAAACTTATTACATAAATTAACTAAGGTATTTATTTGGGTGTTGGCAACATCCATCCCCAGGACTTTGTTTATGGCAGACTTTAAAGTAGAAGTGTCTCAAACCAAGTGCATGCATTGTCACTCTCCTTCATGTAGGTTTTGGATAGAGTGAAAACAAGCTTTGAGTCACCAGATATCAGCTAAAGAAAAAAGGAATGAAGCCCTGTTTTTTAAGTAGAAAATGCTCTAAACACATACTTACTTCAAATAAAGAATTAAATATATACAAATAAAGATTGGAAAACCATAGAAACACCTAGCAAGATTTCCTGGCAAATTATTGATTTTTAATTCCTCATTTCTTAGTAACATGTATGTATCATGCTTGCTCTAGAAAACTGAGTATAATTTAACTTCTAACAGTTGCTCAGAGGAAGGAGAGAAAAGTCCTGAACAGAAAGAAGCAAGCCAGAACAAAAATCTGATCATGACTTAGAAAAGCAAAGGTCTCCAGAGCTGGGGACAAGGAAGACAGGTAGGCTCTGATTAGAGGAAAAAAAGACTTGAATTTCACAGTTACAAGTTCATGGAAGCATCAGTGTGATTTTTAGTAGTACACAATCTCTGAAAATGGTCCTGGCCAAAAGAATGGAGTCATTGTGTTGGTGTATCCTTCAGGGTCTAATTATTGCAACCTGCAAGACAGTTGGAGTCTGTCAGAAACTTCTCTCTGCTCCAGAATTTCAGTCATCTGAGCTCTTTCCCAAATGGTGACAGAGATTTGTTATAAAATCCCTGCCCTATTTGAATGGTAGCTATTTTTAGGAGTCAGTTATTATAACTCTACTTTCCTTCTGTGTGTTTGCACTGGGAGTTTAAGCAAAATAAAACCATTTTGTCAGTAAACTCAGAATTTACATTCCAGGATGCAGTTTATTCTTAAAAACACTTCTCCTTGCTGTTCATCATGATCAAGAATTGTAATAACTACTGCATTTTGAGGTCCCTCTGTAACACTGCTTCCAATTTCAGGTAGGAAAACAAATGTGGAATTGAAAAGTGGAAGTCTTTGTTTTCTGAGGAAAACCCAAAAATGTCCATCTTGAATCCTGGCATGAATGAATCTTCTCAATCATGTCTAATGAATGACATCACACTGTCTGCCTGAGTCTGTGATGTGACTTGTTTCTGGATGGACTTCCACAGGATATTTTCTCTTTAAATGACATATTTCTAAAGCTTTATAAACTAAAAATCCCAACCAAAAATAAACTGCAAGAAAAGGTTTTTTGAGCTCTCTTTCTTTCCTGTCCACATTTTCTCTATCCTACCAATTCAAACACTCTGTTAGAGAGATACTTGTGGGTACACTAGGGAAATTTAATTGAGAGAACATCTCAGGAAGGTTCAGTCACTCATTCCTCCAAGCAATTGTTTCTTAAAGGTCATTAACAAGCAGACTTTTTGCCCTGTGTGGTAACTGGCTGCAGTGAACCCAAAGGAGCTGTTAGTGTCTTCCTGCTCAATCATCTCTGAATCAAGGAGGATTTACACGACAGAGGAAAACAGCTGCATCAGTCAATAATGCACTTGCTTCATATGCCCTGAGCAAAATCAGCAGATGGAATATTTATATTTTAAAAGATGTAATTAGGACCAGGATTAATCACCTTTATTTTATAAAGGTGATTAACCTAAACAAGTTTTGAAAACAAAAGTGTGCCTCTAAACTTCAAGAGAGACAATCATTTTACTAGCAGAACTGAAATATGGTTTACACTCTACATCAATGAACTTTGAATACTAATAAAGATAACATGGGATACAGGTTGCAGCATTGAGGCAGAACAGCAATAAATTAAAGAAATGACATTAATGTTAAGAAACACCATCTAGGTGTGTTCTTAGTGTAAACTTCAAACTCTGGCAAGTGTTGTTGATGTTCTGGAATAGAAAATAGGAATAGGAAAAAATAGACTCTTTAATCTTTGAAACCATAGCCTGTCTCACAGCAGGACTTGTCTATAAGATAGGTGAGAGACTTTAGGAGGTCAGACAGTGATAGAACCAGGGGAAATGGGTGTAAGCTAGAGGATGACAGATTTAGATTAGACATTAAGAGAAAGTTCTTCACTGTTAGGGTGGTGAGACAGTGGAACAGGTTGCCCAGAGAGGTTGTGGAAGCTTCATCCCTGGAAGCTTTTAAGGCCAGGCTGTATGGGGCCCTGGGCAACCCGATCTAGTGGCTGGTGTCTCTGCCAGGCAGGGGGGTTGGAGCTGGATGATCTTTGAGATCCCTTCCCACTCTGACAATTCTATGATTCTATGATAGCTAAGTTTTATCTCACTCTATATCATACTCTGGTGAGGCCGCATCTGGAATATTGTGCCCAGTTCTGGGCCCCTCAGTTGAAGAAGGATAGGAAACTGCTGGAAAGAGTCCAGCACAGAGCCACCAAGATGATGAAGGGGCTGGAACATCTTCCTTCTGAGGAAAGGCTGAGGGAGCTGGGTCTCTTGAGCTTGGAGAAGAGGAGGCTAAGGGGTGACTTCANTTTTACTTGTTTAGCTGCTCTCTGAAAAGAAATGAAAATAAAATTCCAAATCCCCTGAAATTAATAATCTCTCTTAATATATGATAAGAGTATGAACAAACTGCTTTTTTGTCTTGATTCTTTCCTTCCGCTTTAGCAGTTGGAGATATTTGAGAAGGACTTGACTTCTCCCACTGCTGATTAAAAGCTCTTAAGCTCTTACTTCTCTCTTCAGAAATACCTTATACTTAAAGCTACTTTCTTTATCCGTTGTTTCTTTCCTCCACAATATTTACTTTGCCTTTTATTTCCCTTTAGGAAGGCAATAGCTTTTTATGATTATTCTTTTCAAATACCACTTATTGGCTTTAGGATCTATGACAAATTCTCCCAAGGTGCTTTGACTAATTTCTGAGTATTTAAACATTTAATTTCCGCTCAGCAGTGATGAAAACAATTTGTGTCATATTTGCTTGGCTTGGCCATGAAAGATTCCTAAAAGAAGTATCTGTTCACACACTCATACTGGGTGACCACATGGAGCCCAATTAATGTCTTTTATCAGAGATAAGCCTAAGAAATAGCTTGATCATGTTCTGTAATTAGCTGTAGGAAGACAAACACTGATAGGAGGAATCTCTAATCTTGTAAAAAAACCCTCAATATTACATGCTGGAAAACTGGAGTTCGAATCAAAAGGAATTACTGAGTAATCAATCATTGAACATATAAACAAAGTCTGTGATAAATTCTCTATCAGTTAAGGGCTTGAAACAGAGACTGATTTTTTTTTTCCAAGAACTATGCTTCACTTTAACTTAAAATTATTCGCTTTTCCTTCAAAGGAAAATTCTGGATGAAAACCTGGTTACTGTTTTTAAATTGTATATCAATAGTAGTGCCTTTTGTTTGTAAATATCAAAGTAGAATTGAAGACCTTAATTTGCTTATATAATTATGAGACTTTATAACCCAAACTAAATATTTATCCACACCTACAGCAGCTACAAAATAGAGATGAAAATCTCAAATTTCTCTGTTAGACTCCAATCTTCACAAAGCTGGTCCTTGAGATATCTTTGATTATTGGAAGGAAATTAAGTATGATGATTAAACTGACAAATGAGATCAGAACTTCTAACAAATTGCAAAAATGTGATTGTATATGAGATTACAGGAATTATTACTCTAGTCAGAAGCACTTCACACTTAATTATTGTAATGTAAATTTATTATCTATTTGATATCAACACTAAAAACACCAGTAAGGTAAATAATGTTTTAGAACAATAGGAAACAGATTGGTGACAAAGATATTCCAAAAGCTGTTAAACTTCTCCTTCTTAAACTTACTCTATTTCATGGTGTCATGGCCTGTGTTCTCCAAACTTAAACCCAACCAAAGGACTGGTGTAGTTTACAATTCTCACAAGAATCAGAAAAACACAGCAGTAAGCTTGAAAAGTCAATTTTTCTTCAAAATATTCTCTAGAGATTTTATTTACAGTCTCCTAGCAGGAAATATACCTGTTTCTAAATCAAAGGTAGACTTCTGTAGAGCCATAGTCTGGTGCAGAGGCCAGAGCAATTCATCAGCAGGCTGAGAGTTTGACATCCCAGGAATAGAAGCTCTCAGATAATTTAGATCTCTGGGTTTTTCCCTGCAACAATTACTCCATGCTCATTCTTGCTCTGAGTTGATATCAGTGTATGCCTGAATTGTACCTGTCCTTAAAAGAAAATCAGATTCACAGAATTTGTATTAATAGAATGATTTTGGGTTGGAAAAAACCTCCAAGATCATCTAGCTCCAACCCCCTGCCATGGGCAGGGATACCACCCAGGGTCACATCCAACCTGGCCTTGAACACAGCCACAACTTCCCTGGGCAACCTGTTGCACTCTCTCACTACCCTCTGGGGAACGCATTTTTTCCTAAGATCCAATCTAAATCTTCCCTCCTTCAGTTTGAAGCCAATCCTCCCTGTCCTATTGCTTTTTAATTGGTAGAGTCTCTCCTCCTCCCCCCCCACTTTTGTAGGCCCTTTTTGGGGACTGGAATGCTGCTAGAAGGTCCACCCCAAAGCCTTCTCTTCTCCAGGCTGAACAATCCCAACTGTCAGCCTGTCCTCATAGGGGAGGTGCTTCAGCCTTCTGATCATCTTCGTAACCTCCTCTGGACCCACCTTAAAAGGTCCATTTCTTTCTTATGCTGAGGAGCCCAGAGCTGGATGCAGTTCTCCAGCTGAGGTCTCATGAGGGCAGAGCAGAGAGGCAGAATCACCTCCCTAGACCTGCTGGCCATGCCTCTCCTGTTGCATGACAGGACACAGTTGGCTTTCGAAGCTGCAAGTGCACACTTCTGGCTCCTCTCCAGCTTTTCATCCATCATGAGCCCCAAGTCCTCCACAGGGCTGCTCTCAATGATTTCGTCTCCCAGACTGTACTCATGCCTAGGATTGCCCTGACCCCAGTGCAGGACCTTACACCTGGACTTGTGGAACCTTATACATTTCTCACAGGCCCACATTTCAAGTTTATCCATTCCCTCTGGATGGCATCTCCTGTCCTTCTGGTGTGTCAGTTGCACCACTCAGCTTGGTGTCATCTGCAAACTTGCTGAGGGTGCACTCAACCCCACTGTCTCTGTCATTAATAAAGATGTTGAAGAGAAATTGTTAAAAACTTTCGTCTAATGTCTCACCAGGATAACCTAAGGACAGAGAGTGAAGTGCTTTCATCACAGTTGATGGTGCATAGTAATAAAGACTTGTCAGCACAGAAATATGGGAACTGCATCTCTTTCAAAAGCAAAGCTTTGGAAATTAGAAGAATTTTTAAAGTCTGTCAGAAGTTGAAGTGCTGGGGAAAAAATGACTTAAAAACTGGTACACATTATCAGCTCTTTCTTTGCAAAGGGTCTGTTCTATCAAGGATTGAGTGCAAGCACTGGAAATTTCCTTCTGCCTAGTGTAGGCTCTGGTCAGTACTTTCACTATGTTTCTGATGGGAGAAAAATCTGCAGAAAGGATCTAAAAGATGGCTTGAAGCAAAGCAGAAACCCATAAATCAGAACAGTTGGACTATGAGGAATGAGGTGCACAAACTCTGCATAGCTGAGGAATTATAGAAATTCCAAGGGAATTTCTATAAGGAGGCCAGAGGAAAGCTGAGTAGACAGTGAACTAAAAGCATTGGGTGATGTTGCAACTAAGGCTGAAGGAGAGATCTTCAGTGCTCTTTCCACATTCTCCACCACACTCCAAGTTTTTGCCTACAGCATACATGGAAGGCAGAGCTGCAGTGTAGTGATAAATCCTTTTGTATGACTAGCCAGAGCTGCTGGACCATGCTCTGTAAATGTGACAGGTGCAAAATGCTTCCCTCCAATCTCACTCAAAGCCTGACCACCTAATTCTCATTTACACTGAGACCAGAGGCCAGGATACTCTCCTGGTCAGACCTAACCTGGGTAAGAGTGGCCATGGAGGCCCAGAGCTTGAGAAATACTGTTTCCACAGCTGGAAGGATAAACCAAAATGTTTTTAGAAACACTTTCTCTGGCAAATAAAGGCATAAAATAAGGGCATAGCTTAAGCAGTAGAAGTACAAAAGAGTCACTGAGTGATTGTCCAGAAGACCTCAAATGTTTCTACCAGGAACTGGGGTTTTCTTTGACAGGTTAAACACTATGAGGTGCTCCAATAATGGCTTTAAATTGGCATAAGACTGTTCACTAGGCAAAGGGGAAGATAACAAATGATGTACATCTGTTATCAGTTGGGGATCTTTCCTAGTTATGAATGACAATCTATTCCCTTATTAATCAGTAACAATATTAAACAATATACATGCAAATTACAAAGGAATATCCTCTCTGGAATATTCTTTGTTATGTGCAAATGGGATGAAAATGTGAAAGAGCTGCAAGAAACATAGTTTGCACAGGATTTCTGTAAAAAATTGGGGCATTTAAACATAGACATATTTAAACTCTTCAGCAATACTTGAGTAGGAGTCAAGTGCAGGAGAAGTTGGAAAGTCCAAAAGTGGTTAAATTGAATCTCATGACCTCTCTGAATCCTTCATCTCTCATTGTTTAAGTAGAATAAGTTTCAGGATTACTCTGTTTACCATATGATATTACAAAACTTTATATCAGACAGAATGCTGTAGTGAGCTGAAGAGGACATGATGATTGAAATTTTACTGATGCCTTGAACAGCCTTCCACACCCTTTGAGACTCCACTGGAAAGGTCAACAGGAAAATGAAAAATGCCTTACACTTGATGGAAGAGAAAGATAGGAACAAACTCTTTGACCACCCAGTATCTCACCGAAACATAACTTGTAATACAGCCTGTTTTTCCCTTTCCTTGGTATTATAGTCAGGTTTGTTCTCAGATAAGGAAAAGAAAAGATGAAACATATACATATGAAGTCACCTTAAGTAATTTGAGGTGAGATTCTGCAAGTAATAACCATTGCACTTGGAACCTCTTGACTCCTCTGTCACTTATACAGTTAATGTCTCCTGATATGATTAAATAGTTCTGTTGGTTATTTTTTCTAGACAGTATGAATGACTAAGACTAAGCATTTTTTTTTAATTCATTATTCTAATTTACCCTTAGTCCAACTCAGCACAATCATTCATTCCCCAAAGTAATAATAGGTTTATTAGCTGTACCTCGACTCAGTATGTTCACTTTTAGCAACACTCTTTGAGGTAAGCAAATAGCAGCACACAAGCTTAGTATGCCCTTAGAATATGCTTATGCTAATATAATATATGAATATTATATATGAATATATGAATATTATGCTTATATAGAATGCTTAGTATCCCTTAGAATAAGGGAACAGCAGAAAAGTCTATGGTTGGAAAGAGAGTCCTGATGAAATAAGTTTTTTGCACTTCATAGGAATCTGGCCTTTAAAAGAAATTGCTCAAAACACTAGGTCTACTTCACTTTGATGAAAGGCAACAACCTCAAGCAATTCCTCTGCCTCCAGTACAATCAGTAGCTTTCTCCACTGCTGCTACCAAAAGGCAATTTTTCAGTTCTCAGATGAGGGACCCTTTTAGCTTCTAGCCTGAATTTATTCATGACACTGATTTGTATGCAAGCTCTGCCAGTCTGGAATGACATTTAATAGAAATATTAGTTCAGAAACCTTTCTGTCAAGCAAAGCACATGCTAGTCTTTGACAAAATATGTAAATGATGTTTCGTATGTCCTCAAATTCAGTTCTAATAGCATCAAAGTTGTTATATATAAAGCTTTATGCAGCCAATTCACAAACAGTTCTATCAAGACAAAAATCTTGTAGGAATCATCTGTGCAAAGTGGCAATGCTGGATAAAACACACAGAATAATAAAGTTTATCATTGCTTCAATTACACTAATGTCCTTAAAAATAAAAGAGAGGAAAAAAAAAGATTTTCAAAGCAAACACAGACCAAACAAGAAAGCATACTTGAAGGCCTTCTCCTACAACAGCTGGTCTCTTAATCTCTAGTATTTGAAGGCAATATTGTGACCTTTTAAGCTTGCCTCTGAGGCTGACCTCGTATTAGTCATTTTCAGCCTCTGCTGTGTAACCTCTGTACTGGAATACTGGAGGCCTTAGTTTTCATAGTATTTACCTGTCAGAGACCATTCAGTGTGAGTCTAACTCCTTGAATATAAACTGGTGAGTCCCTAATGCCTTAGTCTTGACTACCTGCAGTATCCAGGTGTGCAATAATTGTATTGCAGTTCTGTGTGTAAACATGGCAATGACTTGGTCTGAGTAGAGACAAAAAAGGAGAGGCTGAGGGCCTGAAGTGACACCTTGTGAAAGAGGATGAAAGAGGAAAGAGGATTTCAAAGGGAGAAGTCTTAGAATAGAACAGGAGGATCTAAAAAAGACAAAATCCCATCTCTGTAAGGTGAATGGGAAATGCTAACAGAGCCACACAGGATGGCAGGTTGCAACCACTGAAAATGACCAGATAGGGACATCATAGAGAGAGGACATCATGCACCAGCATCCCACAACAGTTGCTTAGTCTAATGTTATACAAGAGTGTGTCACATCCCACAGATGAGATGCCAGCATTATAATATATATAATACATAATGCACCAGCATTATAGGAAGCACTCTGCATCTTCCAGCACTCAGAGGCTGTCAGCATAACTGCTCATCACTTGGTAGCCATTTCTGCTTAAGCTAGCAGCAAGACAACTCAAAAAAACCCCATTTCTGACAATGCAATTCTAAACCAACCTAGAAATAGAGACCTGTAAGAGATGATGAACATAAAACTATGTCAAAAATAGTTCAAAAATAACAAATGAGATGGTATTCAGCTCACATGTGGGCAAGCTAAGGGCCATTAAAGGTGATGAAGATCCAGTTGGTAACTGATCACATCGTGCTAAAATAGAAACTTCAAGTTTTATTTAGTTGCCCAGACACAGAGCATTTCAAAATATGTAAGACATCATTTCTAGTAACCACCTGCTACCCTTGAAGGACATATACTTTCCATACATCCTGTTAGACACCTAACAGCATTTCTTGGACACCTTAGGCATCACAAAGAGCAACAGAAGTTATTATGTGTGCAATTCAGTTGTGTCCTGTGGCTGGGCAGCAAAAAAGCAATATAGTACATCTACTATAATTGCATTTTAGATACTTGGCACATTCAGAAGACATCTAGATGCACTTGACACCTGATTTGAGTCTTAACTTGGAGCTGAATCCTACTCTAAATATTTCAAGTCTTAGATAAGTCTGATAAAATTTGGATTTACTTTACCTAAGGATTCATCATGCACATTGAGTCCCCTTCCCCCAACTTTATTTTTCCCTCAAACACCTAAAATGCAGCACAGAAATATCAAGGTCTTTCCTCAAACAAAGCAGTGTTTCCTAAAACAGAAAGATGTAGAAAAGACTCTTTGCTCTCTCCAGTTCTTCTAGCTGAAGAGGAAAATCTGCTAGTTTCTTCTCCCCTAGGCTTGGTGAAGATCATGCAGCCTCAGTCAGTAACCTTTCAGCACTTTTTGTTGAGGACAACTTTTGTTATTGGAGACACAAACTTTAGTTCTACTCTGGATAGCTGGAAGTTTCCAAAAGTGAAAAAAAGGCACTTTTTGGGTTTTCCAGTTTTTCAATCTCTTCTTATGTGAGACTTGTGAGATGATCTGACTCAGGAGCATGAGCTGGGTGTGCTCCTTCCACGCTCAGGAATGCTTTATACATTTTGACAGTTAATAGTCTTTTCCCCAATTATTTGTTTATTAACTCAGTTTATTCTATTACTAAAGAGTAATCCAGGCTCATCTTGTGATCATTAGGTAGGTGTCTTGTGGAAGCTACAATGTCATTCTACTTGGGAGCCATAATACATCGAAAATGTTGGGAACAAAGTAAGTCACGGAATGAAAACGAAGCTGTGCAGTGAATCACCTCAACTCCTCCTTGATATAAAGCACACAACATAAATGGAGCTTTCAAATAAAATTTACAAATATCTCATGTAAAATAAAGTTTTCCTTTGTCTAATGTGTGTCATATTGAAAATGCAAACAGTGAAACTCAGAAAGTAAAACACATTCCAAAGTGACTGCTGATAAGAAAGTGCTGAAAAGTCACTTCTGTTGTTGCCTGCAGTTGGAGGAGAGAAAAGCAGCACACACCTCTTCAGTCTTAACCACACATGGAAACTTGGTTCCAGGATCTCTAGACAATTCCAATGCTCAGCAGAGTTTCACTGCACTAAAGGGAAAACAGAACTTGATCCTGTGAAATACAATTTTTTTTTTTAGATCACTTTCTTTACAAGACTTAATAATAAAAACAGTTGATATTTCAAAGAATGCCCTATACTGGAGCATTATTTCTCTGCTTCTAGGTGTGTGCAAAAACCTCCCAATAATTACACCCAAATAAGAGTAATTCATTAGCTAGTTCTTGGACTGCAAAGTAGAGTCAGAGCTTTGTCAGTCTCGGTTCACCCAGGCATGTGGAATACGTAACACAGGGAGAGGTCTGAGCCAACCGTGCCAATGCCACTGATGGATGGGCCTGGAAAGCTTGGATTCAGTAGAAATCTTCTTACTTAGCTCTCCCAGGAGGCAAAAAATATAAGAGCAGGGCTCTAACAGGTTTCTCCTTTATAGTGTCAGAAATTCCTCTTGCAATTTTCTGAACAGTTTGCCTTTGGTTAGAGAAGGTATTCCCACACCCTAGGCACACACTGCCAAAAGGAATCACCTGTAGATATAAATATCAGCCCTCAGCTACTGTTCAGTGGCTCACTTCAAACTGCAAGCACTGAAAATTTTTTTCTCCTAACCTGCTATTTGGATGTCTGCTCTGGGACACTTTTCTTAGAAACCAATCTGTGGAGAGCCAAGAGCTAAGGAAAGTTTTGGAGATGTTAAACTGTTTTGTGAAACAGGAAAACAAATGCTGACACTGCCCTACCTCCAAGGACCCTAGATAACATTAATCATGTCCTGTTGTTCAGGCCTGGGCCAGGCTCTGCTCTCACTGCTGATCTAGTCTTTGAGCTTTATTTCACTTTCCAGTTAGTAGGTCTGGGAACACCTAGGGGAAATATTTTATTTATTTGAGATAAAATTATAATAAAGTATGAGGAACTCCTGCAAATTATCTATACTTTATTAAATGTACTAATACTGCAGTTACTTGTGGACAGAAATGTATCCTAAATCCCCACAGCATGTTGGGAAAGCAAATTTTTAACTCTAATGTATATTTAAAATTACAAGACATTCTAATTTTCTGTAATTATTTTGTAAATTAAACTGATATAAATGGGATCATTAGTTTATTTTTTATTTGGTTTAGCAAATGAGCATGCTGTTTTCAAAGCATCTCACAATCTGGTAAGGCTAGAGCTGAAGAACAAGGGACAAATCAGAGCTCTAGCTATCAACCAACAAAAAAATCAGGAAGTGTGGGCCAAGGGCAAGTATTTCCAATTACATTGATAAAGTGCAGTGGTTATAATTATACTGATAGAATTCAGCTAGAGATAGATTCACAGAATTAGAAAGCACAATGTAAGAATCCAGGCTAAGTCTTTTATCTCCTTCCCTATCAGTAGAAGGATATTTTTCTTCATAACAGCTAGACAATATATCTGGAAGTTGAATTCAACTCACCTGTGTGCAGGGCTACTATTAGCTTTATGTCCTGCTTCTAAACCAATCTATTGCTTCTGCTGTATTGCCATCATTTTTCTGCAAAGCATGGAATAACAGTAGCTTGTGCCAGAAAGGTGAGAGAAAGAATCAAACATGCCAGGTTATTATTTTGAAAAAGCCTGTACTGCAGCAATGAACTTCTTTTTCATGTGAAAATCAAAATTGCCACTTGCATGAAATGTCCTTCTAGAGACATCTGAAAGTTGGTTTCTGTTCAGGTCCTAATTAAGAACAAAAAAAATTCACAACCTTCTGGATGTGATTAAGGCAACCATACAGGTACAATCCATCTTCCAAAAGTTCAGGGACATACCAGACATTATTAATAACTTTTATAGGCCTGTTTTTCCTGCTGTGGTTTCTTTGGGTTTGGCTGTTTGTTGTCTGGTTGGTTAGGTTTTTTTCCTAGAACAGTTTTTATAGTGCTTGAGAGTTCCTACCTTCTTTGTTTCCCATCCTGTTCTCCCAGGCAATGGCCACTGCTGCTTGCTTCGAAGGAAGATGTAAACACTTTGTTATTCAGTTAGTTGTGCATGAGGAGATATTTTTTCCTCTTTTCAGTAGAGGATCACATTATGCACTGAAGCAGAAAATGTGACTGTTCTTGTAATTATATATTAGTTAGAATAAGTGCCAAGGATATTTTTATTTATGTGTCTGTAAGTTTTCATAAATCTAATTACATCTGCATAAGAGTGATAGAAGCAATATCCTCTGGTCTTTAGAGTCCACTTGAAAGTCTTGGGTAATATTTCAAATGGAAATATTTTGGCAAATCTGTTTTCCTGACTATTCTCTTGTTTGCCTTCCTTTAGTTCAATTTTGGCTATGTTACTGAATTCTACTTCTGGTTTTGGGTTGTTTTTTTTTTTTTAATTATTCAAAAACCAGTCTGGAAAAGAAACAACCAAGCAAGCAAAAGAAACAAAACCCAACCAACAAACCCCCCAAAACATAGCAAGGCTGTATCCTTTACTGCTTACTCATGACAGACCAGGGAAGTGCATGAGTAATGAGTTCAGAAACTCTGCTAGTGATACGAAGTCATTCAGGGTGAGATGAGCTAGGAATAACTGCAAATAACAGGAAAAGTATCTTGTGGAAATAAAGGTTCTTATACAGACAGTACCCAGCAAATGTTGTATCCTGGACAACCTTCCTGACAACAGCACTAGGGTGTTTGCCTTCCCTACTATCTCTGTAACACAGGTACTAGCCCCAAACAGGTTTCCGGTACCTTACCCAACCACGATGGAGCTAAACAGCCACAGAGAAGTAAACTAATTGCATCCTGAATGAGTGGCAATGAAATCTGATGTTAATTGAGCTACATAGAACAACACAAACTTCACATATGGGTGGTGAGCTCCAGTCACTACCACTACTAAAGAGTGACACAACAAAGTACTCACAGGTCCATGAACAGCAAAGGCAGCAAAGCAAATAAGGCTTTAGGATGTATCAGGAAGCAGCAAGGAGAAGAATAGTCATTTTGCTGCAGTATAATTCCACTCAACACTGATTTCCTAAATAGTCTAGCTGCTCTTGCAATCTCAAAAGATTATAGTAGATGTTTTTAAGTCAGAGAAAGGGAAAAATATGGAATAGTAGTTTCCATGTAAGAAATAAGTTGGAATCCTTTGGTGTGGAATGTTGCTTAAGGACTATTGCATAGAGACCAGTATGGAGTAGGTGGGTTTGGCTGTCCTTCACCACCATTGCCAGTAAAAGATACTATCAAATAGGAGACAAAAGTGTTAAAAGAGAATCACTTAATCAGCAAGGGGCAGACTTATACAACATGCTGCCAAAAATGAGGAGAGGGCAAAACTTTTGCATGTGTGCCCAGGGAAGATAGACTCTATGCAGAAGCCAAATGCATTAAGGTTTACAGCATCTGCAAAACAACATTCAGTTCACAAGGTGTCCTAAAAAGAAAATATTAGGAACATTAGAAGGTAGCATCACATACAGAACCATAGAACCATTAAGGCTGGAAAAGACACCTAAGATCACAAAGTCCAACTGCTGACCCAACACCCCCATGCCACTAAACCATGTTGCCAAGTGCCACATGTTTTTTGAACCCCTCCAGGGATGGTGACTCCTGCACTGCCCTGGGCAGCCTGGGCCAATGCCTAACAACTCCTGCAGGGAAGAAATTGTTCCTAATACCTCTCATCCTGTCAGTTGTCACTTGGGAGGTCAACCCCCACCTGGCTCCAACCTCCTTTCAGGTAGGTGTGGAGAGCCAGAAGATCACCCCCGAGCCTCCTCTTCTCCGGACAACACCCCCAGTTCCCTCAGCTGCTCCTTACAACCCTTGTGCTCTAGACTCTTCACCAGCTTCGTTACCCTTCTCTGGACACACTCCAGCACCTCAATGTCTTCCTTGTAGTGTATCTTTTTTTGGTTCTTGCTCAGCATCTCTTTGTCATCTCTTTTGTCTCATTGGAGACAGGATATCAGGTGAAATGTGATCTCCTGTGAATATTCCTGTGCTATTAAAGACACTTCAGTGAATCTTTTAATATGCTGGAAATAACATCTGTCTTCTCTATGAAACAGTCAACATCCACCAGTTCTCTTGTCTCTGGGAATAACTTTTCTCCATCATAGCCTGCTGATCTGATCAGACAGCCCTTGGCAGCTGTTGTATTCCTAGAGAAGTGCTATGGACACATGAGCAGAGAGTCTGATGGAAGGTTCTGCTATTTTTATAGCCAGGAAGGAAGAGAGGGCAAAGAGAGAGAGGGCAAGCAGATCTGGAGATCATGGAAGTTGCTGTCAAACCCATGATGGCTCTTTTGTAAAAAAAGCTAGAAGTAGAAATGATTGCTCATGCCAGTGGTCTCACATTTTGTAGACATAGTCAGACCATGTATTAGCCTGAAAACATTCTTATATAGGGGTCATATAAATCTCTTTGAAATTGTGGTTGCTGCTTGAAGAAAAGAGTGTGAATGCCTCCTGGAAAGACCATGACATTGGTTTAACTCCTTTCTACTGGGAAAAACATTTAGAAAATAGATGTCAGTGCATCTTTGAAATACACTGGAGAGAAAGAGTGATTGAGTGTGGGGAAAACATACTACCTGAGCTATGCAACCCAGCCAGCTTGCCAGGTCCATAGAAAGGTCTAAGTTATTTCAGAGGAAACTATGGTAGTTTAACCCTGGCTGGACACCAAAGCTGCTCTATCACTCCTCTCCTGATCTGGAAAGGGGAGAGAAAATATTACAAGGTTCCTAGGCTGACACAGATACAGGGAGCCCTTTACATGGTGTAGGCTAACTAGAGAACCTGGTACACTGCAGAGAGACAGCAACAGGCAGATAACACTGTCTGTTAGAACAGGAAGATAACACTGATAGAACAAAGCAGTCTTTGGGCCTTCCTGCACACAGTAGCCTTATAGGGCATGAGCAAAACCCAGTATTCCCTCATACATCACTCTTCATACAGTGAAGAGTTGAGCAAAACCCAGTATTCCCTCATACATCACTCTTCATACAGTGAAGAGTTGATAGGCATCAGCCTAAAATGATGGGGTTTGTTTCTTAGACACATCATTTTAAGTGGCTTTCAGTGGCTTTCCACTGCAGCATTGTTGTTGCTAAGCAGCACCATGAGGACAGTCTACTGCATGTTGTCAGTCTACAGGCAATGACAATGGTAACTTTCAGAAGGATTTTTTCTAGTTGTCCAGTGCTCACATTTAGTCTTTAAGTATTACTGTGTGCTTCATGGAACAGAATCACAGAATCATTAAGGTTGGAAAAGACCTCTAAGATCATCCAGTACATCTATTAACCACCAAACACTGCCAAGTCCACCACCAAAACATGTCCCTTGGCATAACAGCTACATCTCTTTTGAATATCTCCAGGGATAGTGACTCCACCATTAACAAACCCTGGACAGTGATTTGCAACTTTTTTGGTGAAGCAATTCTTCCTGATATCCAACCTGAATGTCCCCTGGTGCAACCTGAGGCCATTTCCTCTTGTTCTATTACTTGTTATCTGGAAGACCAACAACCACCACATTCCGACCTCCTTTCAGGGATTTGTAGAGAGTGAGAAGGTCTCCCCTGAGCCTCCTTCTTCAGGCTAACCAACCCCAGTTTCCTCAGCTGCTTCTCACAACACCTAGACAGTGTTGTGCTCTAGACCCTTCACCAGCTTCATTTCTCTTCTTTGGACACACTCCAAAACCTAAATTTCCTTCTTGGAGTGAGGAGCCCAAAACTGAACCCAGGATTCAAGGTGTGGCCTCAGCAGTCCAGGAGGACAATCCCTGCCCTAGTCCTGCCTCCTTACCCTCAAGTAGATGAACAGCCCCAACCAGCTTGGTGTCATTTGCAAACATACTGAGAATGCATTTGATCCTCTCATCCAGGTCATTGATAAAGATATTAAACAGAACTGGCCTCAGTACTGAGCCCTGGGGAACACCACTGGTGACTGGTCACCAACTAGACTTAACTCCATTCACCACAACTGAGCTTGGACAAGACAACATCCACAAGTTTTCCCTCATCCACCAAGCAGCTCACCTGTTCATAGAGCATTAGGTTGGTAAAGTAGGACCTGCCCTTCATAAACCCATGCTGACTGGTTCTGACCACCTGGCTATCCTGTACATGCCTTGTGATTGCACTCAGGATGATCTGCTGCATAACTTTCCCAGGCACCAAGGTCAGACTGACAGGTTTGTAGTTCCTCAGATCCTCCTTCTAGCTCTTCTTGTAGATAGGTGTCACATTTGCTAACTTCCAGTCAACTGGAACCTCCTCAGATAGCCAGGACTCCTGGTAAATGATTGGAAGTGGCTTGGTGAGCACTTCCACCTGATCACTCAGTACCCATGGGTGGTTTCTTCATGGCCCGATAGACTTGTGTGCATCTAAGTGGTGGAGCAGATTGCTTAACACTTCCCCTTGGATTATGGGGGCTTCATCGTGCTCCCCATCCCTGCTGTCCAGTGCAGGAGGCTGGGCACTCAGAGAACAAATTATTTTACTGTTAAAGACTGAGGCAAAAAAATCTCAGAATCACAGAATGTTAGGAGCTGGAAGGGATTTTGAAAGACCATCCAGTCCAACCCCCTGCCACAGCAGGATTTCTTAGACCAGCTCACACAGAAGCATGTCCAGATAGGTTTGGAATCTCTCCAGAGAAGGAGACTCCACAGCCTCTCTGGGCAGTCTGTGCCAGGGCTCTGGCACCTCAACTGGGAAAACATTTGGTCTTGTATTCACATGGAACTCCTATGCTTCAGCTTACAGCCATTGCCTCTTGCCTTGTCACTGGGCTTCACTGAGAAGAGCCTGACCCCATCCTCCTGAGACCCACCCTTCACATACTTAAAAGCATAGATGAGGTCACCCCTTAGTCTCCTCTTCTCCAAGCTCAAGAGACCCAGCTCCCCCAGCCTTTCCTTTACCTCATCCTTGGCCATTCTGTTTCCCACCCACATCCAATAAAAGATAGAGATTCTCCTCAGTCTTTCTTTGGCTGCTAGAGTATTTATAGAAACATTTTTTATTGTCTTTTATGGCAGTAGCCAGATTAAATTCTAAGGGGGCTGTGGCTCTTCTAAGTTCCTCCCTTCAAAACCTCAGAACACCCTTGCAGTCCTCCTGTGTCATATGCCTCTTCTTCCACAGGCCATAAACTCTCCTAGTCTTCCTGAGCCCCAGCCAAAGCTCTCTGTTCAGCCAGGTTGGACTTCTTCCCCACCAACTCATCTCACAGCACACCAGGATGGCCTGCTCCTGCTTTCTTCTTAAAGAATATCCAGCTTCCTGGAATCCTTTGCCCTTCAGGACTGCCTCCCAAGGGTGGAAGATGCAACTCATGAAGTGTCAACCAGTGTCCCAAAGAGACCAAAGTGGGCCCTTTGGAAGTCCAAGGCAGCTGTTCTGCTAACCCTTCTCTTTACTCCTCCAAGAACTGAAAAGTACCATTCCATGATGACTGTGCCCCAGAAGACCTCGAACTATCACATCACTAGCAAGTCCTTCTCTGTTCACCATCGTTCCCTAGTTTGCTCACTCACCATCTGTGTCAGGAATTTCTCACCCATGCACTCCAGGAACCTCCTAGACTTTCCTCTTTACTGCAGTGTATTTCCAGAAGACATCTGGTAAGTTGAAGTCTCCCATGAAAACAAGGGCTAGTGATTGTAACACTTCTGCCAGATGCTTACAGAACATTTCATCTGCCTTTTCATCCTGGTTGGGAGGTCTAGGAGTCCAGCTTTTGCAGCTGATCATCATGGTCATTCTAGCTGTCTCTAGCTTGCACAATCCACCACACAGCACTTTTCACAGCCTTTAGCATACATTTTGCCACTGGTCAGAACATTCCTGTAGGCAGGAGCAGACTTCACCCTCAGGTTCCTGAGGCCACATTTCAAGCAATAATCTGAGCAGATGCCACTGCTAAATAGCAGCTGTAAGCTGGAATCCCCAGTGGCTATTGCAAACTTTTATCTAGAACAAGGGAAAGTTGTCAGTACAGAAAAGATGGTTCCCTGTGAGGATGAATTCCCACCTTTATCTCAAACTGTTGTGAATCTACAAAGTTCATACAGCACATCCTACATGAGCTACACCAAGAAACTAGTCTCTGGTGGCTTTTTCCTGAGATTTTAGTACCTTTTTTATTATACATATCATAAAAGTGTTTTGGAGCATCCTTTACTAGCAAAACCAAAGCTTTTCAAGCTTCTAACATTGCCACAGGGACTTGTGCCTACCATTAAGAGGATAGAATCTGAAAACATGAAAAATAAAGAATCCAAAATCTCAGCTAGTGTTCCTCTTGGGGTAAGATCCACATAAAGCTGAAATTTAAAATCCTAACCTCCTTTGCAGTAAATTTCTGTGCCTGTTTTGACAGGAGCAGGAAGCTAATAGCACATGCTGGAACCAGCAGCTTATCAGAGAGAGATCTGGAAAACCTTGCCCATGGTTTTCATGCTCGTTTAGTGCACAAAGCACAGTGTAATTTCTTGGCTTAGGTGCAGTCTCAGCAGTGATACTTCCCAGTGCCTGAGCAGTGCTTCCTGACACCCTAAAGGGGAAGACTACTCATTAGCAGCAATAACAAAGCAAAGCAGCTCATGTAAATTAACCATCCATTCTCCTGGTAGACACTGACACTGGGAAATATTAACTTTGTTTTATTGATCAGAAGACAGAAGTGAGATAAAATGAGTTGCTGCAGCCATGCAGGAAATTTGTAGTAGGCCCAGGAGTAAATTGAATCTCCTAAATTCTAACCTGGGGGTTTGCATTTCAGTAGCTCTGGTGGTAAATGTGGGAGAAGGATAGTGAGATGTCCTCTTCTGTCAGACAGAGTTTCTCCATCATTTGTGTCCAAGAAAATATCAGCAATGAGCAACATCAGTGCTTTCAGGAGCAGATCTTCCCTGGGGGTTATGAAGATCCATCCCCATCAGAATTTTATTATGTTTGGTAAGAATTTTCTGAGGCTCATGTCCCTTGTGCAGTAAGTGAAGATGGTGCAAATGGTAGCACCACACCACGAGGGAAGGAGATGGATGTAGTGCATAAACAGTATCACTGGAATTCCCACCAGCCAAAAAGCAGTAAAGCCCTATCACAACTTATCCATCTTGGCTCTATCCTACTCTCAGTTCTTTATTTTACAATAACTGTATTTTACAATAACTACATTTCACAATAACTATATTTTAAAATAACCATTTTTCACAACTATAATAGATAAATCCCACTGAATAGATAAATCCCACTGAATTAAGCAGGATATTGTCTGAGTATACATGGCTGGACAATAAGTCTTGAAGTTTCACAAGTGTTGGCTCAGTACCCAAAGTAGAATTTCATAAAATAATTTTACTAGAATTTCAAAGGCCTACATAAAATCATGTTAGTATCAACATGTTTAGCAAGCTCTGGGTTCTAGTCCTCTATTGAAGGAGAGACAAAGAAATGAAAGCAAGGCAGCTGTTCATTCTTTCCAGACTTACTGTAAGTTGGAATCTCCAGTGGTTAATGCAAACTTTTATCTAGAAGAAGGGAAAGCTGTGTTTGTCCATAACAGGAACATACCTGTTGGAGGCTGTGCTGTGGGTGCTGCTGCTACAAACTCCTGGGATGGTAAACACTCCCTGGAAAACGTAAGGTCATCAAGTGCAATGCCATCTTTGGGACCATTTCCAGCTATCCCTTCAAAGACAACTTGGAAATCTTCATCTCCATCTCCAGCCAGGGTCAGTGCTTTGTGCTGCCAGAAATTCCCCTGATTGCCAGTAAGGTTCAGAAGAATTTTGTCACGTTTTGCTGTAGACCTCTGGTAGATGATCAATGATCCCACGTGAGCTCCATGCATGTGGTAATAGAAAAGTATCTGTAAGCAGGAACAATAGCATCAATATACAACAGGTGACTTCAGACACATTCTGCTACTGTATTTACCCTAATTGTTAAATTGAGCATCATTAGCAGCATTTGGAATAATCCTTAATTTAACTGATTCAAAATCAATTTAATTAAAATGTACAGAAAAAGACTTGGTAATGAAAATTTTGGAACCATTCCATAAGCCAAAGTTTGAAGCCAGCATAACAATGCTGTGGCAGTTGATTTGGCATCCCCCTTTGAATAACTCTGGCATGTAAATGCAACAGAATGAAACTAGTTGATAAGGAAACAGAGGGATGAAGCAATGTCATTTACAATATGGGAAATAAATTCAGTTTACTGAACACTTTGCTGGTTATAAATGTGTTTGTGCTAGATTACATAGAGTGAGTAATTAGAAAATAATCTTCTCTATAACAGGAGCAAAACTTCTACAGAGACTGAAGAAATGCAAAATAATTGCTAGAATAAGTGAAGGGCTAAAAAAATTACTCTGAAGAGTTGCCACCATAAACTGCTGCCAGTTACTTTCAAATCAAAAGCAACAAAAGAATACTTGCATTTTATCAAATTAATTCTTCAACTAGTTCAATATCTTGTTACTGACAAAGATCAGAATGTTTCCAAGAATTATGTAGGACCCTGAAAGAAGGTAATTCATGCTATAATATGCAAGAACATGTCCATAGCTCAGATTTCTTCCTAGCCTAATGCATATCACAAGCCCTAAAGAATGAAAACTCTTTCATTTATTACAGATATAAAAGCAGAGTAGTGAATATTATGATCCTCATGTAAATGTACAGTCATGTCCCTTTGTGCTACCTGCCTGGTGCTGTAGGATTTCATGGGCTTCTGCAGTCTATTGCATTGCATAAATACACTGTTTGTTAAAGACCCCACACATTCCTATTTAATTGATTTTTCTCTAATTATGATTAGTAAAGCCACCAAGGGCTTTGTGTGATAATTCTTTTGGAAGTTTTATTGTGCTTACTTTCAGAAGTCTCCTGTGCAATGAATCATTCAAACACAAATTTTAGAAGGTTTTTTTTTTTGTATGGAAATATTTCTATTCCTGTGTCCACTTCTTGTTCTTACAAGCACTTTGTTTCTCTTCAAATTCTTCTTTAAATGAGGTTTATCTACTCAGGATGTCTGTGTATCTATAAACAATATAATTTTTATTTTTAAAAGGGTTAATCTCTATATCTCTGTATTAATCTCTATATTTCTGTATTATTGCTACATTTTGTTTGATTTTCTGACTGCCATTAAACTCTGAGCAGATACTTCCATGGAGTTACCATCACACTGCTCCTAATTGACTATAGTTCTTTTCAAAACTATCAGACTGTATTTTACCTGTTTGCTTTTCTCTTATGATCATTGAATTCATATACACCACAGCCACCAACTTACTTTATGGACTTCACATTTATTTACAGTGCCCTTATCACGATTACATTGAATAATTTTATATATCACAGAATTATTAAGGCTGGAAAAGACTTCCAAGATCATCAAGTCCAGCTGCTGAACCAACAACCCCATGCCACTAAACCACAGCACCAAGTGCCATGTCTAAACGTGTCTTGAACCCCTCCAGGGATGGTGACTCCACCACTGCCCTAGGCAGCCTGGGACAAGGCTTAACAATTCTTGCAGCCAAGAAATTTTTCCTGATATCCAACCTCAGCCTCTCTTGGTGCAACTTGAGGCCATTTCCTCTTGTCTTATAGCTGGTTGCCTGCAAGAAGAGACCAACCCCCACCTCACTCCAACCTCTTTTCAGGGAGGTGTAGAGAGTGAGAAGGTCTCCTCTTCTCCAGGCTAAACAAACACAGTTCTCTCAGCTGCTCCTCACAAGACTTGTGCTCTAGAGCCTTCATCAGCTTTATTGCTCTTCTTTGGATACACTCCAGCACCTCAATTTCCTTCTTGTAGTGAGGAGCCAAAAACTGAACTTAGGATTTGAGATGTGCCCTCCCCAGTGCCCAGTCCAGGAGGACAATCCCTGCCCTAGTTCTCCTGGCCACACTAGTGCCGATCCAAGCCAGGATGCTGTTGGTCTTCTTGCCCACCTGGACTCATCTTCAGCCCCGGCCAACCACATATTGGAGTCAACATTCTGGTCTTCTGTTCTATTACATCATTTATAGACATATGATATAGTAGATCACCTTGATAACAGCTATGCACAAATTTAATTTTAAGCATGTATCCAAGACCTTTCAGGGCTGAGGTCCCAAATTACTCAGACGTCAGTTAAAATGCACGTGAAATATTCATTCCCCTTCTTAATTTGCTTTACATCAGACTGTAGGTTAGCTCCCTAGTCTTAGTTCTCCAAGGTTCTCTGGATGTTGTACCAGGGGAATTTTAGGTTGAACATTAGGAAAAATTTCTTCCCCAAAAGGGTTGTCAAGGCCTGGAACAGGCTCTGCCCAGAGCAGTGGTGGAGGGATGGAAAAGCTGTGTATCACAGAATCACAGAATGTTAGTAGCTGGAAGGGACCATGTGGTTCTGAGGGACATGGTTTAGTGGTGACCTGGCACCTGGTGGTCAATGGTTGGACTTGATCAAAAAAGTTTCTCTTCCAACCAAAGCAATTCTATGATTCTAAGTTCTTATTCATCAGTTGGCTGCTTAATCTTTTTAGATCTATCCTGAAGAATTTATCACTGATTTCTGAAAACTAAAAGAATCACAGCACCTGCTCCTGTATGTAACTAATCTTCTGATACTGAGATAGAATTGGAAAGGTTACAATACAAAAGGGCAAAGAAAATGTAACACTTGTGAAGCCAAGGAAAGAGCCTTCCCATCTTCTACCATGCATACCATAAAGGAACTGATGATTCTAATGACATCTTTCATATTTTTGTTACAGTTCTTTGACTTCATTCTTACATCCCCTCAGAATCACAATGGATATCATATGGCTTTGATTTCTTATTAAAGCTAGATTTCTAAGTTTGTAAGTCTTTGTTCCAACACCATCGCTTCTGATACTATAGTCGACAGCAATGCTGCTGTAACATTGCTTCCAAGGAGCAGTTCCCAGGCAGGTGTCTCTACAAAATGTCCTGCAGTAAATATTAATCCAAAGAAAATATTTAATTTTTTCAAAAGTATTCTAAACACATTTTCTTTGTTATTCCAGAGTAGTATATATAGATTTCCTGGTTTTCTTATGGGGTGACATTTCCAGATAGTATCATTATTTATCACTGTTGCGTTGATGCAGAATTCACCCTTTTCTTTCCCAGATTTATTTTAGCATAGTTTCACTTTTTTTTTTCTACTTTGCCTTTGATATCTATGTTTTCAGAAGCTGCAGTCTGGTTTGTAAAAGTCTTTTATACAAACAAACCATTCTTTTTCCATGTATGTCCCTTTATACTTGTTGATGTATATTTGTTTTCTCAGCATGAATCTCTTGTTCCACTGATATAAATGCACATTTTCCATTCATCTCAATAGGCCTAAGATCCCAAAGTTGGTCTGTTGTAACATATGATGTAGGATTTGCTTCTCTAATAACTCATAGAAAGGTGTGAAGTACTTTAAGGGACTGATTGATCTGCTCTGGGTCTTGAAATAATATTTTTATTTCTACTATTTATTTTACCAGACATCAGACATCCCTTGGTCAGCTGTATAAATTAAAGTTTCAGAAGCCTTATAAAATGGTCTAAATGTGACTTTTTCAGGCCATTTCATGCATATAAGCCTTTTTCCTGTAGAAGGTGCAGAGTCCAGCTGATTTTGTAAATCATTTTCAGTGTGACAGAAGGAATAGTTTCCAATAGTTCTGTTTCAAGCATTTCATTGCATTAATGGGTGATACATCATAAACAGTCACATGTGAACCTGCCATTCTCATTTATTCTGCATTTCTTTGCACAGATGTCTTACTCTTCACAGAGAGAAGTTAAATAGCAAAGAGTTATTTTTAAAGCATAAAATCAGATAAGGTTGAGAAAGAGATGTTTTCAGGTCTGACACTAGAGAAAGAAGCAAACATCTCCAAGCTCATTTGAGCAGAATTATTTGAATATATATATTTTAGGCAATATGGAAAATTAACTGAGAGACCATGAGATGATGGCTTGGATTTTGAAGGTATTTTATAATGGTAAGATTAAGTTTTGCTACTGACATAATGAAATCAGTCCAGGTTTTTTGGGTCATAAAATCAAGCCATTGATTCCTGACTTTCTTATCTTTAAAGAGTTTAGGGAGTTTTCAAACAGGCAGAAGAATTTCAGTCAAATGAGCTGCCTAGGAAACTCAGGGACAGGCAGAACTCTTTCCAAATTTCAAACAAACTCTTTATGTGCTTTGGTTTTCCTCATGGGCAGTGAGTATGAGATAAATGGATCTAAAGACAAATGACTGGAAATTTTGAACAGAGGTATGTTTATACACAGCAAAACGGTTTAGGACCCTTTCAGTCTAAGGGAACCTTCACTTGATAAGCATAGTGTGGTGACCACACAACCAGTTAGATTCAAAGGCTTTTAAAAATTCCTTTTCTTCACCAAGATTATCCTCTTGAGAGAGTAAGTTAGTAGATATATACATATAAAGATGAATTTGCAAAATGAGACCTCTGAGGATAAAAATCTAAAGTCAAATGATTACATACCCTATTTTACAGCCAGAAGCTCAATCTTACATCTTCCATAAGGACACCAATGTCATCTCTCAAGCAAGTGACTAGACCAGTATCTCCAATGAACAGATGGAGTAAGAATTCCAAGTGTGGCATCAACATTGGAGATGTTCCAAAAACCAGAGAGCAAAGTGGCTATTGGCCTGATCATTAGAGAGCTCTTGAGCTTAATCAACTAGTTAAAGCTAGCCAACAAACATTCCTGTTGCCAAGTTAGACAGACCTTCATGTGTTAATATCAAAATAATTAGCAAAATACTTGCCTGAATGTTGTTTTTATTCACAGTGTTTCCAAAATTCTGTACCCTAGATCCTAGGCTGGCATAAGCTTTAGACCACTGCATTTGTTTACACCTCTTTTCAACTCTAATAACTCTCACAATGGAGTAAAATAGTTTTAGAGACTGTGTCACCTGTTAAGACGAAGTTCTGGGTCTTAATGAACCATTTGAGAGATTAATACCTTCATCTCATATCAAATGTTGAAATAACTGTATATACTAATGTCTCCTTTCTCTAGGTCACTAGGTCTTTTATTTTTCCTCAATTACTTCAACTCTGGAAAACCCTTCCAAAATTTATGCTCAAAATGTTAAGCCATTCCTGCCTTGCTAATTTCCTAAAGTCTTTATAAATGTTCCTTTGCTAACTGTCCAAAGCCTAAAAGTGCTGCTTTCCCTCACAGAGCAGCTGCATTTATGCACAATATTCTTCTCCATGTAAATGATATATATAAGATATTCATTAGCTCTATTTCTAAATACTATTTTTTTTAATTATTGATAATTTTACCAGTAATTAGTTGTTGGCAATTATTAATGTTTAAACTTCCATCCTGTATTTGACACTGATGTTTCTGATACTCACGTTTACCTTGACACTTAAAGACTGTGAGAATTCGGGAAACATTATTTCAAAGCAGTTCCTAGTTATACTTTCTAGAAAATTCACTTTTTCAGTATGTTGTTCCTGCAGCAGATTCTGATAGATGTGTTCTGAAAGTCTTCTGGTGAAGTTACAAGTTACCATTTTAGCAAAGACTATTAAAAGATGTCTCAGACCTAGCAAACCAGTGTCATATAAGTCATATTTTAAACCCAACCCTGCAGTCATTGTCAGCTTCACCTGAGCCTCCTGCAGCACTTAGATCCTTTCAGAAGTGGTCTTCTCCTGCATCAAGATACATGTTTTCATAGAATTTTAAGGAAACAAGATCAGACTCTTGACTCTTGTACAACACGCTGTCCTGGTTTTAGCTGTGCATTCTATACTCTATGTCAGCCCTACTCCCCTCGGGCTACAGGCTGGGTATAATTATTGTGCAATAAGAGGTGTGAATGCCTCCCCTCTGGAGAGTCGTTCACACCCAGTCTGAGGAACCGGTTCTGCAAGGGGCTGTCAGTGGTTTTCCAGAGATATCCTATGACTCAGCTACCGCCAGAGCTGTGAGGGGGTATATAATCTCGGGTTTGGGGGGGCTGCGAACAACTGACTGAGCTGGAGGAAGAGGACCGAGACACTGCAGGAGCTCTTGCCGAGATCCATTCATGCCCCAGGACCCTCTCCAGCTGCAGGAGTGTCTCCAGAAACCTGCCTTTTCCCGAGCTTCCTTCTCGACCCCTACTCTTCAACTAGACTGTGACTTTTCATCTGCAGAACAAACAGGTTCCTTTCGTTTGGGACTCAGGGAGAGGGGAAGCAAGTTGGGCCTGGGGATAGGGGCTTATAGCACCATTACCCCTGTGCCCCAGGGCACTGGGTTGCCAGTTCTGGTTTAAAACTAAGTTTTGTTGTATTCATTATACTGTTCATTTTCTTATCTTTCATTAAAGTGTAATTTTGACTTGTAATCTCTCTTGTATTGAGATTCTATTGCGGACCTGCTAGCTCTTAACCTTTCAAACTAGCACACATGCTTGTCTCTTTTCTCAACAAATACTTCAGTGATCATCCTTCTTCAGAAGAATTATCTTGGTGCAAACTAGGATTCAAACCCTGCATTCCTGTTAACACCACACTCCCACGTACCTTACAGTTTTTGTTCCTTCTGCTTAGGACAGGACTAGAAATCCTAGCCCTCTGTCCTGGCAGCTGAAGAAATGAACTCTTTATAAAAATATAATGACCAGATGGCTCTTGCAATGTATGGTCAGTAGCTGGTCCAGTGCCCAGTATGGTAGTGCTGCTAGTTCTGAGATGCCAGTCAAAATCATCGTTTTCATCTTGCTGCCATCCACAAAGATCGAACTCAAAGTTGCAATGCCCAATAGATGTGCCTGAAAGATATTTTCACACACAGGAGAAGAGATTTTTATTTCAAGAGGTGCATATACTACAACCCAGTGCTCAAACACAACAAACACCCCAAATCCACCAAAAAAACACAAAACAAAACAAAACAAAACAACCAACCAACCAAAAAAAAACAGAAAAGGAAAGCTTCAATACAAAATATAATCTTATCTTATTAAACAAAGAATTTTTTATGCTCTAGGAGAGGATAAAAGTGCACATATATGAGGTAGGTCTCAGAGCTCTCATTATTACAGCTGACAGAGTCCCTGGTATAAAAGTAACCAAACATTGCAATCTATTTTAGGTCAAATTGAGTAGCTCTTTACAGGGTCAATTGGTGGCCTCCATAGGGTATCCAAGACATCTGCATAAAACCAGCTTCTTTTTGAAGGACCCTGTTAAGGTCAGGTGAAAATGATCACAAATGTCTATGTTTAGGAGAGAGGAACTCATCCTGAGGAATGTATTGAGCACCATATGGGCACATCCTCCACACAGACAGAGATAGACAAATCATAAATGTAGGTGTGCTAACTTTGATCTGAATCACACCCAGAGTTAGGAGTTCACACCTGTATTTTCTTAGCCAATATGCAAGCATAGATGATTCTCTACATGTTTCCTTAAATGACATTCAATGCCTAGAAAAAGAGAAAGTTGTCATCATTTTGATTGATTTTTAAATGAAACAGCACACATCTTGAATGTCAACAGAGCCAATTTGGTGAGCCAACTGTCTGTGTAAATTAAGGTGAAGTCAATTGCACCACTCCAGAAGTTTAAGCTGCCCATATTTTTTCTTCTATGTATCTAGAACTTCATTATAATGATTACCAAGTTAAAATAAACTTGCTGAAATAACCTGGAATTTCAGCAGAGCCTTCAAGAACCTGCTGACTGTGCCCTGAATATTCTTAATATTATTGCTGGAAAGGAAAGTGCTTTGAAGAAAGGTTTGGAAACAGTCTGGGCCGTTTGCTCTGACAATACAGAAATGACAAAAGCTCTCTCGTAAAACGTAAACAGAACCTGAGCCTCTTCTGGGGTCTGATAAACTTCAGCCACCTGAAAGTAGCTATGTGTAACAGGCAGCTCATCAGAAGCCTCAGTAATGAGATCAAGGAGCTAAAATCCATGGAGTTTGCACTTGGACCAAAAGAGTACAGACAGCTACCTATAAAATTTCAGGCTGAAATCAGATGAAAGAGTTCTTCCTTGTATTATTCTTGGTGGAGGTCATAAGGGTGGAAAAGAAGTCAGAAACTTTTTCTCAAAGATGTGGTCTATTTAGCAAAACTCACTCCAGTGTTCCTCTACCTTTGTCTGCAAAGATGGTGCCAGTTGAAATATTTTTTTAACTGCTCTGCTAAATGACATGAAATTATGCATGATCTGCATTTGTCCAAAACAAAGTGTAATTTACCTCAACTGAATGTAACTCTCTATAAAATTTGTCATTCCTCATGTTTTGCCATATGATCTTTGTAGTTACTTAGGATCCTAGTTAGATCAAATCCTTCCACCACTTAAAGATTCCATCTTGAGTGAACAAAACCAATGCATGCAAGTTTTATTTTAAAGACATGTTTCCAAGGACCAAGATCTTAAGGCATGAGAACTGAACATCCCTGCTAATGCTCTATATAATCAAAACTTAGATGTTCTCCTAGAATCTCTATAGTCAAATCTAACTCAAACAACCAATTCTAAACTACATGAACTTCAGCCTGGAAGTCAGTCACTCCACTGATGAAAAAGATCTTAGGCAGCCTGCTTAGAAGCTCAAGTTACAGCAGATGACTGTGCACTTGCATGTTAAATCTTTGGTAGTAGACACTTCTACAAAGAACTATGAGCTCCTAGTAATGAAGTACAAAAGCAAAGTTAATCTTTTTGTCTATGGAGTAGTAACACTGTTCTGAATTCCTCCACTGCATGAGAGCTTACTAATTTCAGAAAAAACACTTAAAAGTAGGAAAATGAATCATAATATATTGATCACAAAAGATTTAATGAATCTTTGCAATAGTCTCCATAACTACACGAAGCAAAATTTAAGCTGATTTAAATCATATTATTCCCAGCAGCTGTGCCTAGATGAACAAAGAGCCACAAAGCTGATGAAGGGGGTTGGACATCTTCCTTCTGAGGAAAGGCTGAGGGAGCTGGGTCTCTTCAGCTTGGAGAAGAGAAGACTAAGGGGTGACCTCATTTATGCTCACAGATATGTGAAGGGTGAGTGTCAGGAGGATGGGGTCAGGCTCTTCTCAGTGAAGCCCAGTGACAAGGCAAGAGGCAATGGCTGTAAGCTGAAGCATAGGAGGTTCCATGTGAACATTCTTAGAAATGTTTTCCCAGTGAGGGTGCCAGAGCCCTGGCACAGACTGCCCAGAGAGGTTGTGGAGTCTCCTTCTCTGGAGAGATTCCAAACCCATCTGGACACGCTTCTGTGTGACCTAGTCTAGGGAATCCTGCTGTGGCAGGGGGTTGGACTGATTGGTCTTACGAGGTCCCTTCCAACTCCTAATATTCTGTGATTCTGTGAAGAATTACAGAGCTAGAGGAGCAGAGCTGTAGAGCAAAACACCTGATGCTGAGGACCTGATGACATTTAGAGGAGCAGCAGAGGAAAGAGGACTGAGATGGTATAGGCTGTTCCTGCAGGCTGGATGGCCAGTAGTTGTTGGAATGCATCTGATGCCCCCTGGAGCTCATCTTTCAATTTATTTTCTAAAGAAAGAATCCTAATTCGTATGCTTGAACACACTCTAGAATTACAACTCTAGAGCACACCAAATTACAACTAATAGGATAACTGGGGGATTTGCTTCAGTTACACACTAATGAGTTAAACCAAACTTTAACCAGGCTCAGACAAAACCAAACATCTACTAAGTACAGCTGTGTGCAGTGGCACTGATCCATATTTCAGACTGGAAAAACACTGCTGGTCCACAGCCTTTTTCACAGGTGTCACAGAACATCATTTCTACCTCAAGGAGGCATGGCCAAGTCAATCCAACCAGAGCTGCCTCAGAGACCTTCCTCTTGACATGCTGATCACCTTGAGAAGCATAAGGCAAACCCCAGCAATTTCTGAAGGAGGTTGAAGGAGGCTACCACCCACTACCTCTCCAGCACTGTTGTGGTTTATTTTGTTCTCATATACTTGTAGTAATAAATTAGTACTCGTGACATGCATAAAATCATAGAATGTATTGGGTTGGAAGGAACCATAAAGACCATCTAGTTTCAACTCTCCTGCCATGAGCAGGGATGCCACCCACTACACCAGGTTGCCCAGGGCCACATCCAAACCGATTTTGAACACTGCCAGGGATGAAGCATCCACATCTTCTCTGTGCAACCTGTTCTAGTGTCTCATCACCCTCTGATTAAAGACATTGTGCTTAAGAAAACTCTAAGCGTGGTTGACTGATTCGGTATCTAAAGAACAATCTCTAAACATTTGCCAAATCATTTTATCTGTTGAAATGCAGATTTGGCTTATTTTATGGCACTGACATCATGGAATTAGCTAAAAAAAAGCCCTTTACAAAGCAAACAAAACAAAGGCACAGACCTCTCAATAGTAATTCAACAACTTCATGAAGCATATTATATCTCAGCAGCACTGGCTTTGCCTAGACATTGCTACTCGGGCATGGGGAGCATCCTTGTGTGGTACAATCCTATTAGCATTCTGCAGCTTCAGGAGTATGACAGAGATTAGGGACTAGTTCCTTTCGACATGTTGCAGAAAGATCTCTTTAACTAAGGTATGATGACTTTTCATGCACATAGCAAACCACATCTGCAGCTAGAGCTAGCAATCCAGGAAGGCCTTCTGCTGAAAGGTAATTTGGAGATGTCTGGAAGCTGCACAGTTTGGATATTTTTGAGAGAAAATTGCCTTGCCTGGGCAAAACTGCTCTCTTCTTTGCTTTGATCTGTCCTGCTTTGCCCTACTAAAGCTTCTACCCTGGCTTTTGAGTTTGAGGTTTTCACACTACTGTTGCATGGTCCAGCAGTGAAGAAACAACTCTTCCCTGATGTCTGCAAGGAATGACAAAAAACCTTCACAAAGAGTGGAAATGTGTGTTTGCACTCATTCTGTTCTCTTTGGAGGCAGTTTGCCCCAGAAGAAAGCTGGGAGGCAGAACTAGGATTTTTCTCTTAGCTCCACTTTCAGCAAGTGCTGCTTTACTAAATATGCTAGGCAGAGGCAGCATCAATTGTCCAGCAGGGAGTGGAATTTAAAGCAGTATATCTACTTCAAAACTGAAAAAAATAAAAGGGAAAAAATAGAAGAAAGCAAAAATTAGTCTAATTCCTGACACTGTTGTTGAAAATGCTATTGAATAAAGCACTCCCAGACCTAACAAAGAAAGTCATAATTGGTCACCTACCATTTTCCAGCACAATTGGGCACTATGAAATGGGATTAATATATGTGAGGCAAAATACATTTTGACACAGAAGTTTCACCCCAGTAATCATCTCTGTGCTCTTAGGCTCTGTAATACTTCATTGTAAACCTTCTTCCTAAAATGTATTCTTTTTCTTCTTTTTTAACTTAATAAATACTGGAAAACATGTTCTTTGTGTGACTGTTTGAGTTCATCTCTTTTTCTGATGGTGAATCGGAATGAAACACTTGCTCTAGAGAGGTGCAAAACTAAATCCCATCAGCCTGTTTCAACCACCTTGCCCCTAACACTTCTGTCTTTGTTTGGCTGATGATGTTTCATGGGAAATACAGACAATCCAGAAAACTCAAAGTAGTCATGGGTAAACAGCTTTGAAATATTTCAGAAAACAAAAGCCAAAACATGAGAATCTTTTTCAAAGAGTAATTGCAACTTTATATACTCCTGATCTTTATTTGTAGAAGATCTGAACTGATCCTCACATAGCTTAGTGACCTGCTATTCCTGGTTTGGAAATCACTGAGAAGTTTAAAAGGATGACAATAATTTGCAAAGCAGAGTCCCTTAGCTTCATAGGACACCAACATACCTTTTCTTCATACAATTGTATTCCCTGAGAATCTAATCAACTGTGCTCATAATCTCAATAAAAATGAGGCAATACTTTGTACTGTACCAAGCAATGGAGATCTGACTGTGTGAACACAACCCATGGCTGGACCAGAGGAAAGAAAGTTAGTGCTGTGTGTTGTGATCCATTTCTCTAGAGGAGAACCCAGCTGATGTGAAACATCATTCTTTGAATCCCACACTACAAATGCTGTTTCTTGATACCTCTTACAACAGCAAAACTGTTCAGCATTCAGATGGAAATGACTTGCTAAGAGATCTGACAACCCTGTCGTTATCAAAGGAGGCAAGTCCCTCATATCCCAGAGGTATTATGCTTGAAGTATTTTCTTCCTGCCTTAATGCATTCTTTTAATGTGGAAAGTAGATTTTTTTTCTTCTGCTTTTAAAGACAGCTGCTTTGTGAGTTATTTTAAGAAATTTGCTAACAGCTCTTTCTATTTTCTAGCATGTGATTTCAAATTAATAATAACCATTCAAAATCCTGGAAAGCTAAGAATTGAACTACATTATTACCTTCTTGTTTGCTTTCTTAGTTGATGAGCTGCCAAAAGTGTTCAAGTGATAACAATTCACAGCAGGCATACTTATTTATGATAGCTGTATTAAAAACTCAACCATACTTACTGCAAATAGCAGGGCTCTCATCTGAGTTATCTGCACAGTCATTTACAAAATCACACAGATTATCCTTTGGGATGCAATACTTGTTGGCACATGTGAATTCCTCTGATGTGCAAGGTCTGCCTGGGATGAGCAAAGGGGAACAATCTTCAAAGGTAATATCATCCACTGCCACGTCTCCCATGTAGCTGACACCACGTTTTGCCCTGAAAACAACCTAAAGAATAAAATTACAGAGCTATCACAACAAGGCAGTGTTAAGACATGAGCTAATAAAAATTGCAAAGCTGTTACAGCAAGGTACTGTTCAGATGTATGAAAGCTTACACATGCAACACCAATACAACAGAGACTGTCCTTGCAAATCTTGGAATATGAGGTGCTCAGTTCTTACACCAAAGCACAGTCCTAGGAAAGCTTGTACTACTGCATGGGCAGACCTGTCCCTAGAGTTATTGATGGACTGGCTACTAACATCAGCCAAGTACAAAAACACCCTCATCCTGAATTAATAAAAAGGGTTCCACCGACTTCTGCCAAGTAAGCATGAAAACACCTAGTCTGAGCCTTTCATCATTTATTCCTGTGAATGTAAGAAGAATGTTAAAGCTTTGTTAAAAGCCATCCAAGACAGAAGTCCCAGAGAATGTAACACATGGTAGAATGTCTTCCTGGATAGCTGGGGTTTTTTATATGGATACAACTAAGCATAACATACCCATGACTAAGTACCACTAAGAGGCTTAGGAATCACCTCATGTTTCGAGGTGAACATCATGCTCAAGACTCTTCTTCTCAAAAAACAGATATCAATCTGAGATTGGAGTGAGAAATCTCCAGAAACTTGTGTCTAGCTGAGACAATCAATTGGATGGCCAAAGAGATGATTTCTGCAGTTCAGAATGGGAGGTACACTATGTGTATGGGGCCAAAAAGGGAAATGAGGAGGTGAAGCACAGGTAATATAAAAGTACCTAAAACAGTTGGCTCTCTGGGGAACATGACAGGGAGAAATACCCACCTGAAAATTTGAATGAATTCCTAAGAACACTTCTGCTCTGTTCCACTGGGGACCTTGGCTGCCACTTTGAGTCCACAGCTTAGAAGTCCTGTTACTGGTTTTATAGAACACCTAAAAAGAACGTAATTCTGGATCACAACAAAAATCTTTCCATTACCAATTCACTTAAGGTACCTTTTAATTGTTGTCCTGCTTTGGGTTAGAACGTAACTAGTTCTGTTCAGAGATTTTACTTTTCAGTTAGAGCTTCTCTGAGAAATTGCACTTTCTGAGACTAACAACATGTTTTTGCACAGCTTCTAAGAGTGATAAGACCTAATGTTTAGATTTACTACCAGGGATTGGGATGCAAAGCAAGGTCATTGCTAAATCTTGTGTCTCACATTGGGGGGTGCAGGGCAAAGGCTGCACTTTCAGGGAGGATCTGACAGGACAGCTGACCCCAAACTGACCAACTAAAGTATTCCATCCCATATACATCATAATCTATGTATAAACTAGTGGAGTCCCTCAGGGGTCAGTACTGGGACCAGTACTTTTCAATCTATTCATTACTGACCTGGCTGAGAGAACAGAGTGTGCTCTCAGCAAGTTTGCTGCTGACACTAAACTGGGTGGAGTGGCTGGCACACCAAAGGGTTGTGCTGCCATTCAGCGAGACTTATACAGGCTGGAGAGTTGGGCAGGGAGACATGGAATGAAATTCAACAAGGGCAAGTGTCGAGTCTTGCACCTGGGAAAGACCAAGCCCATGGATCAGGATAGCTTGGGGGCTGAGCTGTTGGAGAGCAGTGAAGGGGAAAGGGATCTGGGGGTCCTGGTGGATGGAAGGATGAGCATGAGCCAGCAGTGTGCTCTTGTGGCCAGGAGGGCCAATGGGATTCTGGGGTGGATTAGAAGGGGTGTGGTTAGTAGGTCAAGAGAGGTTCTTCGCCCCCTTTTNTTCTGTGTGAGCTGGTGTAGGGAATCCTGCTGTGGCAGGGGGGTTGGACTAGATGATCTTTGGAGGTCCCTTCCAACTCCTAATATTCTGTGATTCTGTGAATCAGCTCCCCCGTGCTAGATTATTCTCCCTTGCAAGATTGTTCTTCCTTTCTGTTCTTCAGCAGGAGCAGGGAGGTGTACTGTACTCGGCACTGGTGAGGCCACACCTCGAGTACTGCGTGCAGTTTTGGGCACCACAGTACAGGAAGGACATTGAGGTACTGGAGAGGGTGCAGAGAAGGGCAACTAAGCTTATCAGGTGTCTGGAGAGCAGACCTTATGAGGAGAGGCTTACGGAGCTGGGGCTGTTTAGCCTGGAAAAGAGAAGGCTGAGGGGAGACCTTATCGCTCTCTTCAGCTACCTGAAAGGAGGCTATAGAGATGCAGGTGTTGGCCTTTTCTCCCTTGTAACTAGCAATAGGACTAGAGAGAATGGGTTCAAGTTGTGCCAGGGCAGGGCTGGATTAGACATTAGGAAAAATTTCTTCACCAAAAGAGTGGTGAGGCGTTGGAATAAGCTGCCCAGGGCAGTGGTGGAGTCACCAACCCTGGAAGGGTTCACCAAACGGGTAGATGGTGCACTTAGTGGATGGTTTAGGGATAAGAGTAGCGTAGGGCTATTGGTTGGACTTGATGATCTTGAAGGTCCTTTCCAACCATGATGATTCTGTGATTCCTTTTCTCCTGCCCTTTGGTGATCCCTACATTCCTGCATCCAATTCCAGGATCCAGCCCCTGAGCCTGACTCATCTGCTGCTGAGGCCTTGCCTCAGTATCAGTGGTGACATAGTTACCATCAAGGGGGTTTGGGTTCTGTACATATTTGTATATATTTTGTATATATATATTATTATCATTAAAGTAGTTTTAGTTTCATTTTCCAACCCACAAGTGTCTCTGTCTCTCTCTCTTATCTCTTTTCCCTTCCCAGGGGAGGGGAAGGGGAAGAGGGGGTAACAGGGAGCATCGTCAGTGGGTTGGTAGTCAGCCCAGCCTCAACCCACAGCAATTGTATGTAAGTGTACAAGAGCATCTTATACCACTTGTCTCTCTACCACCATTAAATGTCATGGAATCATAGAATACCTGGAGTTGAAAGGGATCCAAAAGCATCAAGTCCAACTCCCTGTTCCTTGCAGGACTATCCAAAACTAAACTGTGTGACTAAGAAAGTCAGAACCAGCCAGGCTGTGAGTGAAGGACCTTTTCCTTAAGTCCTGTCTGACATAATGGGATTTGCCAGTGTAATTGACTATTCCAAGAGTATAATGCTTTGAATTTTTCTCAGTCCAGAGCCTTAGCTGCATAAGCTTATCCCATTAGTTTATCCAGACTGGCTAGTCACAAATAAAACTTGCTCATTAATGGGTCAGGATCTGTTTGTAAAACACAGAAATAGCACTAACAAGAGTTACTGATAAATATATTACCCATGCATCCATTAGATGCTCCATCCTGAGATACATATTCTTGTCCCAAGCCTTATAAAAATCTTAGTCTTCAACAAATAAAAACTTATTCTTTTATTCTAATGACCCTTTTTCATCTATTTGGGCATATAAATAAATGTCATTAAATTGGGAAAAGCTGACACTTGTCCTAAATATTCTTTGCTCCAACCTCTTGGACATGCAAATCCAATGGAGATGACAATAACAAGATGGGAGTCTCAAGCTGTGTCTCCAACCAGTACTCTCAGAGCTAAACGTCAGTTCACCAGGTGATTGAACCATTTCTGTTTCCAAGGATTTATTGCTACTGTGTGTAATCTGCTAAGGACAGACCAGAATTCTTCATCTTAATGGAAAAAAAAAGAGGGGAAAAAAGGGCTTTTTAAAAATGGCTGCAGTCCCATGGGTGTATATGATATTGCATAACAGGTAAGTTCTGCCAAGTAAACAGCAGATCCTCACACTGAAGAGTTTTCATTCCAGGGGAACAAAAGGAACAGGTATAATATTTTAAACTGAATAGAAGAACAAAGTGACACCTGAGGGTATGGACAAGATTAACTGCTCACAGAAGACATGAATTTTGGCATAACTCGAGGCCATTTCCTCTTATCTTGTTGCTTTTTACCTAGGAGAAGAGACCAACCCCCACCTCACTCCCACCTCCTTTCAGGGAGCTGTAGAGAGTGAGAAGGTCTCCCCTGAGCCTCCTCTTCTCCAGACTAAACAATCCCAATTCCCTCAGCTGCTCCTCACAACACTTGTGCTCTTCACCAGCTTCATTGCCCTTCTCTGGACACGCTCCAGCACCTCAATGTCCTTCTTGGAGTGAGAAGCCCAAAACTGACCCCAGGATTTGAGGTGTGGCCTCCTCAGTGGCCAGTCCAGGAGGACAATCCCTGCTGCCATACTAAATTTTATCCTGAGTATTGTTTTTGATACATTTTTGTAGTTATTGTGTAACTTTCATGGGAAATACCATCATAGTCACTGAGATGTGTGTGGAAAAACATTGCTTTTTGCTCATGGACTTTGCAGTGACTAATTTGATCTACAAGCTGCTGAACAAGTTACACTGGCTATGCAGAAGTGCTTTTATTTTAACTGGAATGAAGAGAAAGTTATCAGTAAGACAGTTTGTTAATGTGGTGTCCTAGAAGTAGATCAATGCTGCTTATATTAATATAATTAACCTCTGAAAGGGTTAGGGTCTTTAAGGATTAAGATGTTTCTTCAAAATTTTACAGGAAATTTTAATTCAATTACTTCTTTTTTTTTCATGCTTCCACATTCAGCCAAAGACCTTGATGTCCAAATATCTACTGATGCTTTTCAGTGTATTACAAAGCTTTTTCTTGCATGAAATTTCCAACCATAGTGTGTCTATAAAAGTCACCATTTTTGATTATTGTAGAAATTTATATTTTCTCCAACTAAATTAAAAAGCATGAATTTCCTCACAGTAATTTCAGGCAGTAAAAAAACCCAACCAAACAACCCAAACCAAAGAACACCTCCATACCTCTAGAGAACCTATTGTTGAACCATTCATGTAGTTCCAGAATACGACTTTGCATTTGGGCCCAGTCAGGGAGATGACAGGGGTACCAATATCAGCTGTGTGCCCAAATTCTCCATTTGAGCTGTCTGCAAACAGGTACCAGCCTTCTTCAGTGCACCTGCTCAGAAAGAAAGGGGTTTATTTATTAACATAAGACATTTCATTGAAATTAAGTCTAATTAGCATTAAAATGTTAATATTTCCTTCTGGAGATACAGCATCTTCTGTCTGGGCACCTGGATGCCTTTTGGTTCATCAGTGTGTAGCTAGAACTCCCCAAAGTTCCTGGACAGGCAGTTAGCATTGTAATACCAGAGACTAGCAAAGCAAATATGGAGCTGAAGTCAGCTTTTACCCTCAAAGTCATACAGATGAGGGCTGGAGCCCCTGAGGACTGCAGCTTCTCTACCACCCTCTTTCCTCAGGAAAACTCAAGGGTTTGATCCTGGCTTGAAGCAATGTGTTCAAAAACTGTGCAGACATGGCACTTTGTGACATAGGGGTAAGGCATGTTGGTCTTGAGTTGATGGTTGGACTTGATGATCTTAGAGGTCTTATCCACCCTTTATGATTCTGTAAAATTCTAGATACTGGATAAACTTCTTTCTCCTGAGCTGCTGGGAAAGTTGAGGCTGGGTTTGCAGTAAGCATCAAACTGAGTGTACACTCAGAGAGCCGAGAAGTGCAGTTTTAGTCTTTTGGGTATTGAAGATTTGGCTCCTAAAAACATTGGTTTTCAAACTAAAAAGCAGCTGTTGACCAAAGAGAAGATTCTGTTCTCTTCAGTGGGGCTGCTACACACTCACTGTTTCTCAAAAGAAGGAACCATTCCAACAAAGGCTTGCAAACCTGATGATGGACCTCCAGTTTTGCAAAGGTCTTGGTTTTAGGTATTTCTTGGTTTTCCGTTTTCCTGTTTGGCCAAGCCCTGAGAAGCTACTGTGTCAAATTTGCACCACTGCAATTTGTGTCAAATTTGCACCACTGAGAAAGCAGTGACCATGCCCAGCAAGCCCTGCTGAGGAAAAAAAAAGGTGGCCAGAGGGTGTTCAGAAGCTGAAAGTCCTACCAAAGAAGAATAATCAGGAATTCAACAGTACAGATCCAGGAAATGCTGGGTTTGGGTTTAGTGCCTGTGAGAAGAACTCAGTATGATGCAGTTTTTGTTGCAGTAGCCCTGCAATAGTATTTGGGGAATTGTTTTTATCTGTTTCCCTAAGGCTTGCATATGTTACTCTGTTTTGTGCTTCTTTTCTGCAATAGTTCACTTTCAACTCTTCATGCTACTCTCTCAGGGATGATGGAAATGTAAATGCCGCAATTATAATAATGTAGCCCTGCAATATTAAACAAATATAAAGGCTACTTTCCCAATCATCTAGTGAAGTTTCTTTCAAATCTTGTAAGAAAATTGTTTCTTTAAGACATGTTCTAAATGTTTAAAAAAATACTTCCATATTTTATCCACACACAATTTACCTCAGACTGCAATGCCTGCATTGAACTCAACATTTACTAATGTGGGATAAGCTAACTATGAATTTAGCACATACAGCTTTGTCACTGCAGAGGTACAACATACCCAACTGATTATATTTACTATGCTGAATGATTTATACTCAATCATCACAAAATACTCTAACAAATATTAATTAAGACCTGTCATGTACTCTGGGAGTCAAGGAGAGACTGAATTCAGTCACTTCAGGTACAGCATGTTCTATCTGCTGTGCTACATAATATAAAGTAGGCTAAAAGAGGCAAATTTAATCTCTGTACTGACACAGCAATTTCCTCTGAGGATCTGAAGTCCTTTAATTAATTCAGTCATCCTTAGGATCATGTATGCAGTAACTTGTTTCTAACATGACCAGTGGCAGATCGATAGACTACAAAGAGCCTGATCTTCCTTTTGCCCAGGGCTAAGAATTGCACAGAGTATCTCCTTAACCTTCCTTCAACCTGTGGTTGATCTTAAGGCTATTTTTAAGTGAAAATAATTTTCTTTCTCTTTCTTTCTTGGTGTTTAAGACCATTAAATTTTTGCTTCATAGGGAAAAAAAGAAACAAGCAGCTCTAGTAATAAAAATTAAATTAAATTAAATTAAATTAAAGCCTAGTAATAGCCCTTGACACAAAACAGCCCTTCAAAAATCCTTGCAAACCAGTGGCTCCTTGTCCTGCTGCTGGGCACCACTAGAAAGAGTCTGGCCCCATCCTCTTGACACTCACACTTAGATATTGATGAGCACTGAGAAGATCCCCTCTGAGTCTGCTCTTCTCCAGGCTAACCAGCCCCAGGTTGTAAGGTTAAAGAGGCCCTGACTTGTTATTGAACAGGATACTCTTCAACATGTATTAGAGTGAATAAGAAAATCTTCTGCAATGCTGAAATTCAGCAGAATTCTCACCGGATCCCTGCTAGTAGCTGCAAGATCTCAGCCTCATTTGGAAAATTATACATGGAAAACTCTTAGTTGGCAGCTACAATATATGTCACTAAAATATTTATATTTACCCTTTGAAAATAATTAATTTAACCTCCATTTTGCAAGCATTCCCTCTATATAATCCTGTGCCAGTGCACTAATCCTAATTAATTTCAGAGGGAAATTCACAATATTTTAATGGATATAAAAAATGCAACATAAGCAACTGAGCTACATTTCTATACTTTGCTAATAGCTTCATGTTTCAAGTATGCTTTTAAATGTAGCTATCAAAGAAGGAGCATACATAAAAGAATCTTCACTGTGTTTCCTTTTTCAAAGCATTCAGAAGGACACAGGGAACTGAAAATACTAAATGGGAATTAGTATTGGGGGAAAGATTTGGTGTGTTAAAAAAGTTGGAGGCCCATATTAAGTCTGGTAGTGTTAGCAAGTCAAATCTCATGCCATGAATTACTCATTTCACAGTAGTAATTGTCTATTTTTGTACTGTCTGAAAGTGGATCAAAAATTAATCGGTTGAACTTTCCCATGCAGAAAGTTCGAGCTCTGATTTAACTAATTAATGGACAGCTCTCAGTTTTTAAAGTGTTAATCTCCTCCAAACTGCTTAAGAATCCCTGATTAAGCACTTAGAAGGGCTTACAAAGTACACATTTCTTTTTATTTTTCATTTAGAGCGAAAAGGAAATCTGGTTAGAGAACAAACAGCTCCATTTCACTGAAGAGTTCTGATTCCCTTCCACAGTTCAACAGTAATGAGGGAAAGAAAAAATGAAAAAACAACCAAGCAACAAAAACCAACCAAACAAAAGCACAAACCCAAACCAAAACAAGAAAAGAGGAAAATCAGAGAGGGAAATTTCAGTTCTCCTTAGGGGGGTAAGCATCCCAGTGATTAGCACACCACACTACATTTGAAATTCAGAATGCAGCAGCTCCCACATTCCTTTCTGGTTTTCCTGGATCTATATGTCCACGAACACCATGCAGCATCTGCACAGCAAAGCCCCTTAAACATGGACCTACTGAGCATTTAAAGCATTACTCTTCAGGTCTCCAACACCACCCGTCCAGAATCTGCTGAGTCTCTTTAGAGAAAGAAAGCCCAAAGTAGCAGTTGAAATCCCAGCATGGCTCTAGAGGACATCCCAAAGCAAGACTCCCTTGACCATGGGGAAGGACTATGAGATACTAGCCACTGCAGGAGAATGTGGGTCATCAAAGCTGAAGCTCATGGCTTGGATCAGACAAGGCAGTGCCTTCAGTTTGCAATTCTCTTACCTATCTGTCCTTTCCCAGGGCAGTGGGGCTGGGGACCACCAGCCTTCAGCCTCCTCTCTATCTGTTCCTTTTCCTCCAAGAGCATAGGTAACCAGCTGACAAAGGTTTGGCCAAAGTTAAGCTAGTTGCAGGAGACTCTTAGTTTTAGATGAGCTACTATTTACTAATTAGAAAACATTTCATCAAAACAGTCCTGAGAAAATTCTTTGGGTTATTGTTTCATTAGCTCAGAAGGAGTTAAGTTCTCCACTTTTTCTTCATTATAACCATATTTATGAGAAAAAATTTATACTGTGTCATTTTTTTTTCCCTTCAGAGTACAGGATTGTTATTTCTGTGTCTTATTTGACACAGGATGGTTCCAAACTGTGATATTTGATCTATCACCCTACTTTCATTTTATATTGATTTCTGTTGTTTCTTGTTTATACTGTCAGAAACTAAATGATATGAAAGTTCTGGGAAAAAAAATTAAGTAGGTATAAAAATTGGGTAGTGAGGTGGATTGTGAACTGGTTGAAGGACAGAAGTCAGAGAGTTGTGGTCAATGGGATGGAGTCTAGTTGGAGGCCTGAGTCTAGTGGAGTCCCTCAGGGGTCAGTACTGGGACCAGTACTTTTCAATCTATTCATTGCTGACCTGGCTGAGGGAACAGAGTGTGCTCTCAGCAAGTTTGCTGTTGGCACTAAACTGGGTGGAGTGGCTGGCACACCAGAGGGTTGTGCTGCCATTCAGCGAGACTTAGACGGGCTGGAGAGTTGGGCAGGAAGACATGGAATGAAATTCAATAAGGCCAAGTGTCGAGTCTTGCACCTGGGAAAGACCAAGCCCATGGATCAGGATAGCTTGGGGGCTGAGCTGCTGGAGAGCAGTGAAGGGGAAAGGGATCTGGGGATGCTGGTAGATGGAAGGATGAGCATGAGGCAGCAGTGTGCTCTTGTGGCCAGGAGGGCCAATGGGACTCTGGGCTGGATTAGAAGGGGTGTAGTTAGTAGGTCAAGAGAGGTTCTTCTTCCTCTTTACCCTGGTGAGGCTGCATCTGGAATATTGTGTCCAGTTCTGGGCCTCCCAGTTGAAGAAGGATAGGGAACAGCTGGAAAGAGTCTAGAGCTGAGCCACCAAGATGATGAAGGGGCTGGAACATCTTCCTTCTGAGGAAAGGCTGAGGGAGCTGGGTCTCTTGAGCTTGGAGTAGAGGAGGCTAAGGGGTGACCTCATTTATGCTTTTAAATATGTGAAGGGTGTGTGTCGGGAGGATGGGGTCAGGCTCTTCTCAGTGGAGCTCAGCGACAGGACAAGAGGCAATGGCTGTAAGCTGATGCATAGGAGATTACGTGTGAATACATGTAGAAATTTTTTCCCAGTGAGGGTGTCAGAGCACTGGCACAGACTGCACAGAGAGGTTGGGAAGTCTCCTTCTCTGGAGATATTCCAAACCCATCTGGACGCGCTTCTGTGTGAGCTGGTCTAGGGAATCCTGCTGTGGCAGGGGGGTTGGACTAGATGATCTTTCGAGGTCCCTTCCAACTCCTGATATTCTATGATTCTCTGATTCTATGATAAAAAATTAATATTAAATTCTTTAAAAATAAGCTAATCTTGCATATTTCCTAGCATTGGCAACAAAGGTTGCAATAGAGATATAACACATCCAAAAGTGGATAAGGATATCTTAATATTTAATTAAAGATTATAATAATTACTTATTTAATTAAAATATCTATTTAATTAATTAATAATTAAAGATTAAGGATAGCTTAATCTTTACCTTTGTGTGTGTCCATATAGAGTTCAATACAGCTTCAAAATAATAACCTTAAAAAGGGAAAGCCACATAGACCTTGTACCTGTAGCAGTGGTGACTTGAATCGTGGCTGGAAGATGGGAAAGTGCTGAAAGGTGGGCAGAGGCCACACAGAAATATTACAGGAAGTATTTCAGAAGCATGCAGAAAGAGTAAGCCCTCTGGAAAAAAACAACAACAAAAAGCAAGCAAGCCCCACCAGCTGCCTCAACACTGCATCTGCTTGGGGAAACCATAAAGAGATGCTAAAGTATTTCAGAAGTGAGAAAGCTCAATATTTAAAGCACTTATTCAGGAGGAAATGTATCACTTCCTTTACACTCTGGGTAACAGCTGCTCCATGTACTGCCCATGACGGCATTATTTCAGCCAGTAGGCACCACATGATGCTGGAAGGAGCCTGTGGACAGTGGCCAAGGTTTTACTCAAGATGTATAATGTCTGTGTGTCTGAATACATTTCTCTAGGAGGTATGAGAAGTTTTATGAGGAAAAAGGCAGATGAGAAAAAAAATCAGCTTTTTTCTCTAGTATCTGTATTTGCTAGATATTCATTGTCTGCACCAGAAATAGTTTGGCTATTTAACCTCCTGAAAATAATATAACATGGTCTATTATAGATCATAACATGAACAAATCTTCCTCAGCCCCTTTCTTGCAGTCACACATAGCATATTCATTGGCTTCAGCAAGGTTCTTTCCTGGGTAAAGGATTGAAACTGTGAAGATATTATTGCAGGAAAAGTATCTATGTACAAAAGTAAAATGTCATAAAATGTGTAATATCTAGTAATCTTAAAGGACAATAAGAACTCCAATAACCTAATTAATTCCAGTATGGAGCACAAAAAGATTTTTCTCCACTGAAACCTTCTAACCTCTTAAGTATTAACAGGTTTTAAATAGTAACTCAAATCTGTATTTAACAGCTAGAAAGAAAAAAGAAAAAAAAAAACAACAAAAGGAAAGCTTTTCTTCAATTAAATTTAAGCATTTCTGTAAACTTTTCAAGCAATTAAAGCAGAGCTGAAAGCAAACTGTGGTCAGGGGTGCTGCAGGATGTGATAAATCTCAAACAGTGGTAATTGTGGTAATTCTGAAAAGAGTGAATTCTTTTACCATGATTTGAAACATATTTTTATATGTATAGTAGCTTCATAATAAACTCTGAACAAAAATGTGATATGATTGTGATGCCATAACAAAGTAGGTGCAATTTTTTTTGGAAGTCTGCTTTCTGAAAGGATATAATAAGATATTTCCTATTGCAGAAACCATCCTTTAGTTGTGTCTACCTGACAACTGTCTGAATCCGTGGATGCCAACAGACTGTGTTCTTTCCACAGTGCTGAAGACAAAACAATTTCTAGCTGAGAATTTGGGAGTTACTTCAAGCTTTGGCACACAAACCCAAGATTGAGCTTCAATGGTTAATTCAAACCAACCAAAGGTGCTTAGCACAGCAAAGCACTAGCCACATACTTAGACCTGGAATCAGACACTGAGATCAAAATGTGCTCCAGAGAAAATCTTTACAAATACAAGATGAATTCTTGCACTAAACCAAAGTGCATTGTATTTATTATCAGGCTCAGAGAGTCAAAATTCCAAAAGGAACTTGCTGTCTTTGACCATGATACAAGGGTACCACAGGCACCTTGGAGTACAACTTTCATGACTTGTTTGGCACAACAGATATGAGTTCCAGATAGAAAATGTGCTGGTAAAGCTCTACCCACACACAATGATGAAATTCTTCACAGCTTAATCTATTGTCACTATGAAATGAATCCTATGCTCTGGCATCCTCACACACAGAGCTGAAAAATACTTGGGAGTACATTCTCTTCCTCAGGCAAAATTAGGTTTGATCAAATTATGATTACTTGAAATGGACAAATTAATTGACATCATCCTGCAAATAATTTCTGATCATTAGGTAGTTCTTAAACATAATTAGTATTTCACAACTATATATTTAAGTTGGACACACAAGTAATATGAATACTTTTGCTCCAAAAGTGGATGGTGCAAAACATGCAATTACTTTTCCAGCACTTTTTAACCCAAACCCTTTTTTTTTGGCTAAAAAAATTCCTATTATTCCATTTGCTTCAGTTTCATTAAACACACACCATAAGAGATATGACTGTAAGACATTTCTCTTATGCAAATATTAAATATACACTCCTTACTGTTCAGGTTTTAATCAATGTATTTCTTCAGGTAACACTAATGTGGATCTATATTGCTGTAACAGTTGTGTGCACTTCCAGATTATCTTCCACACATGTTCATCTGAACTTTGCCACCAATGACACAAGCAAACACAAAAAAATGGATGATGACAAAGTCACAGAGTCCTAGAATCACAGAATGTTAGGAGTTGGAAGGGACCTCCAAAGATCATCTAGTCCAACCCTCCTGCCACAGCAGGATTCCCTAGACCAGCTCACACAGAAGCATGTCCAGACACTTCTTGAATCTCTCCAGAGAAGGCGACTCCACAACCTCTTTGGGCAGTCTGTGCCAGGGCTCTGGCACCTCAACCGGGAAAACATTTCTACGTATGTTCACACAGAATCTCCTATGCTTCAGCTTACAGCCATTGCCTCTTGTCCTGTCACTGGGCTTCACTGAGAACAGCCTTACCCCATCCTCCTGACACACCCCCTTCACATGTTTAAAAGCATAAATGAGGTCACCCCTTAGTCTCCTCTTCTCCAAGCTAAGGAGATGCAGCTCCCTTAGTCTTCCCTCATAAGGAAGATGTTCCAGCCCCTTCATCATCTTGGTGGCTCTGTTCTGGACTCTTTCCAGCAGTTCCCTATCCTTCTTCAACTGAGGGGCCCAGAACTGGGCACAATATTCCAGATGCAGCCTCACCAGGGTAGAGTAAAGAGGAAGAAGAACCTCTCTTGGCCTACTAACCACACCCCTTCTAATCCAGCCCAGAATCCCATTGGCACTCCTGACCACAAGAACACACTGCTGGCTCATGGTCATCCTGCCATCCACCAGGACCCCCAGATCCCTTTCCCCTTCATTGCTCTCCAGGAGGTCGGTCCCCAACCTAGACTGATCCATGGGGTTGGTCAAATGAGAATATTAACCTGGAGTCTGATATGGCTCCAGATTTCAATACTGAAGTAATTTCTTATAAACACTTGTGGTTGGGTTCATGGTTCCAGTTCTGAAGGGACAAGAGGTGGGTGAAGAAACCTTGAACACAGTGTTACAGTGGGATTCTTCCCAGGTGGCACTGCAACCACAGGCGGTGTTCACTATTTGATATGCGTGTAAAAAGTGGAATCAATAGATATTCTTAAAAAGTGCTTTTGAATTGGTGGGGGATGAAAGCATATGAATTAATTTATAGAATTAATTCTATAGAACCTTAGAGGTCATCTAGTCCAACCCCCTACAGTGAGTAGGTGCACCTCTAACTAAATAGGTTGCTGAGCACCCTGTCCAGCCTCGCCTTGAACACCTCCAGGGACGGGGCCTCAACCACCTCCCTGGGCAACCTGTTCCAATGTTCCACTACCCTCATGGGAACAAACTTTTTCCTAATATCTAATCTAAATCTACTCCTCCCTAATTTAAATCCATTACCCCTTGTCCTATCACTACAGGCCTTTGTAAACAGGCCCTCCCCAGCCTTTCTATATGACCCCTTCAGGTACTGGAAGGTGACTATTAGATCCCCCCGAAGCCTTCTCTTCTCGAGGCTGAACAATCCCAGCTCTCTCAGCCTATCCTCATAGGGGAGGTGTTCCAGCCCCCTGATCATTTTTGTAGCCCTCCTTTGGATCTGCTCCAGCAGGTCCATGTCCTTCCTGTGTAGGGCTCCAGAGATGAACACAGTACTCCAGATGAGGTCTCACCAGAGCAGAGTACAGGGGCAGAATCACTTCTCTTGATCTGCTGGTCACGCTTCTCTTGATGCAGCCCAGGATGCGATTTGCCTTCTGGGCCGCCAGCGCGCACTGCTTGCTCATGTCCAGCTTCTCATCAACCAACACCCCCAAGTCCTTTTCTGCAGGGCTGCTCTCCAGCTCCTCGTCCCCCAGCCTGTATTGATAGCGGGGATTATTTCGCCCCAGATGCAGGACCTTGCACTTGGTCTTGTTGAACCTCATGAGGTTCATCTGGGCCCACCTCTCCAGCCTGTCCAGGTCATTCTGGATGACATCCCACCCCTCCAACTTATCAACAGCACCACACACCTTAGTGTCATCAGCAAACTTGCTGATGCTGCACTCAATCCCGCTGTCGATATCGTTTATAAAGATATTAAATAGGACAGGTCCCAGTACGGACCGCTGTGGGACACCACTTGTCACTGGCCTCCATCTGGACTTTGAGCCATTGACTACTACCCTCTGGATGCAACCATCCAGCCAATTCCTTACCCACTGAACAGTCCACCCATCAAATCCATAGTTCTCTAACTTGGCCAGTAGAATATTGTGGGGGACTGTGTCAAAGGCCTTACACAAGTCCAGATAGATCACGTCCACAGGTTGTCCCTTGTCCATTAAGGTAGTCACAGGATCATAGAAAGTCACTAAGTTTGTCAGGCAGGATTTGCCCTTAGTGAAGCCATGCTGGCTGTCTCTGATCACCTCCTTGTCCTCCATGTGCCTTATCAGACCTTCAAGGAGAATTTGCTCCATGATCTTCCCAGGCACAGAGATAAGGCTGACAGGTCGGTAGTTACCTGGGTCTTCCCTTCTGCTCTTCTTGAAGATAGGAGTAACATGCCCCTTCTTCCAATCACTAGGGACTTCACCTGACTGCCAGAACTTCTCAAATATTATTGAGAGTGGCTTGGCGACTACATCAGCCAATTCTCTCAGGACTCTGGGATGCATCTCATCCAGGCCCATGGACTTATTTACATTCAGGTTCCTCAGGAGGGCACAAACCTGACCTTCACACACAGTAGGAGGCGTTCCATCACCCTGTTCCCCACCCTGTGGCTATCTAACTTGGGAGGTGTTGGTAGAGAGGTTGCCAGTGAAGACTGAAGAAAAAAAATCGTTAAGAACCTCTGCCTTCTCCTCATCTGTATTGATATATAAAAATTGAATCAATTTTTGTTGTTTATTGTTACATTATTTTCAAGATGCCCTCAAGTGTTTATTCTGATGAAGGCTACAACTCAAACAACACAAGAGTTGCTTATCTAGAAGCACAATATCCATCAGACCCTGTGGTAGATACACTGCAACATGCTACATAAACTCCTCTCTACAAGGCTAACTATCTCCTTCCTTTCGTTTTCCGCTGTCTTGAAGAACACTGTAAACATCTTCTTAGAGACAGCTGAGGAGCCTGCCAGCCTTAATGCTGTCTTTCACTTCACTCTGAATAAAGTGAAGCAAGAGCCATAGATGTACAAACACATTTGTCTAAAGTAAATAACACCATTGAGAACAGATCTATGGAGCGTAAAAGCCTCACATAAATCTCACACTTCTCCTCCACTTCTACAGAAGTGCAACTAACTATAGTACTCACAGGTACCATTTATACTCTCCACATCTAAAAAGCTCATTTAAAAGCACTGTTGTCATTCTCAGTGTCTTCAGGCAATTCCTGCTTAAAGAATAGTAGCCAGCCCAGCCCAAAGAGAATGAGACTGCAAGTCCAACATAAATATTGGGGAGTGAAATATATTGAACTCTTCAGGCACTCATCCATACAAACTGGCAAACACAGGCTTGGTGGATGAAGCATTTCTTGTGATGTGAGGTGGTTTGTGACTTCAGGCAGCTGTTTCATCTTGCAGGAGTTTTTTTGATCCTTTTGGTTAGAATATTGCAGACAACTTTTTGTTAATATCCACCAGTCCTTTAAAAATCATTCCATACATTACAAATACATTTAAGCTCCTTTTGGGATTATCTCTGCAAAGCAGAGGTTCTGGTTCCATGACAAAAACTTAGAGATTTGTTAAAATATATGGGGAAAATGGCCTAATGGGTAATTCCATTGCTCTATTAATTAATATATTACTTGCTAAAAGTTCAAGAGAAGCAGAAATCTCCATTATGAGAGTTAGGATATATTTACATTTGATAAAGAAATTTAAAACAGAAAGCACATATAAACTGGCCAGAGTATATTCTGAACAAGATTCTACAGGAGAAAACAGAACTTTACAAATGAATCTTAATTACATCTTGTAGATTCATCTGGAAGTATTATTCAGCTGTGGGGAAAAGAATACCAATAAGTGTGCTGACTGGGCTGGAGACCAGGCTGGAAATCTGGTGGACACCAACATAAATCCAATTCTTTGGAGACATAGTGTAATCAGAGCAGAGTAGAGGTACGTGAAGTGGAACCCCCCCAAGTGCTTGCTTAGCAATCCAGGACAATTTTTGCACCATGCTGAGTGCTACACTCCCTATTCTGTGAATATCAGATTCAGTGGGAGGCAAATTTGGGCTGGAGCAGGTGGACCCACACCACCTCTGAATCCCACCTGAACTGCAGCACCAACACACAATCAGAGCAAACACACAATGCTGCTGAACCACAAACCTGATGGAGCATTTCCAATCCCATTTTCCTTCTCTCAGTAACTGAACAGAGCAACACTGGGGAAGCAGAAACAAGTATTTAAAACCTGTACTTCATGTTTAGACAAAACAGTGCACACTTCTGTAAATAGACTTCTCCCTTTCTGGATGGACTGTGCTTTTGCAAATTTGGTGTCAGGTAGTGAGAGAACCAGGGGACATGGATGTAAGCTAGAGGAGGGTAGATTTAGATTGGACATTAGGAGGAAGTTCTTCACCATGAGGGTGGTTAGACACTGGAACAGGTTGCCCAGAGAGGTGGTGGAAGCCTCATCCCTGGAAGCTTTTAAGACAAGGCTTGATGGGGCCCTGGGCAACCTGATCTAGTGGGAGGTGTCCCTGCCAGGCAGGAGGGTTGGAGCTAGATGATCACAGAATATCCCAAGTTAGAAGGGACCCACATGGATCATCGAGTCCAACTCCTATGTAGCATAGGACAACCCCGAAGGGTTATCAGTGTCCACAAATACCACTGTCCATACACACTTAGACTTAAATTCAAAGTGGAGAGGTTCCACAGTGCTATTGGGAAGGATAATAAAACTGGGATTAACATCTCCTGTGGGGAGTAAAGGCCTCACTTTAATGTCTTTAAGGTCCCTTCCAACTCTGGCAATTCTATGATTTGGCAAACCTCTAAACCTCTGAGCTGCAATATGTCCTTTAAAAATGCACAGGTGTGTCTTTTAGAACAGCAAAGTCCTCAGTCCTCTAAGAGAAGAAACTATATCATTGGTTTGAGGCTACCTTAAAGTAACAGAAGTCTAAAATAGTAGAACAGCCACTATCAAAACCTGAAGACTAATAAACTTAACTGTAAACAGATAAAACAGCAGAATAGATGAGTGGAGCAGAGATAATCTGGATGTTATTAACCAGGCTAATTCCCTTTTTCTTTGTTCTGTCAGCATTGTTGTTCTCAGAGCATCTCTGTTCAAACTCTCTGCAGATTTATCAATGGCACTTAAAGGCACTGCAGCACACCAACCACCGCACAAAGCACATGGCATCAGAGATGAAAGACTTCATGTTTTGATCATAACAAGACAGTCAGTGGCTGTCAGTTAGATTTTCTCCATCAGAGATTTTAGTCTGATGGCTTCTGACTGACACAGGGCTGAGAATAATTCATGGTGTTTCCATGGCTCATCTGAACCTGCCACATCTCATTAGCATTCTGTCATATCTCCTGTAGGGTAGAAGGCAACACAAAATGAGAGGAATGGGTTTCCTTCTCAAATAACCAAGGTTGAGGTGAAAGAGCCACCAAAATTTCTAATCACAATGGGCATTACTTTTAATGATCTATTTTCTGGATTATAGTTTAGTATAAAATTGGATGTTACTGCAGAAAACTCCTCAGTAACTACATTTTTACTTAGCATCAAATGTCCACTATCTAAGATCTTGTTCCTTGCCTTATCATCACCCTGGATATTTACTAGAGTGCACAGTAAAGCATGTGATTATCTGTGATGCTTTGTTAAAGCTTTAATGAAGTACTAACACAAATTAATCCTTATTTCACAACCACTTAGAGAACAAAAGGATACTAAGCTGCACCTTTGTTCCAAAAATACTGCAGAGGAAAACTTGTATTCTGAAACTTGATTATCTGAATTCTTATCCTCTGAAAAATTCCTAATGATATAAAAATATACATATAAAATAAATTGTCACAGACTTTTCTTTGTGACCGACTTAGCCAAGGCTTTCAACAAGCCTTTAATTATTTGTATCAATATAATCACAGTAATAAATATAAAAATAGCAACACACTACTTTGATCTTCCTTTGTAGATAGAAAGGCTGAATTCTGGGTTTAGAAAAATATTTTGCTGAAAGACATTTGTAAGAGAATTCATATTTCAAATATTTGCTGGTCTAAGCATAAGCATCTTGCTATAACTTCTGCATCACAAGTCACTCTAGAGAAGGTACTGTCTCCATATAAGATTACATCCACTTTCGAGACTCATGTAGCATAATCTAAGTTAAGAAGTCATCTTGTAGCCTTTGAATGAGATGTCTGCATATAGCACACAAGGGTCTCATGGGCTACATCTAAACATCACATGGACAAAGCTACCCCAACATCAGAAAAAGACTTTTAAAGATCTGCTTTTTGGTGTAAAGCACTCCTTGAGTGAAGATGGGTGGAGTGAAGAATGAAGTACTGGCATAGAGCTATTGGGAAGGCAAGGCAACTTAAAAAAATCTCTCCTACAATGGTCAGGGAAGCAGCTGGCTGTGCTGAGTGTTGGGAGGTCCAAGAAGTCCAGATGACAGCACAAGGCAGTTAGTGAAACTCTGAGCAGCACTTGGGGGTAGCAGTAGCTAGTCAGGTAGAAAGCTGAGGATACACTGTCTGTGTGAGTAAAGACAACCTGAGAAGGTATTTGCCCAAAAATGATTGTACTAATGACCACCTTCAACTAAAATAAACACTAGCTGGTAACTTACAAACACAGTCAGACAAAGGAGAAGTCAGCTTGGAAAGGAGAGTAAAAGTAAGATGGAAATTCGTAATAGGCTCATGATCTATGGAAAAGATCTCTGAGATGATTAAGTCCAACTGTTAACCCAACACTACCATGATCACCACCAAACTGTGTCCCCGGGCACCATGTCTACATGTTTCCTGAACACTTCTAGGGATGGTAAATCCACCACCTCCCTGGGCAGCCTGGGCCAATGCCTGATAACCATCTTGGTGAAGAAATTCTTCCTGGTCTTTAATTCAAACACACCCTGGTGCAACTTGAGGTCACTTCCTCTTGTCCTCTCACTGGTAACCTGGGAGAAGACAGCAATTCCCACCTTGCTCCAACCTCCTTTCAGGGAGTTATAGAGAGTGAGAAGGTCTCCCCTGAAGCTCCTCTTCTCCAGACTAACCAACACCAGTTCCCCTGGCTGCTCCTCACAAGGCTTCTGCTCTGGAACCTTCACCAGCTTCATTGCCCTTCTTTGGACATGCTCCAGCACCTCAATGTCCTTCTTGCAGCAAGGAACCCAAAGCTGAACCCAGGGTACATAGTGTAGCCTCATCAGTGCCCAGTCCAGGGGGACAATCCCTGTATTAGTCCTGCTGCCCACACAGTTGCTGATCCAAGCCAGGATGCTGTTGGCCTTCTTGACCACCTGGGCACACTGCTGGCTCATCTTCAGCCACTGTTGACGAACAGCCCCAGGTTCTTTTCTGCTGGGCACCTTTCCAACCACTCTGCCCCAAGCCTGGAGCATTCATGAGGTTGTTGTGACCAAAGTGCAAGACCCAGCACTTGGCCTTGTTGAATCACATAGAGCTGGCCTTGATTGGCCCATCAGTCCAGCCCAGACAAAGAGGTTATGGAGTGCAAACAGCAGCAGCCAAAACCTTGTTTTGAGATATCAGAGGTTATCTTGCCATAACCACTAAATAAACCATACAGAGCCTCATCTCCACCAGGTGCTGCAAGCATCCTGCATCCAGCTGGTTGGCTGACAGTTTGGGGTTTTACCAGAAGGGCTGATTTCTCATGGCGTGTGTATTCACAGATCGTAGGCAGCAGCATGTGCACACATGAAGCTGGAGCAGCCACAGAACCACAGAATGTCCTAAGGTGGAAGGGACCCACAAGGATCATTGAGTCCATGTCTCCAAACTTGCCTTCCTGTAAGGTTAAACATGCTTGCACCCCACATGTTCCTTGTACATGTGTTCCTCTGGATGAGGAGGTACTGAAACTTTGGGGAATTACTTCTAGAAGGGCATTCAGAGATTTGTTTAGTAACATTTTGTATTTTGATTCATCAGTTGTATTGATGCTATCGATCCTGCACACCTACTTCACTGATTGTCAGTGAATTACATGCCACTAATAAACCAGTAATCTGCTTCAACACTGTCAGCTGAGCAGTTTTCCCCCCGACAATCTCATGGTGGTTTGGGCATTAACCTAACCCCAGATGAACCCAGGACAAACCCACACATGGCTAAACTCAAGCAGTCCAAGAAAGATCCAAAGTCCTTAAAAATTGAACTCACGTAGTATGATCAATCAATGGGCAGTGCTTTTCTTGTCCAGGGTAGAGATTTGCTCCTCTTCCAAGCTCCCACTTGTAGATGTTTGTGGTGTGGATGCAATCAGCTCCTGATGTCTGTTCCAAGGCTGGTTGGTACCATCCACAGTGGTGTTTATCTTCAAAGCTGCAGACTTCCATAACTTTGAAGATGAACAGTGAACACCTCATGTTTATGTAAACATTGGAAATTATTCATTGATATTATGATAAACAACATGGCAATAAAAGGGATTTGATTTAGAGTGTCCATGAATACTTAGCACAGCACTAACTTCCATATTTTTCCCTCTACAGATAAAATGTCAATTGCTTTTTTCCTATGTCCTTTTCTATCAGGCAGATTCTAATTTTGGGCATATGTCAATTCTTTTGCACCTCAGTTTCTACTTTCATATGTGTTCTGAAGAGCTTACAGGACATTTGAATAATCTGTTGTGTGACATACACTGAAATGGGTGTCAAATTCATCAGCCATGGATCCACCAGCTGCTGCATGGTTCTTTCTTCCGTCCTGTAAACTGACGACATTACCAACATATTGCACATTGTGTACAAAATCCATGACCAAAACTCTAAAAAACACCCAAATCAATATTTCAGGCAGTCCCCAAAATACCTGACAGTCAAATAACACTGCAGCTATTTGGTATTGGTGTCAAACACTGAATTGTTATCTCACTAAATAAATATGCACCTGTCTGTGCCTCAAGTTTTTATTCCTGAGCAACTGGAGAAGAAAATTGAACTCGCAACCACTCCTCCTGCACACTGCATCCCCCTGTAACAATATTTAGAGGAAAGAAACCTACTTATTTTCCATTTCTGCTATGAATATTTATTTTCCAGGACATCTTCCTGAGTATTTTGCAATAACTTTGTCTAGGTGATCCAAGGTGAGTTTTGTCACTCTCCAGAACTTTGGAACAGATTATTCTACTCAGGTCTAAGTGAGACTTGGGCAGGGGAAAAAAGACTATATTTTAACCCATGGAGCTCAAATTCTAGCATAGCTGAGGTGACTACTGTATAGAGAAATCATAGTGCCTTAGGAGAATGTGCCTGGTGCTTCTTCCCTTGGAGGCTAAACCTAGTAGACTAAGGAGGGAGGGAGTTTGACTGATAGCTTGTGTATCTCCAGTAAGGAAGCAAACCGCAGACAGTGTGATATCATGAGCTACCTATAGAAAGATTTGTGGCATTTCCAGAGAATGATGAGTGGCAAAGTATTAAGTGTTTATTCCCCTTTTTAAACATGTTTTATAAACATTATGTTTCAAATGCCTCTGAGGAAGATAATACCTTCCTGGGAAAATATTTCTGCCCTCAGTCAGGACACACTTAACTGCTATTGCAGCACTGTCATTCGAGTGATAAATTGCCATTACTGCCACAGTGATGGGAGAATTCAGACACAGCAAATATATGAAGGGATATTCTCCACAGTATTTATCTTTCTCAGAAGGAAAGGGTGTTTTGTAAGCTAATGTAAATTTCTGAGAGGGAAATAAAACAGTTCTACCCCAGAGGCTCAGGGCTTAGCATTTATTTTTCAGGGTAGATTTCAAAGGTTGGTGGTTTTCCATGCTATAGGAAATTACCCAGTGTGTGTTATACATCAGATTCATTTCTTCCAGAGTGATTCCCACATAATAGACAGAGGGAGTCTACTGTAACTCTTCCTCATTGAGCCCTCAGCCCTGAGAGGGGTGCTTGCCATCCCTACACACTGTGTAATGAATGAAGAGTTCTGATCTTCAGCAAGAGCAGTTCAGCTTGCAGCAGCTGATGAGGTCACTGTCTCTAGATGTCTGTGCCCCTCATTAACCAGCTTCAGTACAGCAGGATTTTCAAGTACTTTGCTTTAAGGCAAAACAAAGTCATTGACAGTTTCTTCTAAATTAGCTATAGTTGGAACTGCTGCAACTCAGAAGCAATTAACAGGTGTCTCAGACCTCTGTGGGCAACATGGAGTGACCCTGTCTACTGTCTCATCTGACTATTGGAGTTTTAGGAATTTACAGGCTGGAACTCAGTTATATGTGGAGTAGTTTAACGCTGCTGCTGAAAATATTTTGTATTAAAAGAAACCAAAACATGAAAACAACCCTCAAACCAACCTCAAATTCATTGAAATAGGTAAAAAGAGGACCCAAGTGTCCCCCCAAACATGAGAGTGTAAAGTTATTCTCTCTTCCAGCCTGGACTACTGGCTATTTACAAACATTAAATACATCATAGGTCATGTAACTTGTCATCTATAGCTACCAGTCATTGGGGAACTGAGGATTCCTTCTCCTCCTACTTCAGTAGTAAGTTGAATTGGAATGTTAAGGCTGAATCAGCTCATTAGAAGGCAGAAAGTGCCTGACATCTCAGATTCCTACGTTAAGAGATCAATGATATTGTTTTCTTGAGGAAAATCACATGAAAAATAACATCTGGGAGCAAATCCCAAATTGCAAAGGTAAATACAGGGTCGTTAAAACAACATATTTAACAGCCACAAACTAACTAGCTGGCAAAGTAAAAGATTTAGTACACTCACCACAAGCTGACTCATCAGACTTGTCAGGGCAGTCAGGTCTAAAGTCACACTTGTGGATCATCTGGATGCAATGGGCAGAGGCTCTACAGACAAACTCCTTCTCTGTGCAGTTGTTCGTGGGGAGCGTGGCAGGAACTGAAGTTCCTGAAGTGGTTGTAGAGATTGCTGGTAAATGTCCTTTGGAAAAGAAACCCACAAAAGGTTGAAGGATGGGGCCAAGGCATTGCAGCTGTGTAATGATTTCTGCCCTTGCCCCTCCCCCCCCTTTGTTAAGGATATAGCTTTACTGGAAACATGCCTGAGTGGCCAAGCTGAATGACTCAGGTGATGCCCAGCAGGAACTGAGCTCAACTTTTCCTCATGGGAGAGCACTGTGTTGGTCATCTTAGCCAACCACCATCCATACAATGCTCAGCACCTGCAATAATTCATTTACACCTCTTACCTGTCTTTCAAATTTGATTAAGTCACTGAGTCATTTAAAAAACGAAACAAAACACCCCTCCCCCCCAAACAAGACCCAATGCCATAAGGACTGAGAGAAAAATCATAAACACTTAATTTCCCTTTGAGCCAAGGCTAACAGATGATTCTGATGATAGTGGTGGGGTATTTTTAACATGTTGATTACTGCAAGTGTCTCTGGAAATTACACCATAACCTTCCTACTTTGTAATATCATCACTGAGAAAACTCTCTTTTTCTCATTAGGAACATTATTCTGAAGCCATCATCATGTTCCACCTTTCCTTTATATTTCTTTCAAACTCATTACCACTTCTCCCAAATCAATTGTCTTTGCCTTTCCTCCTATTCTTTACTATGCACCTTTCCTCAGGCTTACCCTCATTTCTTGAAGACCTTCTTACTCTCCACAAAAGGAATTTTAATTATATAACTCCTTCTTTAAATTTAATGGTTCATGAACTTACTGCCTGTAGTGCACAATGCACCTGAGTTAATTAAAAAGTACATGTACAGACTTCTATATAAAATGTGTCTGGGACAGCAAGGAATTTTTTCTCCCCTGAGGCCTGGAACTGTAAGACTGAGAATAAATTCCCCACATGCAAAAGCCACTTCTATTTTGTAAGGTAGAAAGGACATCTATGACATCAAATGAATTCTGCTCCAGTCAAATAAATGCCACTCCAACAACATCCTAAGATTCACACAAAAGACTTGTAGGAAGGAACCTTTGGAAGGAATAATTGCATGATATAATAAATGCATCTACGGCTCATAACAACAGCAAGGACCTCACTGGTCAGACATTTTTAAATAGAAGTGCTGCAGTCAAGTTTCTGCTCTTAATCCACCAGAACAGGAGAAGAAATGTTTAAGTACCATGGACTTCACAGCACCTGATAGGGAAGGCAAATCTGCTCCTTTTTGTCTTCTGAAATCATTCATTTTCTATAATTTATGAACCCCACTCTAGCCAGAGAAAGCATCACTGAACAGCCTTTGGCTAGGCAATTCCCATGGTGCACAACTTTCAGCATCTTTAACACTACTTTTGAGGGACTCTACCACCAAGCTACCAAGTTTCTCTCTCCCTGGTCAGTGTTTGGTTATTTGAGGTGGAACAAGAGCAACCAGGCAGGCAGTACTTAATTCTAGGGGGCAGAGACATCTCACTGTTGTTCCTAGATTCAACTTGCACTATGTAAGGTGGAATATACCACAGCTATTGACTATTTTGCAGACTATTGCAACAGACTCTGACTTTTTTCTGGTTTGGGGGATTTTTTTGTGGTGTGGAGGAAGTTAAGGAGAGGCAGGATCCTAGAGGGTCTCAAAAATTGCTCTCAGTACTAGAAGTGTTTTTTAAATGTACAGAACAGTTTCCTGTTCAGCTCTCTCCACCATTACACTTGAATATTTTTATCTTTCCATACAAAATGAGCTGCTTTTTTGCCTTAAGTATGAATGTTGGAACTCTGACCCTCTATAATTCCCAGCTTTCTTCTAGTTTATTTTTAAAACTTCATTTTTTTCCCTATCATTTGAAGCCATGTAGGGATTTTCTGATTAGTTCTTCTGAGGTTTTCTTCCTTGAATATAAGGACTGTACATTAATTGAGGATTTACATAAAACCCTTTATATTCAAAATGTTTTAACAAATGTTGGACACTGAATAAACTTAGTAAAATATGAAATAATTATCTGCAGAAGATATATGCCATACACACTTGATATTCCTAGTAGACCTAAATATGCCTACAAAAAACTTTTGGAGTAGCAGAATAAAATGCATCTGCACTAGAGTGTTTTAGAGTTAGTGCTAGGATACTGATACTCAGACACTGTTCTAAATTGTTTGTTGTTCTACAGCCCTATTTTATTGTATGTATCAGCTGTCACTCATAGATAAGAGCTTAATCCCTGCTGCAGCTAATACCAGTCCTCTTAAAATCCCTTCTGTGGTGCAGTGACAGATCTGGAGTCTGGTGTCTTGAAGTACATGTATTTTAGGACACAGCATTTCACAATTCTGTAGACATTGTACTACTCTAGGTAGCAATGACTTCCAAGGACAGGCTGCTCCATCACGTCAACTGTCTGTGCTGTAACATGGGAGGAACTGGCACAGTAAAACCATTAAGCCTCACTGAGGGAGGCAGACAGCTGTGTCAAACTGAGCCTGCTGAATGGAAGGTCAGTTGGTCTACACAGAGGGCAGTCTCTTTTTCCTTCTACGAATCAAGATCTCATTGAGTTTGGAAGTTGTACACTTCTTATGGAGGGTCTCTTCTGGCCCTTATGTGCACAGGAATCATAGAATAGTCACAGCTGGAAGACACATTGAAGATCATTGAGCCCAGCCTTTGTCCTAGCCCTATCAACTCACTAAATGATTCCCTCCAACGCAACATCCACCCGTCTCTTAAACACCTCAGGGATGGTGACTCAATCACTTCCCTAGGCAGCCTGTTCCAATGGCTGACAACCCTTTCAGTAAAGAAATTCTTCCTAATATCTATCCTGAACCTTCCCTGATGCAGTTTCCATTCATTTCCTCTTGTCCTATCACTCTCAGCCAGGGAGAACAGACCAGTCCCTGCCTCTCTACAACCTCCCTTCAGGTAGTTATAGAGAGTGATGAGGTCTCCCCTCAATCTTCTCTTTTCCAGGCTAAACAGCCCAGATCCCTCAGTCTTTCCTCATAAGGCTTATGCTCTAAGCCCTTCACCAGCTTGGTAGCCCGCCTCTGGACTCTCTCCAGCACCTCAATGTCCCTCTTGTAGTGAGGAGCCAAAACTATTTTGTGCTGATGTCTGGATATGAAGGTCTGAGGAGCAGGGAAGCAAGTCTGGATTTTCTTGTCAGGCATGAGACACAGTTTGATCTGGTTTTTGCTTTTCCAGAAGCAACATTTATACATGACAGCAAAGAATCAGCTCACAGCCAGGAGATGCACACTTTAACTCTGCTCTTACCTTTGTAAAGAGTACAGCCTAGAAAAGATGTGTCATCAAGTCCAATGTCTCCAGTGAAACCATCTCCTACGATGCCTTTCACCAAGACCTAAGGAAACAAGAATTACAAAAGGATTTTAAAGCATTAAGTAAACTTCAACTTCTCATTAAATATTTTGTAGCAGTTGATAAAGGAGTTGTTTACCACATTCCACACTTCAAATAGAATGAAGTTTGTTTCAGAGGATATATTCTATATAGTGACCCTTTAAGAAAGAAACTGATTATTGTCAGCTTTCAGTGGTGCTCACATTAATCACCATCAACCATTACAGAATGCTTGGGTTCATGGTCATGTAAACCCACTGAAACATTGCTGTAATATAAAAGGATGGGAAGCCATTATCAGAAGTGACATATTATGGTTAACTCCTTTGATATTTATCATAATAACAATAATCCTGATTAATTATAATAACACTTGTGAATAAAATGTATACCCTTATACAAATTCCATTGTAATCAAAACAATTAAGCAGCTTAGAGAAGTGTTAATGAGCCCTTTAAAGAAAAATGTTCTGCTCTTTCATTACAGTTGCCAATGCTCTACACAGACACTTTCTTGTTACTGTCTGCTACCAAAGAATGGGAGAGGTTGGTATTTCATAAAATCATAGGATGGTTTGGGTTGGAAGGGACATTTACAGGTCATCCAGTCCAACCCCCTGCAGTCAGCAGGGACATCTGCAACTAGAGCAGGTTGCTCAGAGACCCAGACAGCCTGATCTGGAATGGTTCCAGGGATGGGACATCTACCACCTCTCTGGGAAACCTGGGAGAGTGTCTCACCACCCTCAGTGTGAAAAATTTCTTCCTTCTATCCAGTCTAAATCTCCCTCCTTTAGTTTAAATCCTTCACCCCTTGTCCTGTTCCAGCAGGCCTTGCTAAAAAGTCTCTCCCTATCTTTCTTATAAGCTCCTTTGAGCACTGGAAGGCTGCAATAAGGTCTCCCTGGAAATTTGTGAACTATTTTCTAGATGACTGAATAAGCCTCTTTTCTTCTGACTGGTGCTGGATGGTAAAAATCCAAGGAAATGATGAGTGAAAGATTTAGTAAGAATTTTCTTAATTTAAATAATTTATAAATCCTTATTCATAAAAGCAACAAAAAAAGCTTCCTCAAACCATACTTTTTTAAAAAAATAAAAAGCTGGCTAAATGTTTTGTTGGTCCAATGGAGTTCAAATGTTAAAGCTATTTGTTTTGGTGTATTTTGAAAAATACTTACATCACATCTTACACAACCATATTCAAGCTTCCAGATTATTCTGGAATGCTGCATAAAATGCCAAATATTTTTTTTCACCATTAGTTTCTCAGTTCAATAGACAGTTCCTACAAAGGAATGAAGTATAAACAGCAGCTAAAATACTGTACTACTATCTCACAGTACTGTTAGTTCTAATATTTCTGTTGTAATTTCCTTATTTGTGATTTTATTTGCAAAGCAAGCTCATTTTCAACAACTAATGAAGCACTGCTCCAAACTCCAAGGTAGGTCCAAAGCACTTCTATGTGGATGTGTGGCTCAACTCTTTTGATCAAATCTCACTGATACTTTGGAAACAGCCTCACATCAAACGTCATTCCAAAAATACATACTTGCAATTTACAGTTCAGTATTGCTGTTGCCCTACACTAAATACAGTCCTATGAAAGGTTTCCAGTTTCAGAAATCAACACTGTGTGTTAAACAAGCTCCTCAGTAACTTGATGGAAATAAGTAGTTCATCTACACCCTAAGAACTGTTGTTGCCCTGGTATGTACACAGAGTTTTATAGGTCACACTTTAAATTTATTAACCTGCAACAGGAGATGAAAATATTTTCATGATGTAAAGAATGGCCTTAACTCTTTAAAAGTGAAAGAATAATATCAGTCTGAATGTGAACACTGACAAATTTATTTCTGCTATTCTGAAGTTGCTTGTGAATAGCAGATTTATTATTGATGCTGACATAACCAGAGTAAATAAACATGATTAAACTTCATTTATAGATTATACCCACTACATAAAATAAATGGATATGCTAAAAGAAGATGGATAAAGGTCCCTTACTATGGTTATGTTGAAGACAGGTTATTTAAGCATAAAATATATCAAATGAGAATGACAACCCTAGATGACAGTGTTGTTTCTTACTGCTCTCATCTCACTATGGGACTCTTATTTTTCCCTCAGCATATCCACAAATATTATTTACAACATTTCCCTTGACTTTTGTTCAGGTTGAAGAGGAGGCAATGTTACAGTATAGGTACTAACAGCATAAAAATCATAGAATCATAGAATGGTTTGGGTTGGAAGGAACTGTCTAGTTCCAACCCCCCTGCCATGGACAGGATGCCACCCACTAGACCAGGCTGCCCAGGGCCACATCCAACCTGGCCTTGAACATTGCCAGGGATGGGGCATGGAAAATGCATGAAAACATGAAAAATGCAAAATGCATGGGAACAGGACAAATCAAGACAACTATTATTTGGAAGTGCCATGTAAGAAAAATTATTATTCCAAAATGACATAGATCCTTTCAGTGTAAATTTGACTGGCAAACACACAGCAGTTTAAATTAAATATTGACTTTGTTTTTAAAGCATGACTGATTAACTACTCATAATTAATTACTCAAAAATAAGCTAAAATTCAGACAAAGAGGCAGAGGGTTGGAGCATGTCCGAAGAAGAGTAACAAAGCTGGGGAAGAGTCTAGAGCACAAGTATTGTGAGGAGCAGCTGAGGGAACTGGAGGAGGCTCAGGGGTGACCTTCTCACTCTCACTAACTCCCTGAAAGGAGGTTGGATTGAGGGGGGAGTGGGTTGCTCTCTTTTCTCAGGTGACTAGTGATAGGAGAAGAGGAAGTGGCCTCAAGTTGCACCAAGGGGAGGTTCAGGTTGGATATTAGGAACTGCAAGAGTAGTTAGGCATTGGCCCAGGCTGCCCAGGGCAGTGGTGGAGTCACCATCCCTGGAGGGGTTCAAGAAACATATAGAGGTGGCACTTCACAACATGGTTTAGTGTCATAGGGTTGTTGGGTTGATGGTTGGTCTCAACGACCTTAGAGGTCTTTTCCACCCTTAATCACTGTATGGTTCTAGGGTTTGTTAGCTCAATTTACACAGTTTTGCTAAAGCAAATCCAAGTGCTCTCAAAACTCCCCTATTTTTCTGTGGGGCTATGCTGTGCTCTGATGGGTGTTAACCAGTGGGTCAAGAGGTTTCTCTTCCCCTGGCTCCCTGTGCCCATCTCCACAGCCCTAGCATTCACACAGTCTAAGGCTATCCTTATGGCTCATGGTCCACCCACTTTTCCTTGGAAGAGGTTGCATTCCTGCTCCTTAAGAAGGAATACTTGTTTTAAGGGCATAAAAACGTTCAAAGACAGAACACTCTCATCTAAGGTTGTCATTCTCATTAGATATATTTTCTGCTTAAATAACCTGTCTTCAGCATATCCATAGTAAGAGACCTTTATCCATCTTCTTTTAGTATACCCATTTATTTTATGTAGTGGGCAGGACACAGTTCTGCAGGGGTAACTCCATTCAGAACACTTCTTTATTCTTATGATGATCATTATGTTTGGGTTATTCAAAATCTCTCCACCCAACTTAATTTTTAAAATGTATCTATCTATTGACTTGAGGAGTCTAAAGCTTTGGCACATAGCATGAGCTCAGTAAGGAATACAAAATGTGCAACAGAGGTGTAGGTTGAGACTTACCACTGACAATAAGACCAGCCTACAGGTTAGTGCTGCAGTATAGAAATAAGTCTCTGTGCAGCTGTGGTTAAACATGGACCACTTAAATTAATTTGCCAGCTGAAATTCTGCAAACTTCATAAGCTATTATTAAACATCCTTCAGGGAACTCATCTACCATGAAGCTCATTTCATATCTCATTTATTATTTGAATGAGGATAAATAGTTCCCAATTTCTCCAATTTTCAGAACTCTAGAGAGTCTCAATGAAATCTATAAAGGTAGCAAAAGGTATGCCACATAAAAAAGGGGCAAAAAACCTCCATGGAAAGCAAAATGTGTTAGAATGACACTGTCTCACAAAAAGGTATTGATCCCTCAAGATCTTGAACAAAAACAGTTTTGAGGGGTGAAGGAACCTTATGAGTGTTAATAGAGAAATTACAATGGGTAACACTATTCTCTACAAATGTTTCATTTCTGTCACTAGCCAATTCCCACTGAAGGTTAACAAAATAAAATCTTAATTTCTATACAAGCATAGTTTAAACTAGAATGGAATTAATTCCAAAAGCTCTGAGGTATTCCAAAGTCTGAAGATTGAATGTCTAGGAAATTAATGCTATTCATTCTGAGGTACTTCCCTAAAACTATAGCCAAAAAGTGTTCAGGTTCGTCACAGGAAGTGTCAGTTGTGTTACTTAGTGGTTTTATTAGAAGTTAGAACATGTTAATTTTGTTTAGATTTGCTATGAGTATTTCTGTTAAAAAACCACATGATTTGGTTTGAAGAGGAAAGAATCACAGAATCACAGAATGTCAGGAGCTGGAAGGGACCTCCAAAGATCACCTAGTCCAACCCCCCTGCCACAGCAGGATTCCCTAGAGCAGGTAAAGAGCAACCACACAAGTGGACAGTTGTACAAATAGCCAACAGAACACTGCAATCACAACCTTCTGTCATAACTTACTAAAAGCAAATGCAGGACTGAAAATCATACAAACCTCACTGTGTATCTCTGAAGTAAACTACTCCTATGTTTTAATGGTATGTGTAAATAAAGGAAAACCAATTTAACCAATTCCTTATGAGGTGATGGAACTTTTGTAATTACAGATAAAGGGCAAGCCATAGAGCCATGAAATCTATTAATTATTTTTGCTTCAAAACTCCTTTTTATCAAGATGTCTTTATCCAACAATCATGTCAATAAGGCTTCACTGTGGGACAACTTCTTCAAGAAGACAGGAACACATTGTTATAATGGTGTCTCAAGAAGCACATAGAAAAGGGAAGCTATTTACCAAGCAGTTAGTTAGAATTATTTTTTAGAAAAGCTGTGATTTCAGAAGAAATAAAAATGTGAAATTTAGATTTAATTTTGACTTCTTGAGTTATTAGTTCATGTCAAACAAGACTAACTGACTTCTTTGATAAATGACACCAAACGTGGTCACTTATTCCTTCCTAGTCCTGTTCCTCTGCTTCCTCAGCTGCCACAAAAGGACCTGAGCTCACTGCAGGATCTGAGATCATTTCCCAAATCTCTTGTCTAGGGTTCCAGTAGTTGTATCCTAATTACATGACACTGACATTTTCTTCTGTACCTTCTCCACCACTGTTTCTCTTAGGGAAAAAAAACACTGGCAGAAGAGGTGCCACAGCACATTCCAGTTGTCCCCTCCTGGGGAGATGACTAAACAATCAGGGGTTTGATGAATAGCGTGGAGCAAACAAGCACAAGTGGAGACAGCCCATCTCCTGCTGGAAAGGTGATCAACACGAGGTCACCTCAATATTTTAATGCTACATGTAGAAAAGCTCAAGATTCCACTGCCCATCCTCAAAGCCCATCAGCCCTTCCTTTTGTGTCCATCAAAAAAGCATTAGAAGTTAATACCTTAAGACATCCAAAGTTGAAATAAAGTCCTTTCAAGCAGGTGTCCATATGAACTCTTACCAGAGATCTTAAGGTTAAATATAAAAAATCAAATATTTGATGTTTTATACTGCTTGGTTTTACAAGGTACTGAAAACTGCTCGTTCTAGTTGAGCAGAGAACTTGATCTTCATACTTCATACACTTCACTGTAAGCTTGTGAACCCTCATGCTGAATTATGATATTTTTCTAAGCATTTCTCTAAAGTGCAAGGAAGAATCACATTTTTGTCCTGTTTCAGACTCCTAACTGATATCAGAGGGGCTGCTGACAAGCATAATATGAATAACTTTACATATTCTGGGGGTCATTTACCTTGCTGTATTAAAGCCATAAAACTTGACTCGAGAAAATATCTTGGGTTTAATATTAATGTCAAAGTAATATTGCAGAAGTAGTCTGTAGTCAGTGCCTAAAAATTTCTGAGAGTCTATCTTTATAAAACAACATGGTTAGCCTGTTCACTCCTTGTTCACCTGGAAAACTTCTACCTAGTAATTAGAATGGTAAAGCTATATTTAATCCAATTTATGGTGATGGTTAATTTTGGCTTCATCTACAAAGGTGTACAGAAGTCTCCTCTATTTCACAAGATTATGGCAGAATTAGATTATTTTCAATAGCAAACCAGATTGTAAATATGAAGTGTTACCAAACAAACCACACCAAAACCCACACAAAAAACCCCAGAAAAATGCAGAAAATCCCCTTTAAATCTGAAGATATTTTTCAGTCTCAAAATGAATGCAATTTCTGTTCAATTAGCTTCAGGGGCCTCAAAATCCATGTGTATCCTCGAGGAAATCTACTTTTTGTAATATTAAAAGTGTAAATGTTTTCTTTCCCTAAAGAGAATGGATAATGATATTTTTTCATTACTTAAAAATCACTGAGTACTGTAAGATTTCTCTCTCACACATCTAAGGTATAAATCCCTTTAGTGTTCCTCTATAAATTCAGGGGGCCTTTAGAGCATCAGACTTGGGGTTAATGGTGCAGACAGTTTAAGGATCCAAAGGCTGGATCTAACGATGGGTTGCTTTGACAAGGATGCACACAAGTGCAAGTGGCTGAATCTCAGTATGGGAATAACTAAGCTATTGCAAAGCTGATGATGTTTTTTCCTGATCAGCTTTGAGCCTCCAGACTCAAAAGGGAGGAAGTCAGTGAAAGAAATGAAGCTGTTGAAGGATCTAGAGCACAAGTGTTGTGAGGAGCAGCTGAGGGAACTGGTGTTGGTTAGTCTGGAGAAGGGGAGGTTCGGGGGAGACCTTCTGACTCTCTACAACTCCCTGGAAGGAGCTTGGAGCAATGATAATGAGAGGTTTGCTCTATACTTCAGTGGGAGTGAAATTTCTACATTGCTTCTTAATTCTGCTATAAGCAGAATAAACATAGAAATGCCATATCCTGCAATAAACACAGGAAGATTATTAAGAAATGATATTAACCTCCCCTGCCCCGTGTTTGATGTAAAGCATAACACTATGGAAGAAGACTGAACTAAAGCTTTCCTGTGATCTGGTTACTTTGTCAAAGATAGCTTCTTGAGAAGGTATGAGAAAAAAATCACTAACATCTTCCATCTCTTTGCAAAGTTACTCAAGTCTCATTTTCATGTTCAGCAATTCCTGATAAATAATGTAGTAATATCAACAGCAAATTCATGACACCACTCTTCATTTTCAGGAAAGCAAAATCCCTACTTTACATGATTCCCCTCAAATCCAAATGACTCAACAGAGTTTCTAAGAGGGTTGGGAAAGGTTATTTAAACCTTTCATTACTTCAGGTTTTCCATATTTAAAATGTGGGCAGTATTGAGCATTCATAGGTGTATAGAAAGGTTAATTTCCTTGTGTAATTTCCTTTGAGCTTCCTGCATGTACACAAATGTACACATGCCCACAAATGTACACATGCTCACCCCTGCCCCCTATGTTCCTACTCCCCTCCTAAAAAAAAAACAAACCAAACAAACAAAAAACCCCCAAACAGATGGCAAGGGGATAACAGAGGTGAAATTAAGAATAAACTTTGACTGGAAAATGTGGTATGGCACTGCAGGTGGCGAAGGCCAGGCTCCTGCAGGAGCAGCCTGCAGTGACATACCACAGGGAAAGACATTGTCAAGATGGCTTAGAAATCCTTGTTCTTGGTCCCTTTTGTGTCTATGTTGTGACTTGATGACATCATGACAAGTTCTCCACTGAATACCAATAAAATAATAAGACAAAGAATAAATTATTTCTATTGCAACAGAGTGGATTACAGCTTCATAATATGAAGTATTTTTGCAACGCTGAACAGAATGGCAATTTCTTTCCCAAAGAATTAAAACCATGAATTTATCCCTGAAAGTTTGCACATTGGACAATATATATCCCTGGCTTCTTATGTGATTTCCTTGGTTTTGCACTATTTTCTATGTTCTGAAATCCACTTCTCAATAATGGCAATATTGATGTTTAGAGATGAATTCACACTGCTTTCCCTTTCAGATGTACCACGTTGCACCACAGTCACTTCCAAGATGTGAATTCTCTATATTTCACTTCATACTGTAGGTACCAAATAGCCTTTACTGTCAACACGAAGTTCACCACCAACCACAAAGCCTCATGGTTATTTTTGATTCTGCCCAGCAAGAGTCCCAGTTCCCTCACTGTCCACTCTACGTGCAAAGATTGCCTCACTCAGATTGTGGACTGGTGAAGAAACCTGAGCATGAATTATCCAAACTAAATTCTACACAAGTTCTGCATGAACTATGGACATGACATGGCCATGGGATATGTCAGCTTCTGTTCCTGAACCACTGCAGCCCTCTAAGGTAGTCCTTGATTCTTGGAACAAGATGTGGTGTAGGAACCTAGGTCATACAAGTGCAAACATTAGAACTGTCATACCAGAAGTATTGGTACTTCAAGAGTACAGACATGAGGTAATCCACATGATCTGGCCTTACATCAACATCCTCTGGCACAGCTCCCAGACACCTTGTAACCATCTCTGCACATCATGCCCTGCTGGGCCACGTTCTAACATCAATATCAGTAACTCAGCAACTCTTTTGGGCTTTGGGTGTGTTTTTGCTTTTTTGACTATATGATGGTTAAAATATGTAGATATGTAAGTTATATCCTAGTCTGCTTAAAAAGAGTGTGGCTAACAGGTCAAGGGAGGTGGTTCTGCCGCTCTACTCCACTCTGCTGAGACCTCACGTGGGGTACTGCATCCACTCGTGGGGCTCCCAGCATAAGAAAGACTTGGACCTGCTAGAGTGAGTCCAGAGGAAGCCACAAAAGTGATCTGAGATCTGGGACACCTCTCCTATGAAGAAAGATTTAGAGTTGAGTTTGTTCATCCTAGGGAAGAGAAAGCTCTGGGGAGATCTTATTAAGGCCTTTCAATGCTTAAAAGGGGCTTATAAGAAAGGTGGAGAGAGATCTCTTACCAAGGTCTGCAGCAACAAGACAATGGGCAACAGTTTTAAGTTGAAAAAGGATGGGTTTAGGTTGCACATAAGGAAGACATTTTGTACAGTGATGGTGTTGAGGCACAGGAGTAGGTTGCCAAGAGAAGTTGTGGATGGCACATCATTGGGAGTATTCAAGATCCAGTTGGATCAGGCTTTGATGCCCCTGCCCACGTCAGTGGGCAAGATGATCTTTAAAGGTCCCTTTCAACCCAAACCATCCTGTGGTTCTATGATCAGTGGAGGATTAAACAGAGCTTTCCTGCCAATATTAACCTATTACCCAATTAATCCACAATTACTCCACAGGCAACAGCATACCAAACTGTACAGGTCAGCCAGCAACCACAGGCTTTACATTGCCACAGCAAAAATTAAACTGAGTATGGTGACTCTAAACCAATTAGAAACCAAAAACATAGTGTGAACATGTAAGCAGGCACCAGGGATAAAAGACACTTACACACAGATCCAAGATCCAGGATGAAGAGCAGTAGTTAGTGTCCAAAAACAAAGCTTCCAAGCTGCAGCAAATATGGCAGGATAGCCTTGTACTTGGAGCAGAACTGGAGGATTAAGAAACAGAAGAAACAAGTGGCAACCTTTAAAGGACAAAACCCTGAATCCCTGAATACAGTCTCAGCAGTTTACTAAAGAAAGTGCAAAGGAGAAGATCAGGAGAAGGAAGATGAGGAATGGCAACTTGCAAGTTGAAACTGAAGCTGTTACTAGAATGGAAATGCATGATGAATAAATCTTTGTGTGAAAATTGCTACCAGGAATGAATCAAAAGCCATAACAGAAAAAGAATCACAAATAGGTATTGAAGACATCTTGGAGAAGTCCTTGAGAAATTCAGAGCTGCTTCAACATCAAATTTTAAGGAAAAATAAGTATCATGACCAAACTCCTACCAGTACAGCAGCACATACTGGGGTGAGACTCTGAACAAGGAAACATGCAGATAATCAAAGCAAGGCAGAAGACTAACAACAGTTGACAGCAGTGAACCTGGTTCAGTAAGAGCAGGAACAACTGCAGAAAATCTGGAATCATGGTGAGGAGATCAAAAAGGGTGAGTCTCTCAGTACTCCAAAAGCTGTCCCACAGCATGAGAACAGATGTACGAGGGGGCCAGGGCCTCCCATTGTCTTCCAGTGGACTGCCACCATATCCACAAGGAGAGCAAACCAGACATGCAGTGGTGGCTCCCAAACCCTCAGCAGTAGATCACAGGTGGGAAGTTATAGCCTCATGCTTTTGCTAGAAGCCCTTAACAGGCTTCTTTCAATAATTTGCCAAGTTAACTATTGATCCTCTTCAGACTTCCTCACCCCCAAAACCTGTCTCAGCAATGAATAGTACTATAGACCATCCCAAAATAATATTGCCTTTTGTTTTGGTTGTGTTGCCTAATCATTTCACAAAGTGTCTCTCATTCTCTGTATTCAGAGAAATCATTCATCATCACTCTCAGTGCAACTTCTCAAGGCTGAAAATGATTCAGCAGTGTGCTCTGGGAGCCAAGAGGGCCAACTGTGTCCTGGGGTGCATCAGGCACTGCACTGTTAGCTGGGCAAGGGAGGTGCTAGTCCCACTCTGCTCTGTGCTAGTGTGGCCTCACCTCGAGCACTGGGTGCGGGTTGGGGCAGCACAATATAGGAAGGATATGAAGCTGTTGGAGAGTGTCCAGAGGAGGCCACAAAGATGTTGAAGGGTCTGGAGGGGAAGCCACATCAGGAATGGCTAAAGTCACTTGGGTTTTAGCCTGGAGAAGAGGAGACTGAGGGGAGACCTCATCATGGTCTATAACTTCCTGACGAGGGGAAGCAGAGGGGCAGGAGGTGATCTCTTCTCTCTGGTGACCAGTGACATTTGCTGAGGGAACAGCATGAAGCTGTGCCAGGGGAGGGTTAGGTTGGATATTAGGAAAAGGTTCTTCACCCAGAGGGTGGTGGAGCACTGGAACAGGCTCTCCAGGGAAGCACTCATGGCACCAAGGCTGACAGAATCCATGAAGCATCTGGACAATGCTATCAGACACATGGTGTGATTTTTGGGGTTGTCCTGTGCACAGACAGGAGTTGGACTTGACGATCCTCATGGGTACTTCCAACTGAGGACATTCCATGATTCTATGGCACTGCTGGTTTGATGTTTCTCTGTTACATCTCAATCATCTCTCCTTCTAGGGGCACGCTCTTTACCCAAGTATTCTAGAAAGAGTCAAACATTTCTACTTCAATTTTGTATTTTTTTATTTTTCAGCTTAATGCTCCTAAAGTAAGGACAAATACACATATACTTTGATTTGTTTTCTTGTGATTTATAGAAGAAAGCACAAACCGTTGAGAATCTGTTTCCTTCTAACAACACAGCTAGTGGTAATGCTAAGTCCTAGACATGTGTGCCAACAAGCAGCTGCAGCAGGCTGAGGCAGGGTCTCTTCACATTGCTTTTCACCCTAGGAAACTGCACTTCTCTTTGGGACAACAAAAAGGTATGTGTCCTCTTCCAGGGAAGCTGCATGTGAGATGTAGTATATGGTTCAATTTGATGAGCTCCATTTTTGGGAGTACATCACCGTAAGTCCACAATTTCAATCTGAACACTTAACAGTTAATGATTAGAGGAGACTGATAAACTCCCACATTCAAGTCAATCTATAAAAGTATTGACAGCACAAACCCTTTGAATAGTTCACTCAGAGGTGCTGTGAAATGTCATCTGCAATCTAGAACCTGTAATTTCAGAGATCTGATGCTTGTTATGTAGCAAATGGAATTCGAAGTTTTCTGACTTCAAGGATATTATAGCTGAGAAAGAAGCCTAGCAAGTCATTATCTTTCCTTACACTGATACAAAGGCTATCAGTTTGCTATAACAGCTCCCATGTTACTACTGTATTAAATACAATTATCACCACTACAGATGCATGAAATAAAAACATTCAATTCTGAAACCTCACAATTCACCATAGCACAGGCTTTGTGTTTAAAACAGAACTCAAAACCACTTTAGAAATAGTTTTCAAAGTAGAATTTCACCATGAAGTCCATTTTCTGCTAGAATCTGAGCTTTTCGTTGCAGAAATGAAGGAGGGTGATATTGACATCTGCTTTCTTCTCAGGAAACTAATTACAAGACAGAGTTAGAATTGCATAAATAAGTGAAGAGGGAGCTCTGTGATCCTGTTTCACTTACCACAGAGTAGGCCATCAGAAACCCCAGAGAAGAATCACTATCTCCTCTGTCTGAGGAGTGAAAAGGAAGAGTGTAGAGGTGAGAAAGAAGACATTGCCTGTGTGATTAGCTTGCACTGATAAAGGCTAGTGGAGGGGAGATTTAGATTAGATGTAAGGAAGAGATTCTTCACTGTGAGGGTGGTGAGACACTGGAACAGGTTGCCCAGAGAGGTTTTGGCTGCCCCATCCCCGAAGGTGTTCAAGGCCAGGCTGGATGTGGCCCTGGGCAACCTGGTCTAGTAGGTGGCATCCCTGCCCATGGCAGGGGGGTTGTAGCTAGATGATCTTGAAGGTTCCTTTCAACCCAAACCATTCTGTGATGACCGTGACCAACTACATGTTAGTACCTTAAACATTTTTTAGCCCTTCCTGTCTCTCTTCTTAGATGAATGGCAAGAGCCTGGATGCAAAGAATATGTATTTACTACATGTCTTTGACACCAAACTGATCTTATGTCAAGGGCATACCAAAACCATATTACAAGAAGTAGTGGGTACAATTAAGAATAACCTAATAAAACCCTATAATCAAGGTTAAAACCAACTGTAATTATAAGCCTCCACAATTAAATCTCTGGCTAAAAGACAAGAGTGTGGAATGAGCTAATTTACCTTTCAATTTGAAAATCTTTGTAAGAAAAGGTACAATATGTCTTATATCTACACAATAGAAATGAAAGTATGAGAAAAGAAGATTTATCTGAATCTATTAATAATCAAAACAATCTGGTGCCGTGGATATGAAGAAACCTTTCTTTAGATTCTTATCTCTCTTTAGATGAATTCTACTCCTAACAATGTAGACAGCTACTGATTTAGCATAATTTAAGAAGTATACTTGAGGATTTAGGTGTCAGCTTTTAACAGTCATAAAACTGACATTGTATTTGATAATTCTGTCAGAGATCACAAATAATACATGATTTGGGCTGTGACTAACTTAAAAAACAATTTCAGAAGTAATTTTCTCTTTCATCTAAAGTATTATGAAATAATTTAATTAAGGCTTTATTTGGAAGTCACCCAATGCTTCCTGTTCAACAGACAACTGACAGCTGTTAGGGATTAAACTTCCAAGTGGCCAAGTCAGGACTGATGATGTTTGCAATGCTTCACTCAGGGAATACCCTGTTGTAGCAAAGTAAGCCAAAGCCTTCCTGAGGGCTGGCTTTTATTGTTTCATGTCTTCAAGGGCAAGGGGACCCTGGTGATTCTCAAAGATTTTTCTGATCTAGAAATGATCCTCAGTGATGGCAACAAGGAATGCCTCCCAGTGAGGCATGAGGTGGCTACAACATCAGGTTCTATGAGATGGGGAACCCGAAAGCAAATGACATGTAGGAATCCCTAGGGGTTCTAGGATTTACAAGAGAAAAAAAAATTCAAACAAACAAACCACCCTCCAAAAAAAACCTCAAACAAAATAAATAATAATAATCTTTTAAAATTAAATAGAAGCCCAACTAGCTGTAACTGCAGCCATACTGAAGATTTTTACCTTTCAGATACTGCAAGAAACAACTTCCACCACACTACCCAACACCAAAAGAGGCAAAAGTATTTTACAAGGCAACTAAGTGAATTCTTTTTGGTACATTTACAAACCACAGTAAAATGCCAACATCAATGTCTTTTATGTGAGAATGTCCAAAAGAGGACTGATCGGTGCTAACGCTCAGCCTGGGTAAGAGATGGTGGTATTCAGAATGTGAGAGGGATGCAAAGACACAGGCCATGTATTTTGCTTTAACAAAATAAAGGACCATTTCAAGTGAGAAAGTGTTTTTCCCCCAAGCTGACAAAACTTTGAAAATAGGAAATTGTCATGTTTGAAATGATGAGCAACGAATGCTGCAACCACTATACCTGAAAACATCATGCTGGGATGTCAAAGGTACAAATAACAAGGCACAAAAGAAAAGAGGAAAGGGATGCACTGTGCTCCAGCTGTCTGTCTTCCCAAGTTTAGTCACATTCCAAACCATTACGGTTTGAAATGCTGCTCAGAAGCTTGAGAAATATAATTTGCACCATTATCAATATACTGAGGCATACATGTTTCAGATTCAGGCCCTTAAAATACTAACAGTTTGGATTCTACTCTGAGAAGAACATAAAGATATCACAACAGGTACTAAAAATAGTGGTTGGAGAAAGAAGGCTGGCTTGTATTTGCAGAGCACAGTGCTATTCTGTATTCATAGTAAATCTCTCATCCTAATATTCAATCAATATTCCATTACTTTCTAAGATAATACCTAATTGATAAGAAGAGTAAAATTATTACAGTGGATTTGGTTGTTTACTTTTCATAACCACTGGTAAAATAAGGAAACAGCCAATGTATTTCATACCCTCTGAAATGCATTTTTATTTTGCATCTAAACTTCTGGTAGCTGGTGTTTTTCAATACATTTTCCTTATTAATTTTCTCCTGATTTTGGTCCTCGTTTTTCACACTTACGGGGAGAAAGTTTTATATTTAAAGAGAGATGTAGAGTTTTATTCATGATACATCAAATGTTTAGCAATTATATTCAGTGTAACATTAATCATTAGGGAAGCACTTCAACAGTGTATTTGCATTTTTCAGTTTCATAACAGCCAACTGTAAAAACCCTAGATTGATTGTGACAAAATCATCACAGAATATTATATTCCCATAGTATTATTTATGCTTTGGAGTATCAAAGATCTATAACCATCTTTGTTTAAACAGAAAAACATACATATTACAGTGAACAAAATGCTAGTTAGATGGGGGTAAGGTTAATTAATTTTTCTTTTTATTTCAATTAAATAAACAAATTAATTCTGTATTTTAATAAGATAAAACTTTAAAATATAGCAAAGTTGCCCTGGATATCTTAAAACAGACATGGTAAGTATGTGGTTTATAGCATGAGCAAAGGGAGACTACACTGCCCAAAAGGACTGAGATACAAAATTTTGCCATTTTTCACATAATGTCACTGATTCCTTTTTCTGTACCCATAGAAATTTGAAGAAATGAAGCAGCTAAGATGTTCAAATAGAATCCTCATATTTTCTCTGGGCAGGAACCACTTCATGTATCATCATTATTCAAGGAACATAAAAGCAAACACTATTCACTGTAAGTAGGATACTATGGACAGATTCCTATTTTACTACTTTTTAAAATGGACTTTTAAGGAAAAAACATCTAAGTAAACTTCTCAGAGAGATTAAAACAAATGTAGGTCAAGTAAAGAGACAAGTACACTCAACGACCTATGATTTCTCACATTGAAATTATTGTCCCATACGAGCAAATGGATTATATTGAAAAGAAATCTATTTTTCACTTGAAAGTTAAAAAAAAATATTTATGTACATACTTTCTTACAGATTACAAAATCCTTTGCAGATTCAAAAGGAAACTGAACCACTGCAAACCTGAGTTTTCTAAGTATGGGTATGGGTTGGTTTTGTTCCTTGTCAGTTTTAGTATTTGAGAGAGATGTTTAATTTTGGCTCAGAAATCTTAATTCCTTTCACTTAAATAAGTTACCTCTCTTTGTCCCTTCTCACTCTTCCAGCTACTCCAGTTCTGCTCACTGCTGTCGTGTTCAACACTCTGATATAAAAGATCTGACGGATCAGCAACAAGCTCCAGCCATGGTTTGATGGCAGCCAGACAAGGGCCCCCTGAGAAAGTTAAGATTCTGAGGTTTAATGGGAGCTGGTGTGACCAAAGAAGTCTTCATGTGGTTTTCCCTTTGGGTTTCTGCCAGAGCTTTCAATCAAAGGCCCTATGGGTTCACATTTGTAGAGTTCCAAACTTTCAGAAGGGGATCTGGCTTTCCAGAGGTCCTCAAGTTTATTTTTTCGCTGCTTTGAATTTTCTGTCTGGGAGCTCCTACTTTTCCTAATGGTTACTATGTAGGCACAATTGTTTATATGATCTCAAAGTGGCTGCCTGTGCCAGTGAATTTGGGGGATGTGCTACTCACAGAGATTCTGTCTTGGAATGTGACAAACAAATGTCAGACTTACATAAGGAGGGAATAAGAAGAGGTGGAATCAGCTATCTCATCATGATCATCTCTTAGATTTAGAAGAAAATCAGTAAAAAGAAAGTTTGCTGTGAAGACTCAGGACTTCTTTAGTCCTAGGGTCTGATATTGTCTATTCACTAGGAATCTGTGAAAATCCTTAAACAGCTGTTGAGATGCTCTGGATAGTCTACTACAGTAAGTCCTGCTATATTAGTTTTGTATGAAAAATAGTTATCACCAATTAATAATTAATAATTACCTGCATTCTTCATTACAGAAATGACTGAAGGGAGATGTTGATAGCAAACAGAGAGGCCATAACTGTAATACTGTTACCCAGCCAGGAGACGGCCAAGTCTAACTGAGAGGCTGTTCTAGTACAAACCTCAGCAGGAATTCTTCTACTAGTAGAAGTACTGGTAGGAATAGAGAGAAAGTGGTAACACAGTGTGAAGACCTTTCCAACCCCTATGACTTTTGCTCTGGAAGTATCCAAACACTACACACTTAAACGGGATATTGGAACAAGGTCACCACTTGGTAACTTACTAGCAGCAAAAAACCAACTTGTTCTCTTCAAAATTTCTGAGTTTTGAAGGGTTTTAGGTTGTGACACACCAAGCTCCACCATAAGGAATGCAATACACAGTCACAAGGATCAGGTCTTGAGCTCTTTCTTCAGAACAAGCTATCATGTTCTACCTTGCACCTCATGCCCCTCAAAAATCACTATGAAAACCAAAACTACAACACAAACCAAAGCTACAACACAATACTTTACATTCCCTGCACAGGGCTGGGCAAGTACAACAGAAAACACTGCAGCACTGACACATCAAAAATATCTTCATTTACAGTAGGTCCTATATCTGGGTTGGGACATTCCCAAGCACCGATACAGGCTGGGTGAAGACTGGTTTGAGAGCAGCCCTAAGGAAAGAGACTTGGGGGTGCTGCTGGATGAGAAGCTCAACATGAACTGCCAGTGTGCGCTTGTAGCCCAGAAGGCCAATTGTATCCTAGGCTACATCAAGAGAAGCGTGGCCAGCAGGTTGAGGGAGGTGATTCTCCCCCTCTACTCTGCTCTCATGAGACCCCACCTGGAATATTGCATCCAGTTCTGGAGCCTCTCTTACAAGAGGGATATGGGGGTGCTGGAGCGAGTCCAGAGAAGGGGCAGGAGAATGATCAGAGGACTGGAGCACCTCTCCTACAAGGACAGACTGAGAGAGTTGGGTTTGTTCAGTCTGGAGAAGAGAAGGCTGCAAGGAGACCTTCTTGTGGCCTTCCAGTATCTGAAGGGGGCCTTCAAGAAAGCTGGGGAGGGACTTTTTAGGAGGTCAAGTAGTGACAGAACTGGGGGAAATGGATGCAAGCTACAGGAGGTTAGATTTAGATTAGACATTAGGAGGAAGTTCTTCATTATGAGGGTGGTGAGACAGTGGAACAGGTTGCCCAGAGAGGTTGTGTAAGCCTCATCCCTGGAAGCTTTTAAGACAAGGCTTGATGGGGCCCTGGGTAACCTGATCTAGTGAAGGTGTCCCAGGGGGGTTGTAGCTAGATGATCTTTAAGGTCCCTTCCAACTCTGACAATTCTATGATCCTATGATCCTAATGAAAGGACCTTCCTAACCCTCAGAAGGTCAAACATAGGACATGTGAGTTTAGAGTTCTTTAGACAAACTGCTAGACATAGGATGTGTTGTTAGCATTATGGTGATCCTCCTTCACATTTTTGCTAAGAGTCTTGACAAAAAACAAACTCTCCCCTTCCAGATGCTTCCATGCAACCAAGCTAATATTAATGCTTTTTCCTCCAAAGTGGATAAAAATTGTCTCCACCTGAATATATTTTTTTTGGAAATAAATGTGGCAGAATCTACAGAAAATATTGTATTATATCAGGTTTAAATGAAGTTCTTGTTTTTTATAATGTGTTTTGGGGATTTAAGTTATTTTTATGGCCCTCTGGCAGTCAAGTGAAGCAACGTCTCCTCTAATAAACCTGCAGGTTCATTAAGCTGACCAGAACAAACAGATCACACATAGCAAAAGGTAAACAACATAGACAATTTAAAAATGATGAGGAAATAAATCAATATTTGTAGCTGTAATTTACTATGATCATGTTTCCAAAACGATCTTTGATTCTTGACCTAACCTTGCACCCAAATATTTTGAACTGGTACTTCTAGCATTATATAATTAAAGATTAACATGTAAGTCTGGAAAATTAAGAGAAGAGAGGATATTATTTTTAGTAGCCTTTTTTTCATGAATGAGTCAAAATTTTTGCCAGGCTGCTTTGCAGCAGATTCAAATAAGTTTGTTCCACCAAATGCTTGAAAACCAAAAGTAGCATCTACTTCAAATGTCACATGTTCCTGTTCAAAACATTAAAATGAAATTATATCTGCGGAATAGGAAAGCCAACAAAAAAGAAATATTTCAGACATCATAAAAAAAAACCACAACAAAAAAAAAAGCCAAACCAAACAAAGAAAATAAAACACAAAAAAGCCAAGCTACAAATATATTTCAAATTAAATTTGACCAGACACTTACAAACAGCTTTGGGATTTCACAGTCATTTATATACTCACTGTTTTACAATGCAGCAAATAAGCGCTTCACCGCTGAGAAGGATCATACCTGAAAGGGCTTTGAGCTGCGGAGGGAGAGTGTCTGTCTTATCCATCTGTTCCCTTGATTTCCAAACTTGTACCACAACAGCCACCCCTTGGTGTTACTCAGAGTTCTCTGGAAGACCGACAGCTTGTAAACTTGCTTTCCAAACATATGGTAATGAAAGCGGAAAAGGCAAGTTCTGTTGCCAGCAGGGTTGAACACGGGACTAAGCAAAACTGCTTTATTTCGGAACTGGCGTGGCTCTGAGGATTCCAGGTAGAGGTAGTGTCCCCTGGCTGTGCCTGTGGTGTGGTCCTTCAAGGGGCCTGTGTTGATCGTGGGGGTCGGACCCTCTATCCTCACCCAGTCAAAGTCATCCTCCAGGTCCTGCTCCCAGTTGCACAGCCCCTTTTCGAAGTTACACTGCAGGTCAGGGTCTGAAATGCCAACAGAACAAACTGTCAAGTCAAAGCAGTATCAGAGAGTGGTCATGCTTCAACATCTTTCTCTCCTTGCAAAAATTTCTTTCCAACACAGAGAAAAATGTATGTCATCTTCTCCTTGCTAAAAGCCCCTTTGAAGAACAAATATACACTTCGTTGGACAAAAAAAATGTAAAAAAAAGTCCTTAATTACCTCCTCTTTCAATATATATCTATCTGTACATAATTAATTTATTGAATAAATACAACTGCAAAGAACATTTTATAATTCCTAGTATTAACTTTATGTATTTTTATAATGGAAGCATGCAAAGTTCTTGAACTGAAATTTAACTGAGTAATGGAGCTAAAACTGAGGTTATAAACCACAAAATACAGCCTTGCAGGTATGACCTAATATGTTTTTGCATGGCAGAAACTAGCCTAAAAATGGGTTGTGTTTTAGGTCTTTATTACCCTCAGTAACAACAGCATGATAGCTTTATCAGAGCTAAATTCAAGAGAGGCATCTGTAACATAATTGTATTTTATTACCTGACACCAGGGCCAATACATTGATTAGACCACTTACTTCTAATGTAAAGAAATAAAATGTGTACCAGAGGTGGAGAACTTTTATTTCATCTTTGCATCTGTCCTTTATAAACATTAACTGACATAACAGTCAATTTTATTTTTTTTAGTTATTTTTTATGATGTTTATAACTGCAAGTCATATAGTACTGTCTTTCTATAGACCTCTAATGGATTATAAAGAATATAGATATTTTACAAGTGGGAAAACCAGTATAGGCTGGAAAACCTTCACATTCTTTTAAATTCAGATCAGTTTTAAGTTGATATTCAGCAAATATCAGTGCAGCCTGATATCCTCTCAAGCATGTCAGGTGCCCTCTGTTTCACAAACTCATTGTGATTTGCATAATTTTGTTACCTCAGGATATGATAAAGCAACTGCTAGTTTTTTGGGGGTTTTTTTGTATTAATGTTCTTCAGTTCTTAAAATTGATGCGTGCTTGCTTTGGGGAGAAAATCAACAGCACCCTTCAGCACTGCAAAAGGGAACATCAAAATGTGAATGACCCAGAGCTTTGCTCAGTGCTTACAAGGTCTTTCTCTGAAAGGCACAATTATGCCCAGCATGACTAGGATCTTCCTGTACAGGTATTGTAATGTTTTCTAGGTAGAAAGAGTATAGGTCACAGAAAGAGTCCTCTCAGTCCATATGTGTCTTCTACTGCACTTCCACCTGTACAATCAAAGCCAGCAAGTCAACCCAAATCCACAGGTAAACTGAATCCTCTCTTTTAAAATAAACTAATGTGTATTTGTGTGTTTTATGAAAAGAAATAATACTCCTTTGGATAGAGGAGATTGAATTCCATTTACCCTCAGTTTTAACCCATCATTTAAGCCATTGTTTTTTTAAGTTAAAAATTTTCTGTCTGTGTCATCAGTAACCATGAACCATCACTGGCTGTGACAGTGTAACTGTGATAGGCTGTAACAGTACTGTGCTTTTTTTACTTAAGGGATGAATTTGGCAAGCAAATTTTGATTTGTTATGAAGCAAGCAACAATGGAAAGCACTTACTACAGTTGTCTTCATCTGATCCATCCCCACAGTCATCCACAAGATCACAGACCAATAAACTGTCAATACATGCTTTTGTCTCTCTGCACCAGAAACGATTAGGACTGTCACAGCTTAATGCTGGAGGTGGAAGAGCACAGTTGTCAAAGATAATGTCATCAATTGCTGAGACACCTTCATAAACACCCAGGCTGATTTTATCAAGTGATAATTGGAAGGGCTGTGGAAGGCGTCCAAGCTGAATGACTGCCTTCAGCCATTGATTTCCCTCGCTGTAATACGTCCTCCAAAGGACAGTAGGATGCTTCAGCCCATCCACAAGCAATTGCAACTCTGCTGCCCCAACTGAGTATCCATAATTGTAATACCTAAAATGATAAAGAAAGGTGAGGGTGCAAAGAATGAGAATGGACCACACCACGTATACTGAGCAGTGTCTTCTCTCTCATAGCCCTGTGAAATAAAGGAACTCCACAGGGTCTATTTCTAGTTTAGCTGTGATTCAGTCCACATTCTGTATGATGTATGAACAAAGAAGCATACTTCACTGTATTAAACCCCATAACTGAATAGACAAATCTGCTTTCATATTAGGCAATTAACACTGCTCACTCGGATTCATAATGTGCTTTTTATAAATCTAATTCAATACATAACTATAAAAGGAAAATCAGAAGACTTACTGAATGCAAAAGTACACCTATCTATGTTACTTATTGCTATGTTTTATTTTACAGCATTTTTGAGGATGACAAAGCTCTTAAAAGTCATAAATACTTAGGTGAGCAATCATAACAAAACTGGGAACAGATCCAACAACATGTAATTTCCAGACCTATACTCAACCCTTGAGTCTTTGATAAAAAGACATTTCCTCTTCCTATAGCAAATGTATTTGACATTACCAAGAAAAACAGCACTTAACAATACCAAAGTCAAGCCAACAATTATTTAAAGAGTATCTTAGTAAACAAACTATCACAGTTTATTTTATTGTCTCTCTTTGCACAAAGATTGAGATAAGAGAAGCATTGATATTTTTTTTTCCTTTGTATATGAAGAAAGAATTGGAAGCAAATCTCTGATTCTTGTACTGGAGCTTTCACTTAAAGGTGGTACAGTCTCATTTTGGTCACTGTAGATGCCTCAAGGAGCTACTCTTTTTTTGAATGATTTCCTGTTCTTAAGCAAAATTCCACAGCATTTTCAAATTTACTTAACCAAAGCAGAAACATTAGCAAAGTAATTGTGGTGTTTGTCTACAGCAAAATACCTGTGGTGTTTGTCTATGTATCTGCAGCCACAATCTTTTAAGATAATTTTGCTCAAAGCCTGACAACAAAGTCATCCCATGTTTTACTTCTGGTCCCCAAGTGTTTGTTGCTCACAAGAAAGACTATATAATTAAAGAATAAAAAGAAAGAAACACTGCAGAAGAAGGTTTCTCTTGCAAACCATAACCTCAATTTCAATCCAAAAGAAGCAATGTGAGATGATCCACGGATTTTAAATCTGAATTATTTCATACCAAAAAGACAGTGTACAGTTTGATCCACTTTGCCTGAACTTGGGGCTTCGTAGCCGAGCTATTTGTGTGATGCTGCTGCTGTTCTGCAGAATGAACATAAAATGACCTATCAAAATAAAACAGAAAACAACTTCTCAGGCTGGAGAAAGAAAGTGTTCCTAAAGAGCTGTACCTTTCACTTAAAATCTGGTTAAGGAGCAGGTGTCTACTCAGTTTCCCTATTTCTAGGCCTGGCTTGCCTTACCTTCAGGTTTGTTGAAGGTGTGGTCCCATGGAGGAGCTTGCTTCTGGAAAGCAGGTGCAAGAGCACTACTGGAGCTTCTTACCCAGTCAAATCCATCTGCATTTGCAGCTTCAGCCCAGCCACAGCTGTCTCTTTCAAAGTCACATTTAGCAGCTGAAATGAAGTAAGAGACCTTTTACTTTATTTCTGTACATTACTCTACTGAGTAAGCTTTGCAGTATGAAAAGGAAATTAAATGTTTCTAATATGCCACTGATATTCTAGAAAGCACTCTAGGAAAGCGGTGTAGGAAGGCAGGGTGCAAGATGGGGTAGTTGTATTATAACACTCAGATAAGACACAGTGCCAAAGGAGCAGCCAAATTACCATGTGTGCCCAGGTGGCCAAGAAGGCCAAAAACATACTGGCTTGGATCAGCACCAGTGTGGCAGCAGGACTAGGGCAGGGACTGTCCAGGACTGGGCACCAGTGAGGACACACCTTGAATCCTGGGTTCAGTTTTGGGACCCTCACTCCAAGAAGGACATCGAGGTGTTGGAGTGCATCCAGATAAGGGCGATGGAGGTGGTGAAGGGTCTAGAGCACAAGTTGATTTAAGGAAATTAATCAATATTTTAGTGACAGAAAGGTTTACTCTCGGCGCCGAGTGCGCAGGGGATAACTCCACCGAAATACACATACCTTGCTGCTCGAGCCGTGCTCTAGTTATGCTACACAGTATTACATATGCAACAGGCTGCCATCTACAAAGTATTTCAGGTGTACAGTTGAAACTATCAACACAGCTACAAAGTATTACATAAGCAACAGGCTAACATACACATTCATTAAGTTTCATACACCAGCACCCTAGGTCCCCCCTTGTTATACACCAGCCCCCTCCAGTTCATCTTTGTATTTGGGAATCGATGCCAGATTGAAGATCCAGATTGAAGATTGTCTTCCACACCCAGACTGTCTCACTGTCTAGTAGATTGTGCTTCTATTCAGTTTCTTTGTCTCTGTCCTGTCTTTATCTCTGCAGTTTCTTTCGTGTTGTACCCCACACCTAGATTGTCCCATTATCTAGTAGATTGTCCCATCATCCAGTCTCAGCCATCCTCAGCAAATACACAATTTTAGTTTCCCCTTAACCAAAGTGTTGTGAGGAGCAGCTGAGGGAACTGGAGTTATTTAGTCTGGAGAAGGGGAGGCTCAGGGGTAACCTCCTCACTCTCTACAACTCTCTGAAAGGAGACTGGAATGAGGTGGGGGTTGGTCTCCCAAGTGGCAACAGACAGGATGAAAGGAAATAGCCTCAAGTTGTGCCAGAGAATGTTCAGGTTAGTTATTAGGAAAAATGTCTTCACTGTAAGAGTTGTTAGGCGTTGGCCCAGGCTGCCCAGGGCAGTGGTGGAGTCACCATCCCTGGAGGGGTTCAAAAGACATATAGATGTGGTACCTGTGACATGGTTCAGTATCATGAGGTTGTTAGGGCAATGGTTGGACTTGATCTTAGAAGTCTTTTCCAACCTTAGTGATTCTATGATCACTCAATGCAATGGATGCAGTAAAAGGAGTCCTTCCTCCTAAAGGTTCTGCAGCCAAAGCACTTGGAGCTGGCAGGAGACACTGGAAACAGACCTCACAGTCCTCATGTTACAGAAGAACACAGAGTGCTCAGAGCAATAACATGACTTCTCCAAATCATTTAGGGAATAGATGCTGGAACTAGAAATCAAATCCCTTCTTTCCTGAAGCTCAGCAAGTGTGGCAATGATAACAAAATACTTCCTCTGGACATTAGGGGAAATAAGGTAAACACCAGGCATTTCTGAGACTATGATATCAGTAATCTCTGAAACATAAAGTACTGCAGTGAAAAGTATTGGAAAAATCTATTCAGCTGCATTCTTCAGTCCTTTGTGTAAAACAGAAGTGACAGGTTAGAAAATGTGTACAACACAAGTTAAGAAGAGGAAAGTGTCGTGTATGAATGAATGTAGACTGACAAATATTTAGCATCAGGTTTTCTTCTTCTTCACTTAAAAAAATCCTCATTATATCATGAAATTATGGTTTTGAGTCTTGTAATTTTAATAGGCTTTTGATGGAAAGCATTAAAAAGAATATTTCAAAATTTTTTAAGCAATAATTTATCATGCACAAATAATTATATATAAATAAAAACCTATTCAGAGATGACAATCAGAATACTACCATTATTTACCATTATTTTATAATAGCTTATCACAACTTCCAATTACCATATCATTATGGTATAGAAAATGCACATTTCAGAATCAAATCAAAACTCTTGGAGAACAGGATTTCATTAATATTTATTTATGGAACTTATGGAAGAGATTTGATTTATTTTTGTCCCTCTTCTTTGAGAACTGTGTCACATGAAGTTGTACATAATTTGTTAGAAAGAATGAAAAAATTACTAACTGGCAAGTTAGTGTTATTGTTGGTTAGGGCTTCTAAAAAGATAAGGTTATTGTCTTTGTAGAAAGACAATAATCCTCAATGCTATTGTGGATTATTAAGAAAAACAGAGAGAAACTCACAATTCTTAATTCTGTTAAAAAGAAAACCAACTAAACAAACTAACCAAAAATACACACACACCCCACAAAAAATCATTCCAGAAATAGGAAGACCAAATAACATTTAAGAGATAAAAGAAAATATGAGTTCACTATACATATAGTGTTTGTGGGTAAATGATAAAAGAATGTGACACAAAAGAAATATAGAAGGCAATTTTTCAACAGAATTTTTGATAGAACAAAATCAAGACAAAGAACAGCTGCAAATATTCATGGCCTTAGGCATGACAGAAATGACTGAAGATCTCCTGACAGAAGATAATGACAAAGGACTATGGGGAGCTCTTTCTGATTCGCTTTTTGCTCAGTAGAAGAAACTGTCCCACATTCCCAGGAGAACAGCAACAAAGAATATGGCAAACCTTGGACACAGATGGTTGCACCAGAAGAGGCAAACAGAAAGGATAAAACTCTGAAGTCTGAGCCCAGACTTCTTGCATCTGTAACTTGTAACAGAGACAAAGCATAATAGAAAGGATGCACCAGACCATACATGGATGAATACACTGGGATAAAAAAAAACCCTGAAACCTTCAACTAAATCTCAAACCAACTGTTTAACACCTAGGGAAGATACAAGAATAGAGTGAGCTGGTAGAGCCTGGGTGAAATGCACTTGGTTCTTGATGCTTGATAACACTTCAATTACCTAATTGTCCCACAAGCTCTTTGATTGACACTTCCCTTTCAGACAGATTATCCAGAAAGAAAAGCTCTTGCTTGGGACCTCTGCAGTTTCTTTCACTTAGTACTTGATTTTTTTTTCTCCTAGTACTTTATTTTCTGCTTTTCTCCTATTTCTTATTTTCTCATTTTCTCACATGCTCTATACTCCAACCTCCACATGGTCCTACAGCCCCTGCCAGGCTCTTTTCTCTTCATGTGGTGAAGGAATTTAGTGTTAGTTTTTCTTAAGCTGTGTTTTGACATTCAACCATCCAAAATTTGCCATTTTTTCTGCCTTTTTCATTTGGATATTACTTCAACTGCTTGTCTGATGCGTTTTTACTCCTAACAGTACCCATACCACCTGTGTATATGTTTTTCTTTGCTGCACCTTTTAACTCTTTTTTAGCAAGTTCCCTCAATAATTATTGAAGGGCCTGGAGTAACACTGTGAGCACAGCATTTTAGGGGAGTTGGCTTTATTGCTATTTTAAGAAGCTGCCTTTACGTCTTCAGCAGATTTATTTTTCTTTGAGCTGACTTGTAACCACAAAACTCTAGATTTCTTTCTGATTTTGGTTCTTACACAAAATGCTTTGCCCTCTTCTGTTTTGATGAGCTTCACTCAAAGGCCTTCACAAATCTGTGAATCTTCACAAATCTGCACAAATCTCTGCAGTTTCTCTGGAAGCTGAATGATGGCTAATAAGTATTTAAGATAAAGTCCTGCTGAAAACAATACTTAACTGCAAATGTTTAAGACATCAACATTTCTGTGAGGCTGCAAATTCATTGATCTCTGCATCTCTCCAAAACATCTCCCTGTCTCTCAGCCCATGTATGTTTTATGTAGAATGCACCATAAAAAATTCCAGGTGAGAAGATGTCCTCATCATTACTGCCTTACAACTTACTGTTTTAGAAACCTCAAATATGCCAGGAGTTTTTAAACATTTTTCTTTTTTTTTTTTTTTTTCCAAATCAGTAATTTAGAAAACAATGTAGGAACTTGCAGGTAGAAGTTCTAAAGAAGAAGCTCTTCAACTCTGGGAACCAAAACCAGTTTAACACGTTGTACCATAACGGTGATCAAAAACTGGGACAGGTTGCCCTGAGCAGCTCTCCAGTCTCCATCCTCAGAGACAGTCAGAACTCAAAGCTGTAAAGTCCTGGGCATCCTGCTCAAGTGGACCTTGCTTGTTTTACCTGGATAATCTTCAGTGATCCCTTCCAACCTCAACTATTCTATAGTAACAGCAGGACTTTTTCCCCCATCATCACTTCGGTCCACAAGACGAAAGATATTCTACCTAGAGAACTGATTTAGCTAATCAGTTACCTAATATAACAAAATATAGTTGCCTACCTTCATGTTCTGTATATTTTGGATACAAATCTTTCTAAACAAGTAGAAGACTGGACACCAGTGCTCTAGCCAAAAAAAAACCCCAGATACTGAAACATTAGAGAAATTGCAAGTGTACAAATAGAAGTTGGAATTTTTTTTTTTTCTGCTAAAAGTCAAACAGATTTTTATCTGTTTTTAACATGTCTCAAATAAAACCAACAAAGTATAAGCATGAGGTTTGTGATTGTATCAGCATCTGGTAGGAAGCTTGTATTTTGTGATGCACAGTACAGCACAGTCAGAAAACACTAAAGGATCTTGTCTACAAGACAATGCTTGATGGGGAGAGGTAGTGCCAAGGCTTGGGCTGCTGACCAAGGTCACTGCTAAATTGTGTCCCATGTTGGAGTACAGTAAGTCAGTGATGGCATCTGCAGAGAGGAGTGGGCAGTAGAGATGACCTTGAACAGAACAACAAGGGATTCCATTTCATATACATTGTATCTGATATAAAGCTAAGGGATCACAAGGGTCCTCTTACTCTTCCTCTTACTCATCTTCAATGCCAGCATCTAAGAAGAGCTCTATCTGTTCTGCCTTCAATCCCAATCCATGAGTTCCTGAAACCAGTTCCAGGATCCAGCTCCTGAATCTGTTTCCCATCTGCCACGGAGTCCTTCTGCCACAGCATCAGTGGTGACGATGGCATAATTGCCATGATGGGCGGGGTTGGGTTCAGTACTGGTTTCATATGTATTTGTATATATTTAATTTTATTGTTATTCTTTTCATTAAAACAGTATCAGTTTTCTCTTCCAATCCACAAATCTCTCTCCCATATTCCCTTTCTATTCCCTGTGGTGGGGAGAGGAGAGCAATAGAGAGCAACTGCCACTTGGTTAGTGGCCAGCACAGCCCTGACCCTTGACATCTACCCTTTAAGAAGAGGCATCTCACACAGTGGTGCCACAGAATTCCCACATTTGTCCAAGTGTAACAAATTTTCCTCAACTTATTCTTGAGTCATTTCCTATGTGTGGGAGCATGTGTACAAAAGTGTGTGCACAAGTTGTTCTGTTTGGTTTGTCTCACAACTACTTCCTGAACCAGTTTATCTTTCAGATAAAGATTCTATTCAGTGTAAAACTGTACTGATACTTAGCATCTTAAGAGTTGTAAGAAAAAATACTTTAAGTGACACTTTTTACTAAATAATTGATCAAAGACCTTTATTTCTGCTAAGAGGGAAGCAGTTGCTTCAGAAAATAAAAGGAAAAATTTAGAACAGACTCAAAATGAATCATTTCTCAGGAGCTTTTACTTTGTAGTTTAATTAAGTTCCAACATTTATGAAGTAATGAAATCCTGGCAAATAGGACAAACAAGCAGAGTCACAGCAACCTAATAACTTAGATTTCACTTCACAACATGGTTCAGTGGCCTTTGGGGTGTTGGGTCTACTTGGACTTGATCTCAGAGGTCTTTACCAACCTAAATGATTCTACAATTTCCAAATTTTCACTTACGGCAGTTAGCTTCATCGTGGCTATTTGAACAGTGAGGTGTGAAATCACAGCGTTCCTCAGGAGAGATGCATTGTCCATTCCCACATGAAAAACCTCCCAGTGGGCAGTAAAAGGTGGAAAAATCAGCATCTGCAAATTCTGTTTCCCCTTAAAAATCAGAAAAGATAATATCATTATAGATGGTTGATGACAGCAAGTGAACTTTTCCCTCAGGTTATCCCCTGCTTTCTAAAAGGGATCTTGAAGTCATCAGTTGAATAACAGACAATGGGGAAAATATATTGAAGATCACAGAACCTACCTTCACTTTCTTGGCTGATGTCTGGAAGTGATTTATTTACAACTCCACATTCCTCTGTTATACTGATGTCATCAACAGCAACAGTAGCATTTGTTGTTAGAAGAGTAGCTCGTAAAACAATCTACAAAGATGAATAAATGTTAGCTCATTAAAGGTGACATGATAAAAAGCCATGCATACATTCCTTTATAATTTATTACATCTGCACAGGAAGTAAATACCATCTACAACCAGCCCTGAACACCAGCCAGCAAAAACTGTGATTGAGATTTGACCAGAGTCAGAAATTTTTTCTTCAACTGTCAAAGCCATAACTAACTTTGCCTGTGCAACCCAGGTGATCTCTCCTCAATCTGAACTGGTAGCCGTCACTACAAGGATGAATTGTCCTCCTGTTGGATCTGTGAAATGTTACAGATCTTTTTAAATGAGCTGTTCAGGGTTACCAAATATGATGGTTTAGAACTCCATTTAATTGTGTTCATCTCTTCTGTGCCTGCAGAAGTCACCAACGTGTGTTCCCAGTAAACATAGGGATTGTAAGGATGTATTTGGAAATGCAAGGAAATATTCAGAGGAAGATAAAAGGAAGCAATGTTCAGTTGTAAATCACCAATAATAAGAGCTGAGGGCTCTTTCTTTTAGGCCTTTTAACAGATGAGACATCAAATGAAGAGACCAAAACTGGAATTTTCTTTTGCTGAAGCCTTATATTTGAATTGCTGACTCCCCTAGCAGTTCCTTTCTAAGTTTTAGTAAGGTGGCATTGGTTTTGTGGTCAGTGCTTCACATTGAAGCACCTGCACTTCTCCTGCTCTTACCCACCAGAAGTAGGCCCTTGCTCTGACCAACAGCTCTTGGAACAAGTTCATTTTTAAAAGCTACTGCACTGTTGCTGCTTGATTTTTTATTACAAAAAGGTGATTCTCACACCTACAAACCTGAAACAATGGTGATGGTCTTTAATAGCTACATCTACTGGAAGAGCTGAATGGAATTCTTTTTTATATGACTGTTAAAGAATAAAACCTCAATTTTCATATTTCATTATGCAAGTAAATTAATTCTAAAGGCCAAACCAGAGTTCCTTTTTGAAGGCTATGTAAATGGAATTTCTAATTACCTGAAAAGGTAAGTCCTCAGTTGCACTTTCTACAGGTATAGTCAGTTTTGTCCACTGCATCACAGGCAGTCCTGAAATGTCACACAATTTTTCCAGACTTCCATCTGATGAAGTTCTCTTTAAGACAGAAAGCTGAGAATCCTGAGATAACCGGTACCAAAACCTGACCTGGTGAAAGAGTTTTTAATGAAGCACTTATCTGCAATAACTTCAGTACCAACTTATATATCTACATTGTAACACAGAATAACATGACAGGATTAAACACAGCCTTGGCATAAGAGAAAGAGATGTATGAAACTATGGGATGTTGAGAAGTAGTATTATGTCTAAACACAAAACCATAATTGGAAGTAAAGTTTATTATTTAAACTTATTTTTAACCTGGATCTATCAACTAATGCAGACTGACTGACCTCCCCTAACTCTTTTTAGCTTAAGAAGGACTTAGAAATCTCAAAGATTATTTCTTCTCACAAATGCGGAATACAGGACAACTTCATGACTATGTTAATCTCAGAAGTGCATCAGCTCAGGTACTAGTATGAGAGAAATCTTATGATCTTCTATTTCCATCATCAACACAAATGAAAATAACCTGAAGACAGATGTTTAAAATACCCTGTTGAACTCCTGAAACAAGTGGATTGATCAGTATATGGGAAGAAAGAATAACTGCAGGTGGATGAAACTGCAAAAAACTGCTTGCCAAGCAGAAAAGATCAGAGAGCAGTGAGAACCCAGTTCAGTATTGCCTCAGTATTGCCTCACTTGCAATATAACAGAAACCTGATTATTTTGCTAAAATCCTACCCTGACAAAAACTCAGCTGAGAACTGCAAGGAAGAAATAAGATTTTCAAATACTTTTGTTGTTGTTGTTCTTTCCCCAGGTCCTTCCTACTTATTCACATAGTGGAAGACCAAAATTTCTTCAACTGCAGACTCTGCAGTTCCCTGCAGAAGCCTTGATAACTCTTGAATCTCCATGGAGGTAAAACAAGAGCTGCAAGAATAATGCTTCCTACCCTTCTCTGCTCATTTCCATATGATGTTACACTGTGAATCTTGGATTTTTTCATGTTACATCAATTTTTAAACAGAGTTAAAAACCACAGACCATTGCGGGCTAATAGCCAAAGGAAATGTATGTATTTTTTAGCAAGACAACAACGAACATGAGAAAACTCATCTTTAGCCTCAGGCCAAACACAGATGCAGGAGCTAGCTTTCAGTTAGAGATGAGGCAATTAAAGTGCTTTATTTGAACAAGACAGCTGTCACAATAGGTTGTACAGGTCATGGAAAAGCATTATATTAGAGACTGTAACAGGCAAAACAGTCTTAAGGGAGTGGTGTAATTTTTACTCAATTTAATTTATTGTAAATTAATACAATTTTCTAATCACTGGTTGGGCTACTGAGGAAAAAAAATTAAAGAAAATAAGCACTTAAACAACTTAAAACACTTGAGCAAACACCTTTCCTCCTCCTTCCCAGGCCAGTTCAAGTCAAACACTTAGCGTGCTCCCTTCCTCATTTAATTTCCCTGATTTTTGATGCAGGTTACACTCATTCTGGCCTAATCCCTTTGGTGAGGCACAGGTGAAGCAGGAGATTGGGCATGTGAGTAATGATTTCTTTCTGTATGTTCTTTTCCTCTGCTCTTTGCTTCTTACTCTTCTTCTCCAGCTTTTGCTCAGGGCTTTGACAGGGCACTGTCCTGCTGAGGGGTCCCTGTCCCAGCATGGGTCGCCCAGAGCTGCAGTCATCTCAGATAACACCTCAGCTTGGATCACTCGTTCTGAAGGCATATTTCCTGCTGTGTCCCCCAAATTTTTTTTCTCTTTTTAAGAGAAATAGTATTTAAGGAGTAACCATACTCTGAGAGGAGTCTGTTTTTCAATAAATGATCACATCAGTACCTCTGTTACCTCTGTTAAAGCTGAAGCCTCTTAGTGTGTGCCAAGGAGGCTGAAGAACAAGGTTGATGGATCTGGGAACTCCTTATATCTAAGTCATTGACTAATCATCTGAAAAACCATCATGCATGTGGCCTGGCTACACTTTACTTCTGGCCCTTAATTTAATCCATAAAATTGGCAAATACACCAAAGACACAACACCTGCTACGTATGAAGGAAGAGCTTCTGTTTGCTTGTATTACATAGTACAAGTACAGTGGTTAGGAAATATTCTTCTTAAAACACACAGTTACTCTTTAATACCTTCTGGCTTCATGGCTGGTACCTTTGGTCTCTCAATTTCCCATAGTGTTTCTTTTTTTCCCCACTCATGAAAATCATTTATCTCATATAAAATATTCTCAAGCCTTATAAGAAATTGAAATCCACTGATGTAGTTTTTTCTCCACTAGAAAGCTTTGAGAATACAAAGCAGCAGGTATCCAAACACTTCTCAAAACGAGCTGTTTGAAAAAATATGCCCTAAACAATTGAGATGTAAGGTCCATGTTTAGCAAACAGCTTTTCAAATAAATTTGTGATTTCATTATGTAAAAAAAAGAAAATTACCCTTTTTCTCTGTGTCTACATGTTCTATTGTTTTACAATGACTACCGTGTCCATTAAAGAGCCATAAGCAGAGAGCTTGGACTGGAAATTTGCCTCCAGAACTCCAAAACCTTGAGCTAAATGGAGTTGTTTCTTAACTGACATCTGCAGAAAGACTCAGCAACAAGAAGCTGCAGGAAGAAATTACTTCTCAGCTTCAATTAGCCAGTAAGGCACAATATAAAACTGTTATCCCTCAACTTTCTTTTTTAAAGAACTGGAGCCAAAGAACTTGCAAAGCTGTTAATAAACATAGCTCTCTTTATGTAGATCCCTTTATCCTCTCAGTGGGATGTCAACAGAGGGCAACATCTCACATTTATAGGCAGAGAGCACAGCACACCAGTACACATCCTAATGAGCAACCTCTACTCCTTGCTCTTTCCCAGAAATAAAAGTCCACAGGGAAAATGTGGCAGAAAGTCAGGCTTCCAGCCTTCAAACCCACTCTCTTTTCAGACATGTAGAGCTGGGTAACAACTTGCCCCAGTTTTTATTGTGTCTGGGAACTTCAAATACATTCAATAGATGCATACTCAGAATTAAAAACACTTCTATTTTCTGACTTTGAACAAGGGAAATGTGCATCCCTACTGCGTTTGTGTTTATTTTGAATGCAGACCAAGCTCTGCAATAGATCCAAGCAGAATACTTCATTGATTCACAACCAGTTGTGCCTGCTTTGCCTTAAGGGGTTTAAGAGAAATTAATCTGAACCTGAAAGGTGCTTATCTACTCAGTATCAAAGTCTCCTGAAGAGATATAAAACTGCCTGAATGAATACATTGTGAGTACAAAGGCTGCTGGTAGCCCAGGAGTAACCGCAGGGCTCCGGTGTGATGCCGCCAGCATTCTGCAGCATTCCACCTGAGTGCATTCTGCATCTAGTCCAGTTCTGACTCTTGACAACAGTAAGAAGCCACATGAAGATTAAGACCTGAGAGAGTGCATTGAATGACAGCAAGGTGCTGCTCTTACATTGATCGAGAGGCTTCTACTCCTCAGCTGCAGATTGCAACTATTCATCTGTGATCTGGTGGCTTACTGATGTGCAGAGTCCAAGGCAGCCACAGGCTCAAGTGAAGGTTTCTGTAAACCAACACTTTTTTTCAGGTTTCTTACACTAGAAAAAAAAACTAAGCAGCCTAGGTCTTGTTGGAGTGAAATCCTGCCCTTTGCTGGGCATTCTCAGTGCAGTTCCTCCACACATTGCTTTCTGTCACTTTTATTTATGAAGAAAGCTCTCCTATAAGTGAATTTATAGTTTGTTCTGCATTGAGTCTGAAAAAAATAAGCAACCAGTCTAAATTTTATTTTGTTTCTCTAAAGCTTCTTTTAACTACTGAACACAATCAAATTATTTGGGCAAGCTTTGTCTATCTTTTCCTTTTCTTCTCTGCAACTTCTTAAATCAGGAGGCTTTATGCAGTAGCAGAAAAAAAACATAACACCGTAAGTACACAACTTAGCTTCTCCCCACTATGGCATAAGCTTTGAAAAGTTATGGTATGGAGAGAAAAAGAAAAAGCCTCTAAAAAAAAAGAAAAAACCTTATAAAACTGTAGAGCATCTATTTACTTTATTCAGTGGCCAAAAGCATAAACAAATACACAGTTGGGAATGTTGTGCTGTATGTATATTTCTTTCTTAATATAATTATGTATATTTAAGATATTTCTTCAAGTTCTGTTTTGAAAAATACCATCATTCTAGCTGTAAAACTGTATTTTTGTTTTTCATCTAAGTTGTTTTTCTTTTTTAGCCCATTTTTTGACTCATTTTTTTTCCAGGTAGCTTTTTCATTTGATCTAGTTGATCCTCTGGTTATCAGCTGCCATCCTGGCTGGTTGCTTTTGCATTCCTCTGCAGAGCCACAAGATATTTGACCAAAAAAAACCCCACAAAAATACCACCAACAAAAAAACCCCCAACATTTCAAGGTAAATTCTCCAGTACTGCACTGATCAGCTTAAACAGCATCTTCCTCAAACCACCCAATGAAATTTACTGTGTGTCTGGAGCATGCTAGCTAATTCTCTCCTGTCAGTAGCTAATACTCTCTGGTGACACCAATATAACTAGATAAGTGACCTCACACCATGGGTGTCCTACTATGGGACACTGGATGGGTGAAACTATCCTGCCTGCCTTCAATGGTGTGATGCTTTGTCAGCTCTTCCTCTCTCAGGCTTCTTTGACTGGTGAAGGGTCTGGAGAATGAGCCTTATGAGGAGCAGTTGAGGGAACTGGGGCTGTTTAGTCTGAGAAGGAGGAGGCTCAGGGAAGACCTTCTCTACAACTACCTGAAAGGAGTTGTAGCGAGGTGGGAGTTGGTCTCTTCTCCCAGTGATAGGACAAAAGAAAATGGCCTTAAGCCGCAGCAGGAGAGGTTTAGATTGGATATTAGGAACAATTTCTTCCCTGTAAGGGTGGTTAGGTATTGGCCCAGGCTGCCCAGGGCAGTGGTGGGGCCACCATCCCTTGAAGGGTTAAAAAAATATGTAGAAGTTGTACTTAGTAGCATGGTTTAGTGGCACGGTGGTGATAGGCTGAAGGATGGGCTTGATGATCTTAGAGGTCTTTTCCAACTTGAATGACTCTATGATTCTATAACTGGGAGTTGGTATGCCTCTGATGTTCTCCAGCTACGTTTGTCACAGCATATAAAAACCTGAAGCAGAGCCTGGAATCTGAGTCACCTGGTGGATGCTATAGAAAGAAGAATAATCAGATATGAAAGCTTGGCAACAAAGCAGTAAGAATCCTGCTTCACCTCCCTCCTCCCAAAGAATTACTCTAGTGTTGAAATGGAGCCAGCTTTTCAACAGGATCTGCACATCAGGTGAGCGACAGCCTACAGAGGTGGGGACAGTTAACATTAAACTGCTACCTGACAGGAGGAAAGCCCAGGGGACAGCTTGACAAGGAAGGGGCTCCCCAGATGAGATGTGGCCATCTTTGTGTCCATCTGCTGTGATCCACTGAAGTAAATGAATGCTCCTGTAAGCAAAACCCAAAGAAATATGAGAAATAGGTCATGCTCCAGTGGCAAATAGCTACCTCATAGAGGGAACTGTTCTCTGTGAGGCACATCAAGATTTTTCAGAAATGCAAACAGGGGGAAGAGCTTTGTTGTCAGTTCAGCCTTTGTGGACAATGAGGGTCTTGAAACAGGCTGCCACAACCAGTGTCTGTGGAGGCAAAGACAAACTAGAACTGCTAGATGCTGCTGCCTCTTTGCTCCATGGTAAAATTAACATGAATGAGCCCAAGGATGAGAAAAGTAGGAGAAGGAAAAAGGGTATGTGGGCAGCTGTTGCTAAGGCTACCTTGTTCTGGTGCCTGCAAGCACTTAAACCTGAGGAAGCAAATAGAGAGCCCTGCAAAGATAGGTCTAATGTTGTTTCAATGAGGGCTTTACTGTGTGGACTCACTGGATGTATTTTCTTTATCAGCTCTTTTTAGGCAAAAGCCTTAAGACCTACAAACACTACAACTAATTCCCATGGATACCCGTCCACACTCTGCACAGGCCGGGGAGAGCAGGAGCTGCAACAGAGCACCCTGGAGATGAAAGTGTATAGACCTTACCTGGGATCCCTAAAGGACACATTTTAATTGGCTTAAATAATGTTTCAAACAGAATTTAGAACAAAAATTAATTTCCTTCAGGGTACAGTGTTCACTCCCAGCACAGCCCAGCCACTTTTAAGCATGCTAAAGATGTTGCAGACCATGGGAGCCAATGGAATAAGCTCTGTTTTCTCATGGGGTCCACAGACCTGACATTGTTGTCAGCACTAGTGGGGATGAAAGCTTAATTAAAGATCTAATCTGAACTCTGGCAAACAAACTGCCTTTGGATTTGAACTACAGCAGATGTGCTTCAGACAAAGGTAGGGAAGGATAAACATCTTCAAGGGGCCCTACAGCAGCATAGTTTGAATGCTGCCAGTGCTGCCTTCGCTGAATACTGAGACTTTTTCATGAAAGTCTATGCAAAACAACACTAAAGGCTCAGTCTTGTTTGTGCATTGATATTACACATACTGCCTTACATCTTGGGAAATCAGCTATTGTGCTGCCATGGTCATACTCCTTAGCCATTTATTTCCCATGGATACATAATGAAGCAGAGGGTTAGGTCCAGCTCCATGTGAATAATCCCATTGCCTTAGCGAGACTGGCACAAAGAGGTGAGGGTCACGGCTCCCTGTACAGACAGGCATGCTCTGCTCCACAGCACCAGGGAACCTCCTCTCATCGGGATGCAAAGGCACTTCAAAGGATCCTCTTGTGATTTGCAGCTGAGGTTCTGCAGTATCCGTGTTAAAATCTTCATTAATCAAAAATGTGCTGCTGCTCTCCTGTAGCAGGATGCTCTGCCGAGGTGGGGGTTGACGGCTCAAACTCTGCCCCTCTGAGAGTGTTATCAGTGGTGGAGAAGGGAGGGTTAAGCAGGTTTTGGTATTGAAGAATGCTAAAATCAGCCTCACTGCACAGATTCCAAAGTCAAAGGTCTGGAGGATACCAGAAGTCATTGTTATGTGGCAGGCAAAGTAATTAGCACTGATAACTTACCTAAAGCTTTAGAGGTGAGACCTGAGCTGGCACATCTAACCCTTTAACATATGAGTGACAGCCAAACACTTGGTACTATGAAAGTCCCACTCTTCAATGATGAGAGCATTCCAGACACCTCTCCTAGGGGTGTAGATATTCCTCCCTGGGCGGGGACGACCCCAAGGTTACCCCTTGAGGCTGAGAGAAAGATTCTCCTTAGTTCATTACTATAAGTGAGTGACAGCAATCTTTACCTAACAAATATTTTGGTGTCTTTAATATTATTGCTTGAATATTGCTTCCAATGAATTCTGCACCATACCAGTAAGTGATAGCCCTGTACTCTGCCTAGTAAATAATTCTGATTTGTGCCTTTCTTCTTCTTCTTCTTCAGTGTTTTTAGTCAACGTGAATAAATAATTCATTTATTTCTATAAACACATTAGGTTTGCCATCCTTATTCCTGGGGGACAAAGTGGTGTAAAGACTCAATTACACCTATCTCATCCTTTAGGCATAAACTGTTGACTAAGTCTGGGACTAAGACTGGACTCAGCCACCCCTATGCTCCTCTCTGAGAGGGACTTCAGAAAGCAAGGAGATCCTTTCTGAGCCTCGTGGCTCAGTGGGAGGGTTCCCTGAAGAAACTTTGTCCAAAGAGACCATTGAGTCCATGACACTTCCCCAGGAGAGAAGAGACAAACACTCTGCAACACCACAAGCAGCTGTTGTAACCTGAAGGACCTTGATTTACTGTTAGCAAAAACTTGCTCAGATTCTGGAAACCTAATTGTAAAGCTTATACGTGGCTTTGGCAGTGACAGTTGGGTAGAAAACCACCTCAGAAAGACCTTTGCACTAACTTACGTGAGGAATATACTGCCCCTCCTATGAGGACAGGCTGAGAAAGTTGTGATTGGTCAGCCTGGAGAGGAGAAGGCTCCAGGGAGACCTTCTTGCAGCCTTCTTTCATCAGAAAGATGGGGACAGACTTTTTAGCAGGGTCTCTTGTGACAGGACAAGGAATGATGGTTGAAACTAAAGAAGGGAGATTTAGACTGGATATAAGGAAAAAATTTTTTTCACATAAAAAAGATTCACACTGAGGGTGGTGAGACACTGGCCCAGGTTGCCCAGAAAGGTGGTGGATGTCCCATCCCTGGAACCATTCCAGGTCAGGTTATGTGGGGCTCTCAGCAACCTGATCTAGTTCTAGGTGTCCCTGGTCGCAGCAGGGGGTTTGGATTAGATGACCTCTAGAGGTCTCTTCCAACTCTAACCTTTCTATGATTCTGTGGTTACTGGGTTTGAGAGCTGCTGCATGATAATGTCAAGATCTGCTTGAGGCTTCCACCTGCAGCAGCATATAAAGTTTTGCACCTGACTTACAATGATTCAGGTATCAAAGCAGCTTAAGTGCAGCAGCACATAGTTCCACATGGGCCAATTTAACATGCTGCTTAGGTTGCAGAGCAGATGTTTCTACCAGCAGCCTGCATTATGACCACATCACATCTTAGATCTCAGCAGCCCCCAGAATAACCCTCATGGGAAAGACACAGGCATGCCAGTGCCCTTCTCCAGAGCAGTGAGAGTTTGGCATCTGTGCCCCAGCAATGTTTGCAGACAATGCAGTAACGCAGATCCAGTGCCACTCTAGAGAGACAATCAAATGGAATGGCAAATAGCTGCTGAGAAACTGAGCAGCAACCTTGGTGCTTCATCACTTGGGGACCAGTGGAGAAAAGGGCACAAGCAGAGCTGTTATATAGCATGACCACTTGAACCCTGCTAGGGTTTGCTCTGACAAATGTGATTCCTGCAATTCCTCTACCTTGGAATGCTCAAGGTGGAATACTTAATATTTCACATTCCTCTGGCATGAAGATGGGAGGGAAGTGTGGAATTCTGGCTGTAAGGTAATCTATAACATTAAACAAATTTAACTTAAAGGGGTATTGGTGTGCAACCCAGATTTTAAAGTAATTGAATCTCCACTGCAAGCAGTGTAGCAGATATATTCTAATACAATTAAAGTCACATAATATTTGCCAATATTAGCTGACAATGACAAACATGCTAGGCAATTTTAGGTCTATGCAATACACTGTAATGACATTTTAATTTCAGAAAAATACTTTAAACCAGTCCTCTACTGGAATATTTTTTTTCCATCTGTATTAATTTATTGCAACTATAGGCTGAAGGAAGAACAACTCTTCAAATGTTATTACACTCACTCTACTTTTCCCAGCCAAAACACATGAATTTACTTGCACTCTACAAAAAGCTGTAGTGATGTTTTGTCCCAATAATATTTTCAAGAATGGCCCTTGTGTGAACACTGGGTACAGAGATGCTTGTGATATGCAAGGACAAAGTCAGCTATGTCAGTTCAAAGGTCAGCATCTCAAAAAGCTGAAGGCTGCAGCAAGACTCATACCTCATTGACTGCCCCAGCAGAAAAGAAAGATTCAAAAGGCACAATAACCAAGTCACATTTAAGAGCATCCCCAAAGGACAAGTTTTCTGTAGCACATTACCTATATTATGTGCATTATATGTAGCATCCATTTCAGATTAGGTTTTCTCATCAGTCTGTCATCATTTATAAGTAGAAATACTCACCACAGAAGGAGGAAAATAATAATACTAAAAGAAATCTCACTGCATCCAGTATTAGTTGTTCCACCTCTGCCAGAGACTCTCCTGTCAAGGGGAGCTTGTTCTTTCATTATCTTCCAGTCAGCATCATTTATGCTTAGTGGCTTCCACCCACAGAGGTCAGCCTCAAAATCACACAGAGTGTGATTAGCTGTTGGAAGAAGAACAGGTAGAGATCAGTAGGTTCAATGTGATGCAACAGTTTCATGCCACAGCTATGACTATTTGGTGTTTGGCAGAACAAGGAGTCCTAAAGGAGCACTGGTGTGTTTCACTGAGATCCAGAGTAGTCAGGTTGGCAAAGAGTTCTAGAATAGAGGTAACAGACCAGGCAGGCCCTTCCCTTCTTAATCAAACTCAGAACTGCAAAGGAAACCTCCTATAAGAGAACAAACTATATCATATTAAAGAGGAGATCTGTACCTAGTCTGCTGGTAGATTATGAAAGTAATGTTATCTATTTTTAAAAGATTAATTCTACTGGGAAATGAATTATGAATGCATGGAAAAAATCAAATGTATTTAGTGCTTTACTGGAAGTAAAGATGAATTAAACTTCCACTTAATTTATTTTTCAAAATGAGATTTAGATTTATGAATTATTTAGGTCTCCTAGAAATTTTTATTGCAAAGTAAAAGAACATTTTCTCAGATGGTATGGATTAGACCAAATTAAACTGTATATTAATATTCCTACACACTCATTCATTTCTTGAATACAATTAATTATTTTGATAAGAAAATAATATAATCTGTTTTCTTTCCCAGTCCAGAAGAGCTTCAGAAAGCACTACACTTAACTCTTTGGATCACTTATCACAATTGTAAACACTTCTTTTGAACTGTACTTGGCACTTGCCAGCCTTTATGACACATTTATCCTACTGCAGCAGCCTCAGATGTGAGTATATGTATTACTCCAGTTCTCAGATTGTACAAAACCAAAATGAAATGCATTTTTGCAGAAGCACCATGGCAGTGAATCTCCCCCCTTGTACAAAGAGGTTATCTGAGCAGTAAAATCTTAAGGTACAAAATCAATCACGAATATCATCATCCATTATGTGGCTTCACTATATATATATATTAGAATTCAATGGAGCATGCTTTCAAGCTCAGTGCACATGAAACTTGGTTAACTTATTTAATTACAGACTTCTCATGCTTTTTGACAAAGTACCTTGTTAATTAGACCAATTGCTAATACATTAAGGTAGAGTATCCAAACTGATATCTAAGACTAAGCTGTTTTGCTTTATGGCAGTTAATACTATGTCCAGTCATTGTGCTTCCTTTACCAAAGCAGAAGCAGTCTTGAGAGAACCAAGGTGAAAATAAAACCAAACTTTCTTTGCTTAAACATCACTTCTCTAGCCTCCCTAAACAGAGGTTGTATGGAGGCAACTAGGAAAGCTAAGACCTCTCTGGAATTAAACCTTGCAAGGGAGGTCAAGGACAATAGGAAGGGCTTCTTCAAATACATTGCAGGAAAAACTAACAGTAGAGACAATGTAGGCCCCCAGCTGAATGAGCTGGGTTGTTGCAGTTAGGGTAATCGCAACAAGAATTCCCAGAGAGAAGTAGAAGAAGGCCTGCTAATTAGAGCTCAGGCAGAGAGATTTATACATCTTTCTAGGCAGATGTGTTAGCTCACAATTGGTGTTCCATAACATAATTATATCATTATTGGTCCTCCACACACTTTCTAGCAAGGTCCAGCAAGATTGCCGTAACTCAGCAGGAAGCACAGGATGTCCAACACACTTCTTCCTTCCGTGTCTATATCCTTTCCACCTCACTATAGTTCCTCTTCTGTTCCCAGCCGCCCCATGGGTACACGTGTGTGTGACTGGTATCAAAACTCACTCACAGGGATCCCAGAACAGCTGGGTGCCTTGGTGACAGATGATACAAAGAAGGTGGAGTTACTGAATGCCTTCTTTCTCTCTGTCTATACTCTTAGAGACTGTGATCAGGAGCCTCAGACCCCTGAGCCCCCACATGATGTTAGGATACTGGGGGAGCTTTCCTTAGTTGAGGAGGACCGGGTTAGGGAGCAGTTAAGCCATCTGGACATCCATAAATCCATGGGACCTGATGGGATGAAACTACGGACATTGAGGGAGGTGGAAGAAGTCATTGCCAAGCACCTCTCCATCATCTTTAGTAAGACCTGGGGAACAGGAGATGTGCCTGGGGATTGGAGGAAGGCCAATGTCACTCCAGTCTTCAAAAAGGGCAAGAAGGAGGAGCCGGGTAACCAGTCAGCCTCACCTCCATCCCTGCAAAGGTGATGGAACACTTGATCCTTGACCCTGTCTCTAGGCATATCAAGGAGAAGGGGGTCATTGGGAGCAGTCAGCATGGGATTAACAAGGGGAAGTCATATTTGACCAACCTGATAGCCTTTGATGAGGACATAACCAGGTGGATAGATGAGGGTAGGGCAGTGGATGTGGTTTATCTTGATTTCAGTAAAGCATTTGACACTGTCTTCCACAGCATCCTTGCAACTAAACTGAGCAAGTGTGGTCTGGCTGATTGGGTAGTGAGGTGGATTGTGAACTCGTTGAAGGACAGAGGTCAGAGAGTTGTGGTCAATGGGATGGAGTCTAGTTGGAGGCCTGTGTCTAGTGGAGTCCCTCAGGGGTCAGTACTGGGACCAGTACTTTTTAATCTATTCATCAATGACCTGGATGAGAGAAGAGAGTGTGCTCTCAGCAAGTTTGCTGAGGAGACTAAATTGGATGGGGTGGCTGATACCCCAGAGGGTTGTGCTGCCATTCAGGTGACTTAGGCTGGAGAGTTGGGCAGGGAGAAATTGAATGAAATTCAACAAGGCAAAGTGTGGAGTTTTGCACCTGGGAAAGACCAACCCCATGTATGAGTATAGATTGGGGGCTGAGCTGTTGGAGAACAGTGAAGGGGAAAGGGACCTGGGGGTCCTGGTGGATGGAAGGATGACCATGAGGCAGCAGTGTGTTCTTGTGGCCAGGAGGGCCAATGGGATTCTGGGGTGGATTAGAAGGGGTGTGGTTAGTAGGTCAAGAGAGGTTCTTCTCCCCCTTTCCTCTACCCTGGTGAGGCCACATCTGGAATATTGTGTCCAGTTCTGGGCCCCTCAGTTGAAGAAGGATAGGGAACTGCTTGAAAGAGTCCAGCACAGAGCCACCAAGATGATGAAGGGGCTGGAACATCTTCCTTCTGAGGAAAGGCTGAGGGAGCTGGGTCTCTTCAGCTTGGAGAAGACTAAGGGGTGACCTCATCTATGCTTTTAAATATGTGAAGGGTGTGTGTCGGGAGGATGGGGTCAGGCTCTTCTCAGTGAAGCCCAGAGACGGGACAAGAGGCAACGGCTGTAAGCTGAAGCGTAGGAGGTTCTGTGAGAATACAAGGAAATGTTTTCCCAGTTGAGGTGGCAGAGCCCTGGCACAGACTGCCCAGAGAGGCTGGGGAGTCTCCTTCTCTGGAGAGATTCCAAACCCGTCTGAACGTGCTTCTGTGTGAGCTGGTCTAGGGAATCCTGCTGTGGCAGGGGGGTTGGACTAGATGATCTTTGGAGGTCCCTTCCAGCTCCTAACATTCTGTGACTCTGTGATTCTATAATAAATGACCACATTGGCACAAAGAACTTACTGTTTTGTACACTGAGCAACCAAAAACCTGCTCCTGGAAGGAAAATGGTGACTTTATTACAAGTATTTTTTTATTTCTGGCTGAAATTTAATGTTATTTAGTGAAAGGGAAGAGTTACACATACATTTTCTTACTGACTATCCATGTACATTCCCTGTCAGATTGTGTTTATTTTTATTTATCCAGAATTTGTTAAAAGATTCATGCAGAAAGCTGACAGATAGCCATAGGTCATCCAGACTGTACTTCTGTGTGTCATGAGTCATTAGATGTCTCATAACACCCTAGTGCCTTAGGTGGGATGAGCTCATCTCCTCCTGAAACTACTCAGTTACCTGGCTTAGGTTTAAGAAACTGGTGATGTTAAGAGAACCTCCTGTGGACCTTGTGTCTGCAGAGGGTATGATTACTTGGAGATAACTCCTCTGGTGAAACACAAAGGCAGTGCTACAGAGTGAAGTAATGAAGAATGTCTGTGGAAATAAAATAGGGTTATCTTCTTTTACTTCACATGTATATATGGGATTGAGGGATAGATACTGAAGGTTCCAATTAGTGTGTTGCAAAAAATACATAAATGTGTAGTAAACCAGACATTTCAAATTGAAAAAAAAATGCTCTTTCTACTTCAAAGTTAAATGGTGATAAAAGGATTTGCATGTGTTGAACTGCAGTAGAAGGTTTCAAGGATTTGCAATTGTAAATTGCTGTACCATAAATGAAATGCAATTAAAGGTACAAGGATTTAAAATTATACAGGTTTCCTTCATTCTATAGATTTTCTGTTCCTAAATTATACAAATCCTCTGAAAGTCTGAGAGTATTTAAGCTAATACTAGAATGCAAAGATAAAACCAAAAGAGTTGGAGAGGTGTTTTAAGGAAGCTTCTAATTAGGCTAAAAAGGAGGTGGTGTTCTTTCAGGAACAGCTGTAGGATGTCTCACCTCATAATCATTTTGAACCTACATGAGTGGTGGTGAGTAGGAAACTTCCAGAAACTATAATGCATCAATGGGTCACACCACCTGAAAATCAGCAGGTGCTTCATAGACCTCCTGCCAGCTGCTAGGGCTGCCAGCTACTGCTTCTGTTCTGAAGGCTTATATGTATTGTGTATGTTACATATCAATAATGCATAGAGCTTGAAATGGTTGTTACTTGGCATGACATTTAGTGTAAAACTTCCTTTATATTAGGTAGGAAATAAAGAATAGGCATCAGCATGAAATCATTAACCCTTCACTCGACCCAAGCACTGTACCTCACTGTCTCTGGTTTGAATATATTAACTAGCTTTTGTTAATTTATAATCAGCCACTGAGAAATAAGAAATGTGGAAGTGATCTGAAGCAAGTAATGTCAAATAAGATATAATGAAAATGTAGAATTTAATACTAAACCAAATAGTTTCATAATTTGTCACTTCATTGGATTCATTGATTTCAACAATACTACTCAAATAAAGGTGATTACCCATGTGCATAACTGCTCCCTGGACAAGTTACTCAGTTTTCAAGACTTCTAGGTCTTACATTCTTAAATAGGTATTTATATAAATGAGCAGAGATTAAACAGAAAGTTTAAGAAACTTCTTTTGTGAAACATGTTTTGTAAACCATAGATGTATTTGTTCTTGTAATGAATTGCATTATATGACCATGTGGAAAACGTACATCATGGGAGAAGCTCAAAGGACAGAAAGAAAGGATGATCTTCATGGCAAGTTAACGCGAGCAAAGAGAAACATTTTTTTTCCCTTCCCCACTCTAATGAAGCAAAGAAAACCCTCAGAGAAGAGGGAAATCCTTCCCATTGCTAGGTAACAGCTGTCTGCCTTTGGTTTCCTTCAGCCTGGAGATCCATCAGCTCTTTCAGGACATGAGAGCCCTTCATCGAAAGAAACCACTGAGGGTGTATCCAAGGACAGATTCTAAAATACCTAGAAGAATAGAGGCTAAAATATGCATTACTGTACCAGAGAGGAATTTTTAACTGAAAATTAATGTGAATAATGTAGTGCATTCTAAATATCATTTCAAGATTGTGTGGAAAATGTACATAATGGGAGGAAAAGAAAAAAGGAGAGAAATAAAAGATGATTCTTCCTCTTCTGTTCAAGACTGCAGGAAGTGTCAAAAAGATGAATCTTCTAAGCTGATCAAAGTGCTGAAGAGCAATTAGGATCCTCTTTCCTGAAAAAGGGTGTGTGAAGTATCCAATGCACTATTAGCCATTAAAATGGGCTTTAGAAACAGTTTTCGTGGTTTAAAGGTAGCAGTTATTTCTTGCCTTCCTTCTCAGCCAGTAGGCAGAGCAACATACAACTGATAGGGGTTACTTACAATTTAGAAAATCACCTTTTTCACCCTTTTTGAGAGGATTAGTTTAATTTTGTTCTACACCTCTCCAACAAAATGGTCCATCTTCAGCCTGGGAATGCCTCAACCCAGGGTGAAGCACCCCAGTTCTGGAGATGTCACAAAGGACAGCTGAGATCCCCCAGACCATTCTGACCTTTCCTTTTTCTGCCTAATCTCCAGTTTTTCTGACCCATCCACGTGAGCATGACAAATGCAGTATTCTCCACAGTGAGTCCCACTGTGCTCTTGCTTTAAAACACTGACTATATCGAGGTTATTTGCTAATCCTTAGGTTTCCCAATGCCAATGTCCAATGCCTAAGGCACGGGGGTGAAAATAAAATAAGAAAGTGTAATGCATTCTATGCAAAATATAATTGCCTGGAAGTGTTTAGACTTATCTTTCTTTTCAATTCATGTAGTATTTTCAACAGCTGCCTTTCAACTCAGACAATTATTTTTCTTCCGCCTGTTAAACCTTAAAATTACTCTTCTGCATTCCCAGTCGTTTTTCATTATAATTCTCTCACATTGTTATTGAGGTGGGAACACTAAATTGCTGAGAAATAAAGCCAATTTATAAAGCACTATTCGTTTTCACTCCATTCCTCCTCCTAAACAGCACGAGGGGGCTCTCTGCTCTCCTGCCACCAAACACACCAAGCTAGAAGCATAGGGTCAAGTCTTGTATAAAAGGAAAACAGATCCCAGAGATGGAGCCTTTAGAGACTTTAATGTTGGCTTAGATACCACCTAGAGATAAAACAGTATAAACCTTCCTACTTAAAGAGTTATTTCAACATTTGCACATGCTACTTGCTTCAGACATGGCTCCTGCATGGTTATTTAAGTCATTGACTAGATTAAAGGTTCAGACTGTGAGTTAAAAAAACATAAAAATCAAACCCAAAACCCTCAAAAACCCAAAACAAAACAGAAAAAAATCCCAAACCACCAAAACCAAAACATTCCCCTCCCAAGCTAAAACAAAAACCCCCTCACAGTCACAAATGCTTCCTAAAGTCTTCTCAAGCAGATAAAATCTTATCAGTATTCTATATTCTTCACCCTGCTATCTTGAGCCACACACAACATGTTAATTGGCATCTCCCAGCAGCAGTAACTATCATCACCAATGCCTTAAACACATGCACTCTTTCCATCTGCAGCACACATTTAACTGGCAATTACCACAGGTAAACTAATATAAAGATGGACACTCTATCATATTCATTGTAGAAGTGATAGGGTCTCTAAAGCTACTTTCACATGAAGATCTAAAATATTGAATAATTATTACAGACATCTTCAGTAATTTTAATTATCTTCTTTTACCCTTGACTGTTCAGTAGAAACTGGCTTCTAAGCAAAGTCACCTTCAGTTGACAATGTCATGAAGATGATGCACATTCTGAACTGCAGCCAAGTTGTGTGGTGATTTGCATCACCATGCAAATATCTTGTCACCTGATGCATTTTCTGACAGTCACTCACAAATAGTCTATACTAGAAAAGTGTTCAAACAACAAATCCCAAGGCAGATTTCTGCCCCTCTCAAATTAGGGAAGTAGAAGTTAGAAACTTTGTATGTAAAGAATACAATTAAGCAAAAATATGCAAAATGTTGCATTTCTCTAAGTACTTATAAAATCACTGTCTGGCTCCAAAACATAGTGCTGAGGCCAGACAGAGAAACAGAAAGCAATGGGAAGAAGGAAAATGCATCACAAAAAAAAAAAAATGCTTTGAGCACTGTCCTGTAGATCATTACACACTCTGGGGAAAGAAGCCATGTCAATAATAAAAAAGCTTTCTGGCCATTTGTTGGATAGACATCTTCAGGTTTCACAGTGCTCTCCAGCACAGTGTCCTTCCACAGCAATGCAGTTTACTTACAGTAGGCTGCTGGATCCTCATCACTGCTGCCAGAAAACTCTGGGTGAGAGTCACACACTGACCCAGGCTCTGTGGACTGCCCATCCCTGCAGAGGCAGCCTTCAGAGGGGGAGATGCTTAGTGGCCCTGACGATGTAGTGTCCGAGAGCTGGATGCTCTTCAGGCAGACGAAACCTGCCCTGCTCTGGAGTGTTCCTTTAAACAGAAGCTGTGGATAGTTACAGGTAAAATGTTTGCTTTAACAGATAACAGAGATTTTATTTTCTTTATAATGATTTTAATTTTTTTTTCAGTTTTGATAAAACTGCTCTTTATTGACATGAAACAGTAATGTTCTATGTGCACAGAGCACTCAGTACTTTCCATTCAAAACCCATGACAAATTCCTCATCAACAGCTGCAATTTTGTATGACTACAAAATTTGGTTGAGACTTCTGAAAGTCTTCAGCCAAAATGGTTTGACATAGTCCAAGAATGAAATTACCAAAAAGCTTATTCTGAAGAAAAACTCCTAATCTCCTAACCGTTTGGCTAAAAAGCTGCAATGTTCCTGTGCTTCAGAAGAGTGACCTGAAATATGATAGCCTCAAGACTCCATCTTCTGCTCTGAAGTCTCTTCAGAACTTCCTTTTGCAGATACCCTAGAGAAGAATTTTCACTTCCACTCAGAGGTGACTAAAAGACTAGGGGCTGTCCTGGGACACCAGCTGGCACAACTTAGCTTACCAACTGATACCTGTTTCATCACTGAAGATAAAATGGCTGCATCCAGTCTGTGCAGTGGGATTGGTCTCCAAGTGCTGGTCACCACTGAGCTATCCAGTCACTGTCTACAAGATGGCCAATTTACTTTGCTCAAAACCTTGCTGGGGACCATGCTAAAGTTTTAAAGATATGGACTATGACATGACACCCTTCGGTCTGGGACCTGGCCCTCCTTATATTGCTGTTATTGGCATAGATCTAGAGATTCAAGGAACATTTCTTTCTCTGACAGAGTTTCCTTGTGCTGACCAGAGCCTTGTGGAGCCTTGTTCGGCTGGGTCTCAAAGCAAGGAGATTACCCTATTTGTGCTCTCCAAGTTTCTTTTACCTGAGCCAAAGCAGCAAGCAAGAGGAAGCAAGCTTAGATTCGTCAGAAAGATGGAGATTGCAATTGAAGAAAGCACAAATCAAAAAGGGAGTTGTGGGTTTTGACAGGCTGGGACATGACCAGAGCATGAGTTGCAGAAAGGAGTCATATCCAAGAGGCAGAAAGCACAATGGAAGGAAAGCTGGACAAAAGCATCCAACGAAACAGAAATAAATCAAACCAGATGTGATTCGGGGCATAAGCAGAAGGGTCTAACACATTCCTGAAACCTGGGAATTAGGCTGTAGTGAAATCTCAAGAGGCATTTCTCTAAGAAATATGAATTATGTATTTCATTATCATAGAATGCTTTGGGTTGGAAGGGATCTTAAAGATCATGTAGTTCCAATTACCCTGCCACGGGCAGGGGTGTCACCCACTAAATCAGGTTGTCCAGGGCCACATCCAACCTGGCCTTGAGGACTGTCAGGGATGGAGCATCCGTAGCCTCTCCAGGTAATCTGTTCCAGTGTCTCATCACCCTCTCAGGAAAGAATTTCTTCCTAACATCTAATCTAAATCTCCCCTTTCAGTTTAAAACTGTTCCCCCTTGTCTTATTGCTATCTGCCCATGGAAAAAAATATCTCTCCTTTTTTTATAAACTCCCTTTAAGTACTAAAAGGCTGCAATAAGGTCATCCCAGAGCCTTCTCTTCTCCAGGCTGAACAACATCAATTCTCTCAGCCTGGCCTCACAGCAGAGGTGCTCCACCCCTTAGATCACCTTTGTGGCCTTCTCTGGGCCTGCTCCAATAGATTTGTTTCTATCTTGTGCTGAGGACTCCAGAGCTGGATGCAGTACTGCAGGTGAGGTCTCACCAGAGCAGAGCAGAGGGAAAGAATCATCCCCCTTGACCTGGTGGCCACGCTTCTTTGGATGCAGCCCAGGACATCACTGGCATGACTATCTTCCACTAGAGACTATTTATTCAAAATGACAGAAACCTTCCAGCCTCTACCAGTTCAAACAGCAGAATGCTATGCTGAAAGCACCACATAGTCACAGAATTAAAGGTAGAATCTGTTCTTCCCTAAGCACAAGGGATCCTTGCCACCTTTGCACAAGAACGCATGGGTTTGGCTTTCTGCATATACATGAACAACCTTGGCAGCCTTTGCTTTAGATACTACAGTCTTACCACATCCCCATTCCTGCAGCAGTCCCAGTCTTTTTCCTTTCACAGAGATCACATTTTCAACCAATTTTTGACATGGTAGAATATAATTATTTACAGAATTATGAAACACAAGTGTAAGTGTGAAATCACTAAAAATAGAAATTTTCAAGTTAATTTAAGAATTAAGTAGCTGCAACTTTGTTTTCTTCTCCATGCCTGCATATTCCAGGGGAGGTACTCTCTCACAGTCACTGGTTTATGCCATTTCAGTGAAACTCCACAAACATCGTTTCACTTAACTGCATTTATACTTAAATAAGTTGGTAACACTTGAGATGGACCCAGATGACTAAGTAAAATATTTTGAGATTTGTATTCATCTTCTTGCATGCTATTAAACAGCAGCTTCCACACATGTTGTTTGTGCAGATGCTTTGTTAAGATATAACCAGAGAATTACTTAGATTGAAGCAGTGAAAAACAGCAAGAGGTCAGGATACATGTAATTTTAACAATTTTTTATGTTTCCTAGAAGCTTAATAAACAATAGGGTAAATCATCTTCAGAAATTGAGCACATGCAGTTTTCATTCATACCTTTGATTTTTCTGCCCCTCCTCGTAGCTGTATATCTACTTTGACCCACTCCTTCTTTGTTGTGATGTTGCTTTCCCACAAGACATGTTCCTCCTGTAAAATGTAGAATATAATGTTGCAAAGTTAATTTTTGTTCCTCTACAGATTATCAGACATGTATTTTATCATCAGTATTTTCATATCCTAGCCAACTGATCACTATATAGTTGCTCCATGGGGGAAATAGAGCTCACATACCTATTTGCAGTCTTTGCACTAAGCTCTAAGAGACAGAGGAGACACAAGATATGCAAACTGTCATTAACCAGGTTACTAATATAATTATCAGGAGTCAGCTTAGCAAAATTAAAGTGAATCAATATGAAAATTAAGCTACATTATTGCTGAATTTAACACCATATAACTATGGTGCTCCCTATACTAGATTCTTCTTTATATATTGCAGTTTATATTTTGTTGTGCTACAATTAGATTTAGTTTTCTTAGAACTGAGTTTAGGGTCTGTCAAAATTACCCAGTCAGCCATACTAAAAACTTATTTTCTCTTTAAATCTGTAAAGCATACAGGCAGAGCACCACCTAACAAGTCCTACTCATGCCCTCAGCTACCTCAATCACCATTTTCACACAGTCTCCTAAGGATAACAGCATCAGTGCCAAATATGACCAGGCTCCCTTCATGCAAATACTCCAAACCCTTTTGATTCAACAATCTGACAAAAGCAGCTCATGTTCATTCTGTTTCTGATCATAATCCTAACTGGAACATGCTGGGGCCAGTATAAAGAAAAGAAATGTAGCAACATGAACTTCACATCCCTAAATAAAACCTGTCCAAGAATCAGCTCCAAAGAGTGAGATCCCTGTTAGGGTAGCATGCAAATACTGCTCATACCAGGGAAGCAGGATAAGAGAAATGGAAAAGTTCTTTTATGGAGAGAAACTGAAAGGATAAAACCAGTTTACTTTACAGGAGAAGAATAAAAGGGAATATGGCAGGTATGTGAAATGTTGTCAATGCTATAGACTTTTTTCATGTCTTGCAATACAAAAAAGAGGATGAGGATGCTGTCTACTACCTGATAGACAGAGAGGTCTGAGGCAGCAGAACAACACTGATAGGATTTGTCACAAGTAGCCAATTATTTACGCTCATTTCCTACCAAGACTTCAACTCTTCTGACATATCAACAAAGCTGGAAGGCTAAATCTCTATTGAATATATGCTCAGAGATCAGATTTGGAATACTGCAAGACAGGGCCAAGCCAGCATCCTAATTCCAAACACTAAAGAGGTAAGAGATCAAATTTGGATAAACCATGTGACACACATGATTTCAGGAGCCAGCCAGCTGAGTTTCCATGTCACTACAGGATGTAAGTATTAGTCAACTTGTTCATGTGATAGATATTCAGGAAAAGATTTCCAATGCCCAGGACATTTCATTCTGCATAAAACTTGCTTCATTTTGCTAAACAATTTGGCTTCCAGAGAAAATCTATTAACATTATTAGCCTATAACAGCCACACATAAGACACAGAAAATGATGCTATACTAGGAACCATACTGCATGGCAGGTTAAAACCATAGCCTGTGGTTAGATGTCTGCTTCCAGAAAGATTTTATTTCACATATTCCCTCACACACCCGTATACAACCCCCCACAAACACATTCTTGCACCCTGTGGGAACACTCTGCATTTGCTGTTTATTTGATTGGATGCATCTGGATACTGTAATTTCATTCACATTCAATTAACAGCTTAGCTACCCATCCCCATGACCATTTTTCTACTATGTTTCTTTTAATAAAATCAGCTTGTAGCAGTAAACTTGGGGGGTTTGTGCATGTGGCAGGATTCAGACCTTCTAGGGCTGTGTTTCACACTGAAAACTGTAACTCACCTCAGATGCAACAACTTTTTAAATTGGCTATTGCCCCATACAACAGACATCACCCTCTGAGTTTATACTGCTCTAATAAGCCAATAATGTTATTTCCCCTCCTCATGATGTTTCCTCTGTAGTTTTCTTCCTGCTTGTTAGATCCTCCCACCTCTTGGGTACAAATGTTAACCTCTCTAGCACATCTGTTGCACCTCCAGCTTCCTTGGAGAAGGCTGAATGGATTGCTTTTGCAGTACTTTCCCCTGAGAGGTATTTTGGTGATGCAGGGGAGCAGTTGCTCACAACATCTTCACTCTGCTGCCCTTACTGTGATATGTTACTGTCTATAAACAATTCTTTGAAGAGCTGAAATGGGCAAGGATTGTTTCTTTTTCCTGCAATGTTTTTTTTGGAGATAACACTACTCAGATTTGAAGGATGGAAGAGGCAATCATGATTTCTCTTATTAGCTCCATTTATAAAATACAACATTTTGTTGACATTTCTCTCCAGATACATTCACTGCTGTGCAACTGCACTCATCATTTTGTCCTTGCCTTTTTCATTTCAAAGAGCAATTTGGAACAAATGCTTATTTGTTCCCCCCCAGTGATGAATGGATAACCTTTAACTTCTGCAGAGGAGCATCCTCAGGTGAGTTGTGCAAGTGGTGATGAACCCTTGAAGTGTTCTGGTGCATTAGGGTACAGATATGCTTGCACATATAAGCATCAGCTGAAATTATCTTTGTTTAATTTCCATCTGTTTTAGAAACCACACAAGATGTAAAGAAGATAAAAGGAAGAAGTATAAGGAGATCTGGGGCAGATGGTGTTACTGTAAAAATGTGTGTGCAGATAGGAGTGAGGTCTTTGTTAAAAGAGGACCTGTCAGTGGTTTTCTATCAGCCTAAAAGAAAATTATAATAGGCCTCTGCATAGGTCTGTTCCATAACTATATTGCTGACTAAATCTTTGCATAGTGGACTGAAAAAATAAAATTTAAAAGAATGTGGGTAACACTAAACAGGGAGGAATCACAAGCAATCTGAAGGACTCCATTAGAATTTAAAATCATCTCAGTATACAAAAACCAGTTTCAAACCTATAAAGCAAAGCTCAAACACATGAATCACAGTTGGGAGAGGAAAAACAAATTGTCAAATACAGTAATATTGAACAAAGAGCAACTCTAGCAATAAAAGCTAGCACAAAAACAGGAAAAGCTGCAGATTAGCATGGACTGCAAGTTAAGGATGTCAACAACAGGTTCCTGTTGACAGTCCATTTACCTATCCTTTTTCAAACCCAATAACCACTTAAATTCCCTGTCTGCCAGTTGATGTCTGTAATACAAAATACATCCACTCATCTTTGGCCTTTCAGTTGACAGCATCATAGTAGTATTGTCTGAGCTGGAAGGGACCCACTAGAATCATTGAGTCCAGCTCTTAAATCCATGGAGGACACCCCAAGAATCACACCATGTGCCTGACAGCATTATCCAAATGCTGCTTAAACTCTGTCAGGCCTGGTGCTAAGACAGCTTCCCTGGGGAGGCTGTTCCAGATCCTAACCACCCTCTGAGTGAAGAACCTTTTCCTAATCTCCAGCCTGAACCTCCCTTAAGTCAACTTCATCCTCTTTCCCTTAGTCCTATTGCTGTCCACCAGATTGAGATCAGTCCCTGCCCCTCTACTGACCCCTGTAAGGATGTTAAAGACAGCTATGAGGTCTCCTCTCAATGTCCTCTTCTCGAGGCTAAACGAACCAAGTGACCTCAGCTGCTCCTCATAAGCTTTCCACACCAGTCCCTTCACCGTCTTCGTAGCCCTCCTATGAAAGATGAGACAGTCTTGGGGATAGATGTGAAACCTCTGTGGTGCTTCTCCTCTAAGAACAGCACTAAAAACTGTGCATTCACTGGAACACAGCCTCCATCTGCATCAGCCTTGTTGGTGCTGGAGCATAGCAGGGGTTATTCAGAGATGAGAGGTTCTGACTAATAGAAATAGTAAAAGGACTACAGGGAAGCTGAACGGTACCAGGCTAGGCAATTGAGAGACTGTTTTGAATGACAGCTTCCAGGACAGCAGCTCTGTTCTCTTCCAGGGTCAGAACCAGCACTTGGCTCTCACTTTTGTTTCAGAGTATTTGGCTAGTTTTAAAGATTCATTTGCTTTTGTAACCTAACAATTTGGTGGCAAAATGTATAAAATATACCTCACCCTTCATTTCAGCTTAAGAAGTCTGAAATATGAGGCTGAAAGATTTTGGTTTTTAAGCTACTAGCAGAAGCTCATGTTTCTGCAGGTTATTCCAGCAAAGTTTGCAGTAAGAGTAACTCATATCAACTTTAAATAAACATGGGTTTTGAATCCCTCCAGGGTGACCCCACCACTGTCCTGGGCAGCCTGGGCCAATGCCTAACCAGCATTAGGCTCCCAGTTCTGTGTGAACTTAAATTCCAGTTTTCTCATACTTTTGGCTCACATAATTTGCTCTATTTTCAGGGAAAGAAATCAGGTCTATGGATGATACTTAAGTGAACCACTGAAATCAGTATTCCTGTTCTGTCTCAAGGTTGCCATGGGTGTCATGCCTGGGAATTTATTGGTAAGTACTACAGCACAAATTCCTGTGCATTCCAACCAGAACACCAATTATGTTACAATTCTCTGATACAGTAATGGGTCATAGAAAAATACAGCTATTCCCTTCTATAAATGAGAAATGAGTAGGAGTCTGGAATTGTTTTCATGCATACATCTGGAAAGAAATAAAGGATTACTGCTACCTCTTCCTATATTTGTACCCCTTGCTAGTATTACGTTTCAAATTCTTTTTGTACTTTACCTTTGTGAATGAAGTGGATCTATCTTTTTAGTACTTGTATTGTTGGATAATAATAACTATACCCCAACCTCAAGATATGAGAGCCATTAGCTTAATGAGACCAGCTGTACTGCTCCTGCATTCATTAAACAGCAGGACAATAGCATCAATATTAAGTTATTAAATGAGACTTTCAAAAGGGAACATTCTAACAACAGAAAGCCTCCATAAAACAAGGGAGGTAAGAAATAGTTATCATGCTCAACTGGCATTTTTGTTTCAGTTTGACATGCTGGAAGAATAGGAAAATTACTGCTCTAAAACATGTGCAAAGCAAATCAGGTGGCTAAGCAACAGCTTCCTAGACATCCTGAGCCAGCAACTTTCCTTTACTCTGTGTCTCCACAGAGAAAAGCACTTATTTTCCTATTTCCAGAACAGGAGGAAGGCCACTAAAGCTGCTACTAGAGAGGTTTCCCCTGAAATCACCAAATTATTTAATTCTGTTACAACCAGGGTTTATCCTTGAAGTCTTATTGCAGAACATTGACCCATCACATTACTTTATAGCTGAGATGGCAAATACCCACGTTTTACAATTGCATAGATCAGTGGAACCATACCAAGTCAATGTTTTGCACAAACTAACTTTGGGGGCAGGCATGTGCTGGCAGACACATTTCATAAAAAGGCTTGGGCTGAGAAGGACCTTAAAAAGATCATCTAGTCCAACCCTCCTGCCATGGGCAAGGACACCTTCTACTACACCAGGTTGCCCAGGGCTCATCCAACCTGGCCTTCGACACTGCCAGGGATGGAGCATCCACAACCTCTCTGGGTAACCTGTGCCAGTACCTCACCACCCTCTGAGTAAAGAATTTTTTCCTAACATCTAATCTAAATGTCCACTCTTTAATTTAAAACCATCATCCCTTATCCTTCACTATCTGACTGTAAAAAGACTTTTTTCATAAGCTCCCTTTAAATATTGGAAGGCCATAGTAAGGTCTCCCTGGAGCCTCCTCTTCTCCAGCCTGAAGAACCCCAACTCAGCCTGCCCTAGTAGGAGAGGTGTTCCAGCCCTTGGATCATGTCTGTGTCCTCCCCTGGATCCAGTCCAGAAGTTCCACACCTTTCTTGTGCTGAGGGCCCCAGACCTGGACCCAGCACTGCAGGTGAGGTCTCACAAGAGCAGAGCACAGGGGGACAATCCCTTCACTTGATCTGCTGACCACTCCTCTTCTGGCACAACCCAGGACACGGTCAACTTTCTGGGCAGCAATCAGACGTTACTGTCTCGTCTCCAGCTTTTCATTCACCAGAAGCCTCAACCCTTCTCTACAGAACTGCTCTTAAGGAGGAGTTCCCCCAACCTGTGCTCATGCCTGGAACTACCCCAACCCAGGTGCATGACCTTGCACTTGGACATGTTGAAGCTCATTCAGTTCATGTGGGCCCACTTCTCAAGACAGTTCAGATTCCTCTTGTTGGTATCCCACGTCCTTGTCATGTCATCTGCAAACTTGCTGAGGGTGCACTTGATTTCCTTTGCATTTGGGGTGGTAACACCTGGGCTGCCACTTCTTTACCCATTGAAAATGAATGTAGGTTTCTTCTTACCTGAGTAGTAACCAGCACCACCCTGAGAGCACTGCTATCTGCCATGGAGTAACGGAACTGGAAAGTGCAAGTCTTGCCACAGCAGTGACACATGGAGCTATTAAGATAAGTGCTTCTATATAATGTGTTGTCAGTAGCTTCTAACAACTCAAAATGGCCTGGAAAAAAAAAAAGTGCACTTTTTCACAAAACATACATGTATTTTTTCCCCAGTATATGAATACAAGGTCTGCTTTCCTGAATTTAAACCATGGCCCTACCCCAGCACCAGTGGAATCCATCATGCTGATGATGTGGCTTGGATGCCATGTGTTTCTTATTAAAAGACAGATACATGTCTACCTTTGACTCACGGAGAGCCCCAGCAACCAAAAATTATATGAGTGGATCATCTGTTGAAAGTTGTTACTTTCTATGTTGAAGCTGTAAGCAGTCCCACACCCAGCTCAGTCTCCTTGCAAACATTATTTGGAAACTGAGCTTTCTTCCTTTTTCCACTATGGTTTCCAGAAAATATGCTTTTTACTGCAGTACTTCTCTCAACTCATAAAAAACTTAAAGGAAAAAAGGAAGGTGGAGGGAAATATTCTCCTTTACTGCTACAGGAGGCATTAGCATCTCCACCATATAATCAAGGTCTTTACTTCTCAGCCAGAATTTCTGCAACATAAAGTTGAAAGTATATTGTCTTTCCATTCCAAGCAGAAAAGCAATTTGTGCTCCTCTTGACCTACTGCCCCTTCTGAAAGCATTCCTACAGAGATCTAAGAGACTATTCCATCCCCTCAACTGTGTCTTATTTGTCAGAAATAAAAAGGCTAAAGACTTCTTACCAAATATATCAGGTCTTTTTTTCCCCCTCTCTCACTGAATATTTTGCTGCCATCTGAAGCAGCCATTAAAATAACAAACAAGGGCTAATTAAAAGTCTTAAGTTTCCTGTTTCTATGTTCATGTCTCTAAATACAACTTATCTCAAAAACAGAGGTTTCAGAGTTTATTTCAAGCTGAATAACTTCACAAGCAGAATGTTCATTTTTATAAAGATCACATTCTTTTCCTTCTGTTGCCTGTTTACTCTTCGTGTTGTGCCACAACATACACTGAAATACAGGTTGGAATTTCATTGGAATTAGGTTTGTAATTTCATGTCACAGTGACTAACCTTGATATATAAAAACATTCTAGATTGAACCCAGCATTTTTTGACAGGGATCAACAAACATCCACAATACTATGACCACTGCCTTGTGGAGAAAAGAAGGATACATCAACATTTGAATTCTTTGATTGCATTATGTAAAACCAATTGATTTTATTTTCTGAGCCTAATGATAATTAACATTCCTTTTTTCCTTTCAGTTAAGTTCCTCACATCTATGAAGGCTACGAAGATGATGAAGCAACTGGAGGGGAAACCTTAAGAGGAGCAGCTGAGGTCACTTGGTTTGTTTAGCCTCAAGGAGAGGACTTTGAGGGGAGACCTCATAGCTGCCTTCAACATCCTCACAGGGGACAGTAGAGGGGCAGGAACTGATCTCAGTCTGGTGGACAGTGATAGACTAAGGGAAACAGGATGAAGTTGACTCAAGGAAGGTTCAGGCTGGAGATTAGGAAAAAGTTCTTCACTCAGAGGGTGGTTGAGCTCTGGAATAGCCTCCCCAGGGAAGCACCAAGCCTGATGAAGTTTAAGCAGCATTTGGATAATGCTGTCAGGCACATGGTGTGATTCTTGGGGTGTCCTGCACAGGTTTAAGAGCTGGACTCAATGATCCCAGTGGGACCCTTCCAGCTCAGACAATACTGTGATACTATCATACACCTTTTATGCAAGTTATCATGAATGTTACCCTCAGAAATGGAGAATCCAGAAGCTCCTGTCCCTAAAACACTGATTTTTTTTTTGATTACTTTTTCCTTTTTCTATGGCTTGTAAAAGTAGAACCATGACAGCTTAACTGGAGAGGCAGCAAACTGTGCTGAAGTACTCATTTGTTTCCCCTGTCCCAGGATTTTTTTTTTTTAATTACCTAGCATTTATTGAGTAGGTTTCTAAAGGTTAACAGTTTTGGGAACATTTTCCTTTCCTTTGTTACAAACTTTGCAGTTCTCCTCAAAGGTCTGAATTTCCCTCGGTCCAACACACCAGACAGCATGTTGCTCTGCTTATGCTCTGACCTTCTTTACACCTTGTTCTCTTGAATTTTCATGATTTTCTGTTTCTGAAGTGCCAAATTTCCATGTGTTTTTAGAAGAGGAATCCCAGAAAAGCCACTTCATTCCTGCCAGGGTGGTAGTAGCTCTATTGAGTCACAGATCTGGTAAGAGATGCTGGCATGGCTGTCAGAATTAGGAGTGTAGACTTTAACTTCTGTCCATAAAGCCTTTTATTTTCCCCGTGTGGCTACTCAATCAGATTTCAGATGGACACTCTTGTTTGTTTTGGTTGTGAAGAAATATTTTGTCTATTGTAAGCAAAATCTTGGAGTCCTGCAGAACAATCAGCCCTGGACTGCAATGGAGCCCAGCCAGAAGCAGAGTTTACAGCTTACTGCTGAGATGGCTCCTTCGAGGTGGGGTGGGATCCTGAACCTGCCTCTGTTCTGCTACATTCAAAACTCAAAGCCTAAAAATATTTAGCTGCTTGGCTCCATCCTAACCTTTTTTTGACTCAAGCCTTTTGTCAGTCCTGCTTTAATCACTGTGGTTTTATTTCACAAACAACATGAATTTGTGTCTATGCTGTTGTTTTTAGAGTAATAACTGAGCCGTCAGTTAAAACTAAGCCACAAAGTGGAACCTTTCCTTTTCTGGAAAGTTCTCTTCCTCAGTTGAACCAATTCCCTGCAACCTTCCCACTCAATCATCTTGAGGAAAGAAGAGGTTAAATCTGAACTGCCCTTGTTTCTCCTCCTTGAAGGTGAATTTTCATGAATTCACAAGTCATGGATGAAATCTTGAAGAAATAAGAAAACAAAAAAGAAAAAAGAATAAACTAATAGAATCCCATAGTCTAATGATTTGGGTGGGGTATTATGTTTAAACTTGAGGGATTTTTACCATCAGTTACCTGAAATGTTGGGTTTAAAAGCCATGGCACTTCCTTTGATTTCTTTTGCATCTCATGATCTTTATTTTTATTATGCAGAGAGTTGGTTTCATTACTTTCTTATTAAAGAAGTGTTACCCCAGATGCAGGAAACTAGATTAATGCAATGTAAGAAGAATGAACTGTGGAAACTACACAGCATGCTGGAAATATCAATAAGGGAAACAACAACAAGAAAGTATTTTCTGAACAGTATTGCAGGGGAATATAAATCCTCTAAGAACTTTTTGACACCAGAGAAATTTAGAGAAAAAGTTCTAGAGAAAGTGCCTACAGTACAACACTGGAGAAAAGAAGCAATAAATGAAAAAAAAATAAGAAAAAGTCCAGCAAGGGTGGAAAGTATTTTATTCAATTTAAGAATACCAGGAAAGAAGGATTATTCAAAGCCTATAAGAAACCCTTTCTTCATAAATACAACTGTCCAGATCTTGGCTTTATAATTTAGTTTCTTACCTCTCTTCTATTTATGGTAGTGAAAGCTCTGATCAAAATCAGAAAGTAAAGCTTATTCAAGCTCTATTTGCATTGCAGGCTTGAGCCCTCAAGCATGGCAGTTTTCCAGTTTGCATACCATTTCTTTAGGTTTTGCATTTCAGTTAATATTCAACCTCTTCATTTTTGTCTCAACAAATCTGCATGAACAGTAACACTGAATGTATTGAGAGGTGAGCAACCATAGCGAATATTTCTCAATACTCTCTAGTGTTAATGATGGATTAAATCCTGTCTGTTGTTTTGATACTCATTTCTTCTCACATATTCTTTTTCCTTTACCACGTGGAAGCACAGAGTATGTCCCCAAGCAGCTGTTTGTAGTTTATGTTCAGCTTACTCAGCTACCTGTGCATATTTATACAATAATGACCAAGTAACTATAAAAGAGACATTTCAAACGTGTTCTATCTCAACAGACATTGTTTGTGACTTGGTCCTGCAAAAGCTGCTTGCAGAATGTCAATGTCTTTTCTGTTAGTACAATATCTGCATAAAAGGGAAATCAATACCTGAGGTATCATGTTAAAGTGTGGCACTGATCCAACACCTTTCAGGGAGGTGTTTAAAATAAAATCAAATTAAACATCTGGGTTTGGTTAGATATCCCAACAAAACAGAAAAGAAGTCACATCACCTTTCATTCCTTTTTTTGTTTTACATGCTCTCTGGTGTACCTAAATGCCAACATGCAAAAATTTGTCCTAACATAGTGTGTACACTCAGGCACTTTCTCTTGCTCCTGCATTCTTAGTTGACTTATAGTGACTAGAGTGTGTTGAAATGCATGCTGAAATTTAGTTTGAAAATCTTTCCAAAGTGAAAACAGTATCTAAGCATTCACTCTGCTGCTGTCACTGAGGTGTACTCCATTTCTGTGGGCTCAGAGTTCAAGCAGTAATCTCCATGCTATCAGTTCTTCAGGGCTACATCACAAATTATACTATTACAAGTAGTGCCACTTAACCCCTTTGGAAGCAGTCTCAACAGACAAACCAGACACTTCCCTGGAAAGGGGATTCCATTTCACATTACAAGACAGACATTTATACCCACTTATCTTTCAAGAACCTTTCCCATCAACCCATAGACAGGCACTAGACAGTAACTTCAATAACAAGTGTTGCTCTTCCTTCTGGAAATTGCAACTAGTTTAATTTTATTGTTTCTAAGAAGAACAAACTGTTTTGTATTATAAATGTCTCTCTACAAGTCCCCTAATCCAAGGATTAAAGTGAAATTCCTGACTGTATGCTCAGACCCAGGAGTACTACACAAAAAACTGTCAAAATCAAATCAGAAAAAGCATTCAGAAGGGCTATGGGCTTAGATGGATTTCATTTAATTTCACCACATTTTGCATAGATCTCATCCAAAGAGCTAACTGGAGAATAAATCAATTATTAGTTTGTATGGGAACTCTTTCCTGTTTTACCAGCATGTCTGTTCACACCAGCCTCACTACACAACCAAGACAAAGGCTAATTTCAGTGAAAAATACACATAATTACTTTTCATATTTTTATTCTGTTTCTGCATCAGGTCACACCCTTGTCCTAAAAAGCACCATATTCTTCATGACAGCTAGGAATTGTGCTTTATCTTAAATTTCCCACCTTCAGTGTTATTGCTCCAATCTTTCAGGAAGGAGGAGAAGGCAATCCTGTCCCCAGGTGGCAGTCGTGCCCACGCAGCAGGCTCAGCTGGCTGATCCCACTGCCACTCACACATGCCAAGCTCAAAACTGGAAGTCTGCAATGCTAGGAGACAGAAAAACAATCACTTAACTGTAATGGTTTAGCCCAGGCCTTTTCCTGGTAACCAGCTTTTAACCAGGGAAGTGATCATGTTTACCCAGTATTCCATACGATTTTATGTAACCTGGGGTATAAATAAGGAGGGGGAGAGGCCTTCACTCTCTCTTCCCTCCCGGTGGATCCGAGGACGCAGGTTTTCTGCTATCGGTCTCACCCGTGCGGAGGAGTCAAGCCTTGCAGGCCTTGTAGGCCTTGAGAGGCAGCTGTTGCTGGCGTCGGTCAGTGTGACTCTGCTATCTTAAAGAGAGTTGTAAGATTCTGGTTTTATTAGTTCTATCCTGGGTTTCGAGTGTACGTACCTGTTTTAGTTTCCCTTTTCCCTTTTTTCCCCTTTTTCCCTTTTTCCTTCCCTTTTCCCTTTCCCTTGGGGGGTTCACTCTACTGTGTACATAGTATTTTAATTGTATATAACAGCTATATATGTAAATATAAACACTTTTGATATAATTTGGGTTGTTTCGGGCTCTTTAGTTTCTCTTGTAGTTTTTTTCTTAAACTCTGAGAGGGAAAGAGAGGGGGAAGGCTTTCACTGTGAGTTTGGGCATTTGGCAGGGAGCCAGGTCCAAACCATCACATTAACTTCTCAATGAGTCACTACTTATGAGAAATATATGGGTTTTATACTGCCTGATGGCATTTCTGCCCCTGCTTACTGAAAAGTGTGTGCATGATAGAGCAACGTCTAGACATTTGAGACTGCCATCTTTAACAACACCGTTTTAAAAAGTCAGTCCCTAAAGATGTGTTCTTCGTTCAGAGCCATGGAGGGCTGTTGATGTTAGCCAGTCACTGTGACTTTCAGGAACTCTCAAATTTGCAGAGAGGGTTACCAGGGAACATAAAAAATGACAGGTGATAAGAAATACCTATTTATTGTTATAAATGGTAGTACAGCGAAGCAACATCTGAGAGGTCAAATTCCTCAGCATCTCCACAATAGTTAGAATCATAATGGTTGGAAAAGACCTCTGAGATCATCGAGTCCGGCCATGCTCACCACTAAACCACGTCCCCAGATGCCATGTTAACAGGCAAGATCCCCACCCAGCAGTTGGCCTGTCCCAGTGTGTCAACAGGTCAAGGGAGGGGATCCTCTGCTGTCGTGGAAGCCTGCCTGGAGCACTACATCCAGCTCTGGGGTCTCTGGCATATGAAAGACGCGGACCTGTTAGAAGGGGTCCGGAGGAGACCACAAAAATGATCAGAGGGAAGGAGCACCTTGCCAACAAAGAAAGGCTGAGAGAGTTGGGGTTGTTCAGCCTGAAGAAGAGAAGGTTCCAGGGACACCTTAGTGCAGCCTTTCAGTACTTAAACAGAGCTTATAAGAAAGATGGAGAGAGACTTTTTAGCAAGGTCTGTAGCGACGGGACAAGGGCAATGGTTTAAACTGAGAGTACATTTAGATCGCATGTAGGAAGGAATTTTTTAACAATGATTGTGGTGAGACACTGGAACAGGTTACCCAGAGAAGCTGTGGATGCCTCATCACAGGAAGGATTCAAGGTCAGGTTAAATGGGGCTTTGAGCAAGAAGAATCTGACCACGTCCATGGGGTCAGACTCAGTGACGTTTAAGTGTCCTTTCCAACCCAAACCATTCATTGAGTCTATAAAGTTTAGATTGTAAACCAGATTGTAGCTGCAACATATTCTGTAATTAAAAATGGTTACAGAAAGAAAGTCATGATTTTAAGCAATGGAAGTACTAATTCTTAGGAATAGCAAGTAGAATATCTTGGAGAAAAGACCAAGATTCCAAACTGTAGGAAGGAAACTTTTACATGTCAGTGTACATAGACATTGCTGCCTACTGCACCCCAGAGTTACTTAGGCACATTCCTGTCATCTCAATGAAATATACTGTCTAGCTGATGCTACAAACCTCCCATTGCTTCCTTGTTCCAGTACTGCATAAACATGCACTTTTTTCAAGCCATGTATATGAAGTGAGAAGAGCTTGTGGAAAACCTACTTCCCATGGAAAATAAAATCCTAGAATCTCCTAGAAAAGTGTGGAGTTTATCAAATTTCAACATTTGAAAACAAATAGTATATACTCTCAAAAGGAAAGAAGTTTTTAATTGTTGCAACAGAACACTGATTCATTCTGCAGCTTTTCAATTTGATTGGAAATATTACTGAGGTTGTTTGTTTAAGGGTTTTTTTAAAGTAATCCTAATCCCTTGGGACAAAATACAGCTGCTCTTAATTCTGCAGCATGTCAGACAGCAGCAAGGTTAGTGGTTTGGATTTTCTGACTCCCAACCATGTAGCTGTTCATCTGAAAGCCTCTGCATCTGGTCCTGCATCTCACAGAATCGCAGAATCATTACAGTTGGAAAGGACCCGCAAGATCATCTAGTCCAACCAATAGCCCTACACTACTCTTACCCCTAAATCATCCCCTGAAGAAACACATCTATCCTCTTCTTAAAAACCTCCAGGGATGGGGACTCCACCACCTCCCTGAGCAGCCTATTCCAATATCTAACCACTCTTTCAGTAAAGAAATTCTTCCTAATATCTAATCTAAACCTACCCTGGCACAGCTTAATCCCATTCCCTTCAGTCCTAAGTAAAGAAATTCTTCCTAATATCTAATCTAAACCTACCCTGGCACAGCTTAATCCCATTCCTCTAGTCCTGTCACTAGTCACAAGGGAGAAGAGGCCAACACCTGCCTCCCTAGAATGGCCTTTCAAGTAGCTGAAGAGAGTGATAAGGTCTCCCCTCAGCCTCCTCTTCTCCAGGCTAAACAAGCCCAGCTCCCTAAGCCTCTCCTCATAAGGCCTGTTTTCCAGACCCCTGATTATCTTAGCTGCCCTTCTCTGCACCCTCTCCAGTACCTCAATGTCCTTCCTATACTGCGGTGCCCAAAACTGCACACAGTACTCGAGGTGTGGCCACACCAGTGCCGAGTACAAAGTTATATCTCTACATGATTACAACTCACTAGGGACCTATGCTTGAGATTTTTTCAGTTCAAGCATTTACCATGGATTTCTGTTAAAATTTGTACATTATAATTAATACAAATATAATTACTCCAGTTTTCCAGAGAAAAAAATCCCCTGGCTTTACAGAGAAGGAGTGGTACTTTGGCATAACAAGTGACTTCAGGAGGACAAAAGCCTCCTTCTCCCCCAGAGCATTCCACTTTCATGCCTTGGAGCTCTTTGCTGGCAAAATCAGAATGACAATCTTAATAGAGTTTTTCACATATATAATTCATCAGGAGCCAATGGAAGTTCTGTAAGTCAGTCAGACACTTGGAAAGAATAGAAAGTCTTTGAATACAAGGTCTGCTAAAGGTATAATTAAAGGAGATTTTGTAGTACATATGTTTTAGGGCACAATTGAAATATTTTCCACTTGTCAGATAAAATATTTTTTTCTGTAGTACATATGCAATTGTATAACAAAAAGTGGTAACTGAGACAATCTGGTGGCTGTTGAGAAAACTACAAACTGCCAGGTATCTTAAACTGCTGTTCTGAAGATAGGGTTTGGTTGGTTTTTTTAAATGCATGAAGTTTACTGCCAGCAGAACTGGACAAGAGACCAAGGGGACAGTTTGGGAGAAAGGGGAAGGAGAGAAGGGAAGAAAAACACCTTTAAACTTAATGAAATTACATTTATGTTTAGCCACCAGAGTTCGTATCATGAAACTCCTGAAAGCACAAATACTGAAGGTATTTTACTCATGACCCCAAAAGCAGAGTCACATTATGAGTACAAATGCACAGGTCATTGCCTATGTGCACTTATACTGGGATTGAAAATCATGAAGGGTACATTAAAAATGCAAGTTTTAACTACAAATTTTATGCAATTAAAGTGGTCTTCATTTAGAGAAAAAATTATTTCAAATTCACACAACCATTAGCCTGACCTTTTGTTTTAATTATTGGAAAAGGACCTGTAGTAGAATTCCTCTTTCAGGAAGAAAATTAAGATCCTTTGACCCTTTCTTTTAGCTGCTGTGAGCAATTTAGATGTCACCTAATGAAGCTGACTTTTCCTAATGGGAAGCACAGCATAAGAACTGGCTCTTACTAAAATATACCTGATGCACTTAATGGAGCAGCAGTCAATCTGTATGCCACCCTATGTACTTCAACAGCTGCCATGGAAGGCAGAGTTCAACACCTAGATTTGTAAGCTCTGGTGAGAACACCCTGTTTCTGCTTCAATTTTTTTCTTTTTTTTCATCTCTTTGAGGCACTATTTCATCTCTATAAACTGATTTTTGTTTCATTTTTCTTTGTTTTATTAGCACTTTGTTAGTGAAAAGAAAAAAGCCAGTATATTTGCAAAGAGATTTATGTCCTCTTGGGGGAACTGGTTAAGCAATGATATAGGTAACAAAGATCTAGAAATGCTTTTTGGGGGGGTTTGTTTGTTTGTTTGTGGTTTTTTTCATTTTAAACCTGCCCTTTCATCTGCAGAAATCCTCCAAGGAACATAACTAAGTGGAGAGAATCACACACCTGTCCTCTGTTCTCTGTCAGGTTCAAATCCATTTTGTTTCAAAGAAAGCTCATTGTAAACTTCCCTGGGCTCATAGACAAGTACACCCAACATTTTCAGTGAGCATCCTTGCTCATTTAAGTATCACTGCTAGAAACCCTCTACTGGCCCTGGCATCAAACAGTTATATAATATTTGCTTTTATATATCTGCATGGTAAGAAAGCTGGAAGATAGAGAGACTAAAATGACCAAGTCTACTTCCCTGAAACTTTATTTCCCCAATATAGATCCTCTGTGAAATAAAGATGTTTGCCTGACTCAGCCATTACACTCAGACTTGGAGCTTGCTTTTACTGTGATCTGCCTTATAGCCATGTGTATCTATTTTCATACTTTTTCTTACTAGGAAATCTAGAGAGCTTTATTTTAGACCACAGTAGAGAAAAACAATCATGTAACCTAGCTTGCTCTGTGCAAAACACTGCATTCCACACCTCAAGTTTAAATTTAAAGACCAAACCTTCAGTGCCTGTGCTAAGACACAGAAGCAGGAAAACAGGAGGTGCTTAGAAGCAGGATTGTGCTCACCTAAGGATGCAATATAGGTGTCACAGTGCAATCTTCTTGTGCAAGACAGAGCAGCAAGCAATCTAATTTATGCTAGGATGGGTTGTGTTCCTTTCCCATGAAAATACATTGGGTTGAAAAGGGAAATAAGAAAGGTTTTTCTAAAGAATCCTGACATGCAAGGATGGTCTGCAGAGCTGACTGCTCTGACATGCCAGCTCTTGGGTGTAGCAGAGCAGAACAGACTAGCCCCACTACACAGCTGGGGATCAGGGTCTTCATGCATTTAAAAATTCTACAAATGGCTTGGGAATCTCCCTAAAGTCAGCTCCAAAGCTTTTTCTGAGCTGGCTGAATGCATCAATTCTTTAGCCAAAAACAGGAGATCTTTTCTGCCCACTGAAGCCTTAGTGCTCTCCTGGCTGCAGGAAGCTGTATTTACACTGTACTAGATTTCTTAAGGCATTCAATGTCATTCTTTGTAACTGTGTTTAGATGTGGTAAGACAGATGATGGTTTGGAGGAATAAAAATGAGCCAGGTGAAAACACCCAGGGAGTTAAGAAAGCCTTTGAACACCAAAAGACCTTCTCTTGTGTCTTCTAATCTAAGGGAAAGACAAAGTAAAATGATCCATCTCCTGAAAAACAGGTATTCTTACCACACGCCAGAGAACATCCTTCACCGAAAGTGATATCATCAATGGCAACAGTTTCCTCTTGTCTCTGGGTCTCCACCATCCCCCAAAATATAACCTGTACAGATTAACAGCAAATGACATTCACCTGAGTCACAGACAAGAGAAAAATCCTTCCAGGATACACCAGTCTGGTCCATAGAGTTTCTGTTAGAACTATGAGAACTCAAGTCATGCACTTAATTTAGGAAGATAATCATCTTGGCCTTGTCACATCTCTGTTGCTTGTCAGCACACACACACACACAGCCTCATCAAGTAACTCAGCACTGAAGCAGCATTTAACAGGGGGGATGTGAAAACCCCAGTAAAATACATTAAAATCTGTGCAAGGAACAGAAAGGTTAAGAAATACAAAGGATTCTGTTTTATCAAGCCATTATTTCACCAGAGGCTGGAAATGTGAAACTTTTCTGGTTGTCTTGAGAATTTATCAGACCCGGAGTAAAGTCAGAGCAACAAACACTGTTAGTCAGAGGTCCTTCATCAAGATTTTAACCCAAACAAACCTTGAGGAGTACTTGGCCAACTGCTATTCTGCTCTAATGCTACAACAGGCATTATTTTTTTTCCCTAACAAAGTCTTCTATATACAAGAAGTTACAAATATTTAACAATTTCCAATTTAAGGGCAGATTTCTATCTACATTTCTATCACAGTTCTTCTGCACTGATGTAGAAGGAGACTGATCAACCACAGTCCTTGGGGAAAACCAGCAAAACAAACACCAACGAACCCAACCCAACAAACCAATCATATCAATAACATTCCTTAAATTATTCCCTAACCATTTTCTGGGATGTTGCAGCTCCAAAAATTTCCAGAGCTGTGAAGGCACAATCTACCAAGAAGTGTCATCATCATGGCTAGGCTTCGCGAACGAAGATTTGGGAAGGGCTCTACCCGCGTTTGTTGCAAGCACGTTGGTGGCTAAAAAGGCCAATAGGAGATAGGCATGCGCGGTTGCAAAAGGCACTGCAGAGAGACTCCTTAGTTAGTGTGTTCTGCAAGGCGCGATTCTTTCTGCGTTGTCTTTTCTCCTCAAGGGTGATCCTGCGTGCTTTCTCAAAAGCATCTGCAGCATTATAGGTGGTGTGTCTCCAGGCCTCCCTCTTGGAGGCCAGAGTAGACCAGTTATAAAGATCAATGTGGCCAAGGCTGAGATGTTGTTTCAGGGAGTCTTTGTATTTCTCTTTGGGGCTCCTCTCTTGCGGCAGCCGGTGGCAAGTTCACCATAAAGCAAGATCTTAGGGAGGCGGTGGTCCTTCATCCTTGAGACGTGCCCTGCCCATTGCAGCTGTGTTCTCAATAACCTGGTCTCAATACTTGTGACTGCTGCTTGTTCTAGAACAGATGTGTTGGTCACATAATCTGACCAGTGGATGTTTAGGATTGTGCGGAGACAGCATTGATGGAAGCGTTCTAGGAGACGCAGGTGGTGGCGGTAGATGACCCGTGATTCTGATCCGTATAAGAGAGTAGACAGCACTATGGCTCTGTAAACTCTGATCTTTGTACTTTTCTTCAGGTGTTTATTTCGCCAAACTCTTTTATGAAGCTTTCCGAAAGCACTATATGCCTTTGCTAGCCTGTTGTCTAGCTCTCCGTCAATCTTGCCATCCAAGGAGATGAGGCTACCTAGGTAATTAAACTGCTGAACTGATTTGAGCTCTGATTCGCCAATGGTGATATGGGGATGATGGAAGACTTCCTGGGGTGCTGGTTGATAGAGAACTTCTGTCTTCTTTAAGCTGACTTCCAACCCAAAGAGCTCGGCAGCGTCTGCAAAGCAGGATGTTAAACGTTGCAGATCTGCTTCTCTGTGTGCAACAAGGGCGGCATCATCAGCATAGAGCAGCTCCCGGACAAGATGATTTAAGGTCTTAGTGTGGGCCTTCAGCCTCCTTAGATTGAATAGGCTTCCATCAGTACAGTATCAGATGTAGATACCGTCCTGACCATCGAGGTCTGCTGTGGCCCTTTGGAACATCATGCTGAAAAAGATTGTGAATAGGGTTGGTACCAAGAGGTGTATTGTAGCTCTTAATAGGGAATGTACAGTGTTAGCTAGATAATAAGTTTTTAATTATTCCCTTCAGAGTTCAGGGGCAATTTTGTGCCTAGTTTAAGAGACTGTAGGAGAAAACCTGAATGTACCCTGTAATATCACCAAGATTACAGTATTCCACTGTACGAGATGACACAACTCAGACAAAGATGTGACCATTACACTGTGAGTTGGGGGTTTTGGAGATTTTGAGGGTTTAATTGCTGTCCTTAAGCTGCAGTTGACCTGAACAAGAAGTGTGACAGTCTGCAAAGTCAAATTATCCTGGCATTAGGCAACCAGAGAGAGGTGTAATGTTAAGTGCCACTTCACCAGTGAGAAATCCATGTTTAGTTTATTTATGTATATACAGACACATATTCTATGTTTAACACAGTGAAGAGAAGGATGGCCAATAACCATTTTCTCTGGCAATTATTCCATGAAGATCATTGTTAGCAGATACGTGGACAACTGCATTTTCTCATGTAGTGTTGTCAAGAAATGATGTCACCCTGTGCATTCATACTTCTTTGATCAGCTGTAGTACAATGGAATAAATGCAGTTAATCAAAACCCAGCAGGTTTGAAGGAACAGAGTTCATCTCAAGACACATTTTTGTTTCAAATTCTTTTGATATAATGATTTTTTTTCTCATTGAATATTGATGTCTTCTTGGAAAGAATATGTCACACTAAATATTAATGACATCATATCACATTCAATAATAAGTTTGTGTGACTGGAATGCAGTGCCTTGGAAATCCGTTCATTTGGTTTGTTTCAGAAAACAGAGTTTTTAATTGCTCAGTGTTGCTGCAAAAACATGCATAGTAAATGTGTACTTTGGTGATGTCACTACTAGAAGAACAAATAGTGTATTTGTGTTGTCCATTTCTATGATGATATTGTTTCAGATAAGGTTCTGAAACAATCCAGTGCACTGTTTTGTAATTAGAAGCACAAGACATTATTTAATATCAAGGATGTGACAAATATTTGACAAATATTTGACCTTTTTACAGTAATATTTCATCATGAAGCCAAAATCTAGCTATTAATTACTTCATTTATAACACATATTTATGTATAACTTGCAGTTAGGGCTTCACAGATTTTATTTTTAAGTGAGACAAACTGATCTAGCCAATGCTAAATAGGTGCTGTCTCATTTTCCTGGTGCAAAATCAGGAGCAGCTTCCTGTTCATATGTCATTGGAGCACACCAATATTTAACAACTTGTGTATCTTCAATACTCATGAACAGTTTGTTCACTTGGTCAATATAATATAAAGCATGGATTTAAAAGGCTTGCTTTTAATGCATGTGCTATCAATCTCTCCACAAAAAGCTCCCTGCTGATGGATGTTGTAGACTTCCAACACATCCTGGTATTCTGACACCCAGGGAAGTTTCTCCAAAGACAAAAGAAAGCAGCTATTTCTATTTGGAAGTGTCTAACTGCAAGAGGGGAGTCAGATGTCCTGGAGTCCATGAAAGTTTTACTACTGACTGAACCAGGGCCAAAGTCAGTGTTGCGGCTTTGAAGCCATCTCTCTAGAAAACTGTAAGTTCTGTTTTCTTCTTCATTGTGTTTTAACTTCTCCACAGAAACTCATGCTAGATGCCTTCACCTGCTCTCAGGTCTCAAAAGAGATTACCAGGGATTTATCTAGTACAGATACCCATCTGCCCTCCCCTGAGTAGTTCAGTACAATAACAACCAAACTCAGTCTCATCCACACTTATTTGAGCAAAAATCAGAGAATCACTAAGGTTAGAAAAGACCTCTAAGATCATCAAGTCCAAATGCTGACCCAACACCCCCATGCCACTAAGCTATGTCACTAAGTACCACTTCTTCATGGCTTCTGAACCCCTCCAGGGATGGTGACTCCACCACGGCCCTGGACAGCCTGGGCCAATGCCTAGCAACTCTTACAGGGAAGAAATTGTTCCCAATATGCACCCTGAACCTCCCCTGGCACAACCTAAAGTCGTTTCCTCTTGTCCTATCACTAGTCACCTGAGAGAATAGACCAGCCCCCACCTCATTCCAACCTCCTTTCAGGGACATTTAGAAAGTGAGAAGGTCTCCCCTGAGCCTCCTTTTCTCCAGGCTAACCAGCCCCAGTTCCCTCAAGCTGCTCCTCTCAAGACTTGTGCTCTAGAGCCTTCACTGCAAAATTGTTCAGTTGTCCACAAAGTCTAGAGCTGCTTCAGTCTAAATATTTGTAATTAAGATGTCTATTTAATGACATTATTTGCTCGTAAATGCAATTAACAATTGCTGCCAGTATCTACAATATCTATGGCTGTTCAAACTAATTAACATTGGCAGCTCTATTAGTGGAAAGCAAAGCTGGACTGGAATGTTGGTGGGATCCAACAAAGGCTGGGCTTCTCCCACATGTGCAGTCCTGGGGACAGATTCCAGCACAGCAGCAAAGCCCAAGGTAAAACACAGGAATCAAGCATAAAGACAGAAGTGAAGCCCAAGTTCAGAACCATTTCCCTTAATGGAGTCTGGAAGAGAGAAATTTGTTCTCAACAGAACACGGAGAAAGTAGTATAGGAGAGCAAACTAAAACCCAGTCCTCCTGACATACAGAGTTTGTTATGTGATGAGTAATGAAAAAAGGATAGATAACCTTTGTATTTCAGAATTCTCTACAGCTGGAGATTTTGGAAAGTCAAAAGATAATCAGAGGTGGTTTGGGTTTTTTTAAGGTAGGAAAAGACAAGCATTAAATAGTCAACATCAAAATGAGAAAAGACAATGGCCACAGAGGTTGATTTTATTTAAAATCTCACTTCAAATGTGCTTGCAAAATTGACAAAAACAGCCTAGCATCCTATCCCTTCAAAGAGATTTCTACACCTAAAAAACCCACATTTATTCCCCCATCTATTTCTTTCTTTAGAAACTTCAGCCATCCACATTCTATCCTGAAAAATGCCATAGGTATCTGTGCAGGCTAAAGACGTGTCACATAAAAGAACAAGAGCAAAGGGCAAGTGAATTGCACTCATTTGTTTTACCAACATCTTGCAAGATGTCACTGGAGAAGAAATGTGCAACCACAGAGGCAAGTTTGCTCAGCTTCAGGCTCTAGGTTTGGTGAAGTGCCCAGTTACAGCTCTTCAGCCATTTGTAATGATTACTGCAGTAGGTTTGATACACGGCTCTTTAAAGCTGGACTGTGCCCATCAGTCCACTTTATGAAGGCCAAAGGATAACAAGGCTTGCAAGCAATAATCTGATTCTGATTTGATTCAGCAATTCAGAGGAAGAAGATGCCATATTAAATTAACCATTCCCAGACTCATTCTATTTCTAAACAGTATAAAGGATGAAGAGGTAAACCTAGAAGTAAACCTTTCTGGTGCAATGCAAGGCTGCTATACATACACTCATATCAGGGAGGGGTAAGTTATCAACAAGTAACTCTGCTGCCTGTGGTGAGGAAGGTAAAGGTATTTCCTAACATACATTCTCAGTCAGGGTTGAGAAGGGAAATATTACTGCAAAAAGCCAGAGCCTGCTTGTTGGATGCTTTAGGACAATGTTAGTTCTGCAAGTCAGGCAATTATGTTACTCACAAGGTTTACTGAAATGAGGTAGTGCTCTTGTGCCTTCAGGTGTGTATGCTAACCAACTCCTCACAGAAACTACTGTAGGAGGAAATGTCTCTGATTTCCTTTGCTCCACACTTTCCCTCCAGTATTATGTATATACATAAAGTGCATATACATATCATGCATATACATTATCCATGATATTATAGCCCTAAGTTACATTTACTCTGCTAATGTTTTGTGTAAATGCACATGTAAAAACATTTAAATAGCCTGTGAGACTTGCACTGGGATTTTAGCAGCTTTGAGCAAAATAAAACCACATGCATATGTGCTGTGACAAAGGCTCAAAGCTACAATGAGCAGTTAAGTACAGCATTTGTCACCTGAAGCATCCCCATAGAACCGTGTCTCATAACAGAGAATGGTATTTCCTATATAAATTAAACCTTGGTTTTATTGGTACAGTGAGGCTGAGGCTAAGGGAATCCTCTGTTGGAAGTTAAGATCTTGAGAACATCACCTCTGTGGGCAGGCAGATAACTCACAATGCAGTGAGACTGATTATTTAACACATATGCACAGTTCAACCAAGGTTTGGAATTAGTTTTAACACCAGCAAGAGAGAAGAAAAGTAATATTTGTTAATGCCAACTATGAATACCCAAATGGTTTCTCTCTCTTTTACCTCATTAAAATGCTTTCCAGCTACAAAATAGTTAGTTTTGACTTGTAAAAAACCCCACAATTTATAAACCATTTAACAAGTGGAATTTACCAACCTTATACTTCTCAGTGCTATTGATCGTTATGGTATTTGCTTTCCACTGATTTTGCAGTTCTCCTGAAGCCTGCCAGATGTTTGTAACAGTATCTTCAGAGTGCTTTTGAAGCCCCACCATCAATGTTCCACTCCCTTGACTGATCCAATAGTGAAATGTAATCTAGGACAAAAAAAGGTCTGATTATTCCAGGAAAGTACTGTGAGAAACAATGAAATAACAGAATTATGCATTAGAATACCTGGCAAACATGTTCTTTGTCAGTTGGAAGGAAAACGTTGGTCCTTAAAGTTGCAGAAGAGGATGGCATTTCAGGGGACAATGAGAGGAAATAAGCTATTAAAAGAATAAAAAATAAACCTTAGAAGCTCAGAGAAAAGTTATATGCAATATAACAGTAAAACAGGAAGAGGCATTTTTGCACTATGCATTAGTAACCAAGCCAACTAGAACTTTTTCCCCAGAAAACATTCATATCACACTTGTAGCCATTGTGTGCCAAGCTTTTGTTCCTATTAAACATTGATATAGCATTGCTCCACGTTCCTGCTGAGACATCAAGTAGGGTTCCAAAATGTTTCATGTGCTAATGCCTAGAATACTCAGTAATAAGTGCAGAATTGTGGAGCAAATAAGACTAAGTAAGCAAGATGATCAGAGAGCTTAAACTCCAATTATTTAATAGACTGCATATTTCATGCCTAAACAACAAACTGTTGTGACCAACAATACAGATTTATTACAATAGCTCAAGTCTTCAAAATGGGAGAGAAGGCTATTGTGTTCCTCTGTTTCACAGGACATGGATCCTTTTTTGGCTGCTCAGAAAATAGCCTCACTGTATAGAGGAGGTTGTGGTATCCTTCTGCACTCTCCATATATACAGGGTTGTCTTCAGAATCTGCATCCTACCATTAAAGATACTATTATCTTCAAATTTACAAAACAAGTCCAAATTAAAGCTTTTCTTTACTTGGAAATACAACAGCTCAACAAAAGTCAGTGAAGTCTGATGGTTGCTTTGCCTTTTGACTGAGTTTGCCTTTAACTGAAGTCATAGTTTCAGATCTTCTAAAAGATGGAAGGCAGCCACCTCATTTTAGGATATCAAATAATACTAGTCAAAATTTGCCTTTTCCTGAACATGAATATTTCAGAGCTGTTTGATGTTAAAGGATGCAATGGAGAGTGGAAGGGAAAAGACTCAATTTTTTTTTCTTTCTTTCACTTCTCAACTCCTTCCCAAACTCCAAGAAATGTCAGGTCAACTGTTGCCCTTTTACATGTAAATGAAAGGAAAAAGATGAAGAAAAATGCCAAGTAGGACTGAAGGAATAAAGAAGTTCTTAAAATAAAGATTACTACAGAAACCAGATATCAGAGGATATGCAACATTATCTAAACACTTCATTTACAAAACTACCCACCCTGATCTCTCATCCTTGTGTACAACTAGGAGGTAATTGACAAAGGACCACAAGACTTGCTCTGTGCTGGAGACAGCTGAGCAATCCCCACAGAGAAGCATTCTGTCCTCTGCTACCAGAGCAGTGGCCATGCTCTGTGGTATGTCACTGCAGGCCACAAAGCCAGGCTCCTACAAAAGAGAAACTAGACAAAGCTGAGGTCAGTTTCTCACAAGAAAGAATTAGGTAGCCTGAGAGAGAAAGTGGGAGTCAGCTAGGAGATGCCTTGCAGTTGCACACAGAGGCCTAGACAGCCTATGCAGCCTTACTATGCTATGTCTTTGTAGTGTACTGCTTTTACCACATTTATAGTAGTTGTTTTTCTCTACTAAGTTTTTAATACTTGTTAATTGGTCAGTATCCTTTGTCTATAGAGATAGGTTAAGAGAAGGTGTCAGTATACTGAAGGTGTTAACAGAAGGTGTTAAGTTACTAATTGGTCAGTGCCCTTTCTGTGTGAAGGGAATTGGTTATTATCCTTTTTGTGTGAAAGTATAAATTCCAGCTACTGGAATAATAAAGTTGATTCTGACTTCCATCAGCAACTGGGGTCCGTGCCTCCATACGCCACAATGCTGCCCCTGGGTTTTGAGTTTTGTAACTGTTCAGGCTGCACTTTCAGAGCCTGCCAGCTGCAAGGATATTCTTCCTACCCACAGCAGGCACAGCCTGGTACCTCAGCAGAGCCCAATCCTAACCCCAATCTCATGGAATCACTGAATTCTTAAGATTGGAAAGGACCACCAGAGGTCATCTAGTCCAACCTTCCTGCTCCAGCAGAGTCCCCTAGAGCACATTATTCAGGATTGTGTCCAGACAGGGTCTGAACACCTCCAGGGAAAGAGACTCCCCAATGTATCTGGGCAGCCTGTGCCACTGCTCAGTCACCCTCCCAGGAAAGGAGTTCTTCCTCATGCTTTGGTGGAACTTTCTCTCTTCCAGTTTGTACCCATTGCCTCATATCCTATTGCTTGGGACCATCAAGAAGAGCCTGGCTCCATCTGCTTGACATCCTCCCTTCAGATCTTTCTATCCATGGATAAGTTCCCCTCTTAGCCTCCTCTTCTCCAGGCTAACCAAGCCCAGCTCCCTCAGCCTGTTCTCACAAGAAAGATGCTCCAGCCTCTCATCATCTTTGTAGCTCTGTGTTGGACTCACTCCAGGAGCTCCATGTCTCTCTTATCCTGAGGAGCCCAGAACTGAACCCAGTTCTCCAGATGAGGCCTCCCCAGGGGTGAGGAGAGGAGCAAGATCACCTCCTTCTGCCTGCTGGCAATGCCCTTGCCAATGCAGCCCAGGAGACCATTGGCCTTCTTAGCCACAAGGGTACATTCTGCCTCATGGCTAATTGTTGTCCACCAGGACCCCAGATCCTTCTTTGAAGAGCTACTTTCCATTGATTTTAAACTTCCATAACATTTTGAGTATTTTTCCTTCTAGTTCCTAAATACAAATATATTTAAGACTCATTTTAAGCCTTATGGAGATGGGGCAGAAATAGTCATTTTAACAAATTCTATGAACATTGATTTTAAATTAAAACTCTGCATAGATAACAGATGTCAATTAGTAAAAGCAACTTGTGTTTTGCTTTGTGGGATCTTTAAGGTGTTTGGCACTAGTTTGTGTAACTACATTTTCAGTGAAAGTAAGAACCATGAGAATAGACAGAGCTACAAAAAGCATTGGGTCCTAGTAAATGATTACATAAATCTTCAGTGGAGTTACATCTACCAAGTGATCTTTGCTCTTCTGCTGATGTGTCTGCAATTACTTATCCTGGTGGTGAGAATTCTTTCCTTTAGCACTCTGCCACAGAGCACACTCTGCTCAGTTCTCACCATACAATATAACTCCTTGTCTTTAAGCAGGAACTAACATAAAACTGATCACACAGTCTGCTGAGGCATCAGCAGTGGGAAAACTCAAACAGCTACCAGAAGGATATGAGTTTCCTAAGTGATTAGAACCAGCATTCAGAAAATGAAAGTACAATTTAGCAATTCTCCAGGTAGAAAACCAAAATGAGCAAATAGATTTAAAGCTCCTTAGCCATTCAGGTCACAGACCTAAGCTCATAGCCTCTCAGAAAGCTGAACAGGTACAAGTATTCAATCTTTCTGATCAAAAGGACTCAGGTTGTTATGGCTCACAAACAATTCAGCCTTGGTAGATACAGCAGTGACTGAGCACCCAGAAAAGCTCTGTAGGTATATTCAGGTGACTAAACAGTTTGCTTGCTCTGTATTAAACACTTGAAGTTGATGGTTCTCAATCTTTTCTCTGGCTTTTGGTGTCTGCCTAAGTTAGATTTTTCCACTCCCCACCAATTCTTTGCAAGATAAGAGTAACCTTTTTTATTGGTTAGAAACAAGAACATCTTTCAGGCCTTTGCTGCGCCCTGATGCATTACACAGTGCTAATCAAGCACAAACCCTAGAAACTTCAACTAGGGCAAGACTGTCACCTGGTTAATTAATTCTGACTCTAGCCAGGAGTTTGCTATTTTTGATTCCATGGCATTTGTCTTTTATCTTCTTCTTGATGAGAAGAGCTGTTATTATTTTAATGTTTCACAGCTTACATACTTGAAATAAAACTTGTGCTTATGAAAAAGTTTGGTAGTTACTCAAATTTTTGTGCTAATGTCAGATTAAATCAACATTTATTTAAGAGCAGCCTTATTTTCAGAAGCTTAATAGACACAGCAAGATGTGCTTTTATGTTCACACACAAGCTAAAAAAGAAGTTGTTAGAAGCAAATCACATGGATTAAGTTTCCTAATTACAGAGCATCATGAAACTATCAGCTGAGGAACGAGAACTTGCAGGAAAATGGAAAGGGGGTGTTGTTGTTGGTTTGTTTTATGGACTATTTCTACAGCTCTATGCCATTTTCATTTTGCTGATTTGAAAGCAAGCTTTCCACATATTTGCCCTTAAACCAGCACTTCACATTAATTATTATATGGAACTTTTACCTCTTTAGTAGCTTACACAATGTGTAGGAAGTGCTGCTTGCTTCAGAACTGTACAGATTCCAACACTCCCAAGATAATGACAGTTTGAGAATGAGGTGAACAACACCTAGGTTAATCAGTCTCACAGAAATGCTTTAGTCCCACATAAGGTTATATAGTTGTACACTTTCCAGTGCTGCCTTCAGGGGTTTGCTCTGAGGGCTGCTGCAGCACTACTTCTGACAGAAGAGTGGAGAGGAGAGAAAGGGAAAGACAGTAACAGAAAATATGGAGAAGAGAATTAAAGAGTTTGGGGTCATTACTTCAACCAGCTCATATTTTTACTGTGAGATTAGAGGTCTCCATCAAATTCTTTCCTTCTTTCCTTACTAATATACAAATAAGCCTTCCAACAAGCTTTGGAAAGCAGGAGAAGGCTTACTGCAGCTAAAAACGTTGGCTCAAGTTAGCTAAAAAGGCATGAAGAAAATCATAGAATGCCTGGAGTTGGAAGGGACCTTTAAAAGACTAGTCCAACCCCTCTGCAATGAGCAGGGACATCTTTAAGTAGACCAGGTCACCTTGACCCAAAGCAGGATGCATTCCAGTTAACCTATTTGCCTCCTTACTGGAATGGATTTGGGCAGCCCCTCCCCTCATGCTGGACGCCAGGGCAGTGTTTGTGACACAGCTGCCAAGGTCTCTGGCAGCCTTACTGCCCCCTGAACTGACCCTCCAGCCATGCACTCCCTCACTGCTCCCCATCTCCCCTCCCACTGTCAGACCTGGACCATGGCACTCTGCCCCACCAGTGGTGTAAACCACTTCTGCAAGAGCAGAGCCTTCTTAGCCATAGGAGGAACACAAAGCTCTTCTACAGAAATCATTCTGACCATGTCCAGAGTTTTCACAACAAACAAGCTGCAGCTAACTCTGTCCCCTCTGTCCCTCCTACTCACCCACAGTGAGCCAGTGAGCCCACTCACTGTGTGGGCATGCATGACAATCAGCTGCAGAGATGCTTCTGTAACACTGGATTAAATTAGAAAACATTATCTGTTTTAAACATAGTTTGCATGAAGTGGCTTGACAAAGAAAGATGCTCAGAAGCATCACGGGTTAGCAGCAGTTAGGTCACAGAAACAACAGGTGTAATGTGTTGCTCTGTTCTCCCATAGTTGTGCATCAGGAGTTGACAATATTCTTCTTTTACAGAAAGTCTCCAAAGGAGAACAATTTCCTTCCATGTGCTGGTGGGATGTTAACAGTGGTGGCATGACTGAGTGGGGCTGGAGGCTGTGCTGTGCCACAGCATCCATTTTAAAACCAGGTACATCAAGGTGCTCACTGACCACTTCTAATCTGACCACAGTTTAGACTACAAGAAAGGCACACATCAAGTAAATGAAAAGGAATCTCTAAGCTTATCTCCCCAGAATATTAATAACACTCCTGCCACTATGTCCTGCTTCAGAACCACACTGTTCCCAAGGATTGGGTTATTCTTGTGTCCATGCCTGAATGAAAAGAAATTGCATATTACAGAAGGAAAAAGCCAAGTTTTGGAAAGCAGAGTTAACTTGGCATTAGGACAAGTGTAAGAGACATGTTTTGTCTGAGGATACAGACAATCAATGAAGTAGTTGATGGACAGTCTTTGAGACAGAGTGGAATTCTAGTAAGATTGAGAGGAGTTGGCTCAACCAGGCTATCAAAGCTCTTCCTCTCCCAAAATCCAAAGTCCTTTTCTCTCAAAAGATTTGAAGCCATAATATTAGCCACAGATAACAGAGATACACACTCCAGGCATTCACCAGTCCAACAACAGATTAAAGTAATCTCACCATGGAGGACTCAATACTCATTTCTAAACTTTGCAACTTTCAAGACTGGAATTATCACCAGATATCTCCAAAACAGGTAAAGCTCACTCAGGTAGATAAACATGACTCTGGATGACTGATCAGTTATCCCCCATGATAACAAGGATTGTCTTCTGGAATATTGGTGTGTTGGGGCCTGGAGGCAGGTGGGGTATTTTTGTTTGGTTTACTGTATTTTGTCTGGGGTTTCATTGGTTGTGGTTGGTTTTAGTTTATTTTGGGGTTTGGGGCTGGTTTTTTTGGTGGTACCTGAGGGGGTTTTTTTGGATATTTTTGGGGGTGTTCTTAGTGGGTTTTTTAATTCTTTTTATTTTCCCAACTCAAAATTCTGGGTAATTGTAATTACAATCACAGAATCATTAAGGTTGGAAGAGACTTCCCAGGTTATCAGGTCCAACCATCAACCTATCACCACTATGTCACTAAACCATGTCCCTAAGCACCACATCTTTATGTTTTCTGAACCCCTCCAGGGATGGCAACTCCCACCACTGCCCTGGGCAGCCTGGGCCAATGCCTAACAACTCTTTCAGTGAAGAAACTTTTCCTAATATCCAATCTAAACCTCTCCTGGTGCAACTTGAGGCCATTTCCTCTTGTCCTCCCACTGGTAACATGGGAGAAGACACCAACCCCATCTTGCTCCAACCTCCTTTCAGGGAGCTGTAGAGAGAGATAAGGTCTCTCCTGCGTCTCCTCTTCCTCAGGTTAAAAACCTGGACACAAGTTCTCAGAAAACATGTGGCAGAAAACAATAGAACTATCAAGAAATTAATAAAAAAATGTAAATAAAACAGAGCACTACATCCTTTGTAGGAGCCCATGGCTTCTTCAAAGATCATGAGGATTCTTACCACTGTCATTCCCACTGTGATCAGAGTAGGGTGGTCTCATGCCAGATTGACCATTTCTTCTTATCCATCCAGGCTGTAAACCCAATTCCCAAAGAGCTTTGCACAGATCAGTTTCAAAATCACACTTTTCACTGGAGGAACCTGAATTCAACCAAACAAAATTAAAACCTTAAAAGCAGAAGCTAAAGGGATATGTTCTCACCCTTACTTGTTATTCAGTCAGCACACAGAAACACTCCAAACAGCCTCCTAAAAATAACAGGAAGAACCACCAGAATTTTTAAATCATGAACAAAGTGAAAGAGGGCAGTAGAAGAGAGATAAGAAAGAATGAACATTGATAAGTAAATAAATAAATTAGAGTCCCCAAGACCTCACCCCACCAAACCAACCAAACCCAAACTAGTCCATTTACATTATATCACTCTAACAGATACTTTTTTGTTCACAAATATGTGTATACTTGTAGAAAACATTCCAAACTACCATAGCTTATATTCAAAAGCTGTTCTTAAGATATGCTGCAGCAATCAGCTGAAGAATCTTGGTAATCCTCGCTTTATCCAGGGTTCTTGCATAAAAAACCCAAAGACTTAACTCCAGCATATGACCAGAGAATAAAACTGGGCTTTTATTCCAGCACTGTTTATTTCACCATTCTGCAACCTGCATTTTTCAGGAGCTTGGAATATAAGCCCATTGCCAGAAACACCTCAGGGCCTAATAAAAGAAAGGTGAGGTTCTCATCATCTGCCATACTCCAAAGCTTACCAATGCTCATCATCTTCACTAAGGTGCTGCACTAAAGCAGAAAGCACACTGTTCAGAGAAGTGTCCTTGGAATGACATTGTCTCCTTTCCTCTGACCATATTTCTTCTGGATCACATGGCAATGTGGTGGGGAATCACAGAATTACTAAGGTTGGAAGAGACCTCCAAGACCACTGAGTCCAATCATCAACCTATCACCACCATGTCACTAAACCAAGCACCACATCTACACAAGTTTTGAACCCCTCCAGGAATGGTGACACCACCACTGCCCTGGGCAGCCTGGGCCAATGCCTAACAACTCCTTCTGTGAAGAAATCTTTCCTGATATCCAATCTGAATGTCCCCTGGTGCAACTTAACTGTTTTCCCCCTTCACCTCACCCAGCAGGGCAGCAGAAGTTAGACAAAGGAGGCAGAAGGTATCCTTCTGGCACAGGATCCAGCTTGCTGTACCAATTCACTCAGGGAACTTGAGGTAGGCATGTGAGCTGATCACAGAATCACAGAATGTCAGGGTCAATCATTGCTTGCTAAGGGAGGGACAAATGTTTCTGCCTTGGTGGCAGACAGCCCATTTTACATCACCTCCAAGCTGAATGAAAGCCCTTGCACACGCCTGGCAGGCTGGACAGGCCCATTCCTTGAATTACTAACTGCACTGGTAGAATCACACAGAATCACAGAATCATTAGGGTTGGAAAGGAGCCTCAAGATCATCTAGTCCAACCGATAGCCCTACACTACTCTTACCCCTAAATCATCCCCTGAAGAAACACATCTATCCTCTTAAAAACCTCCAGGGATGGGGACTCCACCACCACCCTGGGCAGCCTATTCCAATATCCCACCACTCTTTCAGTAAAGAAATTCTTCTTAATATCTAATCTAAACCTACCCTGGCTCAGCTTAAGCCCATTCCCTCTAGTCCTGTCACTAGTCACAAGGGAGAAGAGGCCAACACCCGCCTCCCTAGAATGGCCTTTCAAGTAGCTGAAGAGAGCGATAAGGTCTCCCCTCAGCCTCCTCTTCTCCAAGAAGAAAGCTTCAAAGCAAAAAGTCTAAGCAGCTGCTCCTCTAAGGAGTGAGCTTATTGCAGCTCACCCTCAGCAGAATGGCCAGGGTATGGGCCTATGCTGGGTGGAAATATTCAATCCACTCTCACAAGAGGAAATGGCCCCAGGTTGCACCAGGGGAGGTTTAGATTGGATATCAGGTAAATTTCTTCACAGAAAGAGTTATCAGGCATTGGCACAGGCAGAGACAGTGGTGAAGTCACCATCCCTGGAGGGTTTCAGAAGCCACGTAGAAATGGTACTTAGTGACATAGCTCAGTGGCATGGGGGTGTTGGGTCAGCATTTGGACTTGATGATCTTGGAGGTCTTTTCCAACCACCATGATTCTATGATTTTCTCTCGAAGAGCAGAGGAGGATAGGTAAAGATTGTCTTCTGTTAGGACTCTGGTGAGACATGAGAGCTCCAACGCCTTTGTGCTCCCTTTCAAACTGGTGCTCACTCCAGGCCCCTGTTAATGCTTTTCCATATTCTAGATCTAGTCTATATTATCACTGTTCACTGAGCATTTTAAATAAAGCTGCAACTGCAGCATTTATAGTCCCACTATGAAGTCAAATTTCATGGCTTTCATATTCACATCAACTTACAGCAAAAATTAATTATAAGGTGAGAAAGGGGAAGAGAGCTATAATTCACCTAAGCATTCCAGACTCAAGTTAATGTGCAGATTGGCTGATTCATCAACCAATTTTTTATCGCTGCTTCTATTCCTTAGCTCGTTAAGTGGCTGAAAAGCAAAAACCATGTCAGTGGTTCAGCAAATGCACAACCACTGTGAGGCATATCTGCTTCACAGTACATGAAATGCACCAAATCACATTCAAAATGTCCTCAAGAATTTATTCATGGTTGAAAAAAACAATTTAAAATCAATATGTACAAAATAGCAAACATAGAACTTTTTAAATTAAAAACAAAACAAAACACTTGATTGTTCCTGATTATTTTCCAAGACAATATTCATTTTCACAGGAAACAGAACTTGAAAGCAAACCAATATTTTCTGGAAGACATTTACAAACACAAAGTCTCATCTTAGAGAGGAAAAGGCCAGAAGGAAGATATGTGTACAGTGTTCTAGGTTTTGTTTGTTTGTTTGGTGACTTGTTTTGTGGTTTATTTGGGGGGTTTTTTTGGTTGTTTGGTTTTTGGGTTGGTTTATTTTTGTCAGAATTTCCTGTGAACAAAACTTATTTAAAGTAACCTCTAAGGAAAAATTCCAAGTCTTACAGAAACTGGCTATGGTTTAAGGTTCTGTTTTAAATATGTCTGTAAAATCTCGGTTTGGGATATTCTGGGAGCAAAATAATTTTAGAAGTCATCATCCCCTAGTAAATATTTTACAACATTGGGTTCAGAGATAAAAAGTAGAGTTTGTGAGCTGGTCTAGAAAATCCTGCTGTGGCAGGGGGATTGGACTAGATGATCTTTCCAGGTCCCTCCCAAGTCCTAATATTCTGTGATTCTGTGATTTTCCAGTGCTGTGGCAAAGCACAAGACAAACACATATGAAGTCCAAAACAATGATGAAAATGCATCATGTGAAATTTCAACTCTGATATGTTTTCAGTGCAGAAACATCCTTAACCCTGAGTAGAGCCCAGAGAAAATAGCTGGGACCTGTCACCAGCGTGGGACCAAAGATCTGAAACCTAAGTAGAAAAATAATTTTACAATAATCCCAAATCAAAGAGCAGGTGGCAGCAGGATGAAGCTTCAGGTTGACACTCTGATCTGTATCTTTATGTCTGACAGCTAGCCTCACTCCTGGAGTGATCCAGAGCATTACTCAAGCAGCCTCAGCATCCACAGCCTGTCAGAGCCCAGTTCCAGACCTCTTCCTAATCCACACTAAATAAAACATTATTTGTTTTTTAGCTCTTTCACAGTGTCCATAGGCTCATTTTTCTAAACTAGTCTTTGGAGCAAACTTTAATATCTCTATGGCTATATAAGCATTTCTCTATAGCAGTATTCCCTCAACAAAGAAATGTAAAAAAGCCTCCAAAAAAATGAATGGAAGAATGAATCTCTTGCTGCTTATTCTGCAGTCAGAATAGAAAGTGCTGCCTGGAGGAACCCAAGACCAAGCACAGTGTGGATTTCAAGGCTGGGCGGTGAAAAGTAGCAAAACCATCTCTTGGGCAAAGAGAGAATAAAAAAAATAATAAAGATAAATAATAAATATTATTTTATTTTGGTTTTAATTTATTTATAATGATAATAAAAAAAATCTTAACCTGAGATGTTGGTGATACCTCATGGGATTCAAGAGGTAATTCCAGCTATGGGTATTTAATATATTTTAGTATAGCACAATAAATGCATAGTATGTATTGATACCCAATATCACCATAACAATTGTCATATTTGTAGAGGAATAAAAATGAAGTATCCTAGAGTTGATTCTAGACTCTTGTTCCAAACAGATCTCTGCATTGTTTGGATAAAACTTAGAATCACACAGAATCCCAACATGGTTAGGGTTGTAAGGAACCACCAGAGGACATCTAGTCCAACCTCACTGCTCTAGCAGAGTCCCCTGGAGCACATTACTCAGGATTGTGTCCAGACAGGGTCTGAACACCTCCAGGGAAAGAGACTCCCCAATGTATCTGGGCAGCCTGTGCCACTGCTCAGTCACCCTCCCAGGAAAGGAGTTCTTCCTCGTGTTTTGGTGAAACTTCCTCTGCTCCAGTTTGTGCTTGTTGCCTCTCATCCTATTGCTTGGGACCATCAAGAAGAGCCTGGCTCCATCCTCTTGACACCCTCCCTTCAGATCCTTCTATCCACTGAGGTCTCCTCTCAGCCTCCTCTTCTCCAGGCTAACCAAGCCCAGCTCCCTCATCCTTTCCTCACAATGGAGGTGCTCCAGCCCCTCATCATCTTTGTAGCTCTGTGTTGGACTTGCTCCAGGAGCTCTCAAGTCTCTCAACTGAACACAGTTCCCCAGGGCTGAGGAGAGGAGCAGGATCACCTCTACTCAGAAGTCATATCAAGAAGAAGAAAGACAATATGTATCCAGTCACACAACTGTAATTTGGGGAATCTGGATTTGTTACTCTTCTTTCTTAGAGATTTCAGCTGAATTCAGAGATCACTAACCTCCTGTAATTAGCATTTTTCAGGGTGCACAGAAACACTGTGCATGCTCAGGCTCATCTAAAGACAATCTACTTTAAAGTTAAAGCTAAGCCTTAAAACCCCAACAAATACAGTAATTTCCTTTGTTACAGTGAGTGGAAGATAAGACACTAGTTAAAATTAGGACTTTTTATAAACCCAAGCTCTTCTTTGTACTCCAGTGCTGAGAGCAGAACTGTCTTATGCATCATATGAAATCATTTGCAGCATCATTTTGTGTTACAGTATTCTGGAAAGAGTACATTTCTGATGAAAATTTACTCAAACTCTAGAACTTAAACCTCTCTCTCATATTAAGTGAAACAGCTGCAACTGTTTCCATAGCCTTTAAGTGTGACCAAGATTGAGCTTGGGTTGTCAGTTCTTGAATTGCTGCTGTCACTTGTACTTTGATCTGGCTACTTGGGCTAAAACAAGAATTTCAGCAAACAATTTTACCACCTTTTAAGGACAAAAGTGATACTTGTTAAATCTCTATTGAATTTGTGTGGCTGAGGAAGCACTTCATTTGCTAGATGTTATCACTGTGAAGATTTAGAAAGACATGCACTGTATAGAGGTTGAAAATCAAGCAGGAAAAAACTGTCTTAGAAAATCTAATGAAAAAAAGGGTGGGGGGAAAGAAACCCTCCCAAATATTTTTTAACATAAAAAGTCCCCCCCCAGTTCTCTCTGCTGCCACATTCACTTATGAAACCATATCACTGGGACTTACCTTGTTTCTCCTCACTGCTGTCTCCACAATGGTTGGCAAAAACACATAGTTCCCCAGCTGGAGCAGAGGAGCCATCACCATGTTGGCATTCACTTTCTGTAGATGTCTGAGTATCTACCAGAGCAAAGCAAGCTAAAACACAGAAGAATATGAACCTCTTCATGAGCAATGTTACTGTCCAAGCTTTGTCTTGGAAAAGAATTACTCTAACTATCTAATACTGGCCATGAAGCATCTCTGAAACAGCTGTTTACACACATCTCTCTGAAAGATGTTTTTAGAACCTCACTTTCCAAATGTGCACCTTCAGGGAAATATTGTTTCTGCAAAGCAGTGACTTCGGGTGTGTCTTGGGTAATATGTAACTGTATTATAACATTGGTTTATGACTAAAAAATGTTGGTGCAGGCTGTGCAAGTCAACTGTATATCATTAACTTACTGATTGGATTTATTGCCCAATACTTCTCAAATACACCAGATAAGAAAATAACAGGAAAGCAGAGTAGAATTGCTAAATGGCCAACATTCATTCATTCTTTTGTACAAATGTATGAAGGATTTGTTCATCAAACGCAGAAAACAGGTGAGAATTTCAAAGCTGACTTAAGGAAAGAAGTAGAATTTTCAGAGCTGGTGGACATAAAATAAAATGCTAATAGTTGAAAGGGGTGTCTAGTGTTTCCTTGGGCTACAACTGTAGATAGTGACTGAAATACTTTAGAGAACGTGGTTGTTAATGGAATCATAGCTACAACCACAATTTGCATAAATGCACAAGCAGACTGGCTATTAGTGAACACTTTCCAAATTACTAGATGCCAGCATTTTCTGGAAAAATCATATTTTGTATGACATTACTAGTGCTTCCCAAGTTTAGAAAAAAATCAGACATACCTAGGATCCCATATCTGAAATCTTGTGAACAGTGAACCATATGATCATAGAAATAAACACAGTCAAAATAACAACAAGAAAAATAAGAATAAATTTACCATCATTGCAGGCATCCATCATTAGGGGAAACTACCATCAACACCAACCCCAAATAAATTACCCTGCCAACATAGTCAGTCTCTGCCCGAAGATATTTAGTTACAGGTATAATCCCCCCCCACCCATAATCTGCATAATGATTTGTTCTGAAACAGTGTAATTAGAAGAAAAAGTGTATAGTCAGAGGTGACAGGAGAGTTCCTTATTAAGCTGTCAAGAATAGTATTTGCACTGTGTAAATAGATTTCCAGGGCATTCTAAGGAAACAGGGAAATTATGCTAGTAAAGGACCTTAAGCACTTTAGATGCCCCAAAACCAGGGGAAGAAGAGGTAGCAGGAAAAGGAGATGATTGCAAAAGTTAAAGGACAGTATTGGTCCAAGGCAAACGACTGTGAAAACTCAACAAAACTGAGCTGACAACCATGCAAGCCTGGTACTGCTTTAAGAAGAAGAGTAAGATGAAAAAAGTCTGTTATGACAGAGTTGTATTACTTTCCTAAAAGGATCATACAACTGTCTAAGTGGCATCTTGTAATAAGTAGCTGATGCCAGCAACTCTGGAGATTTCCTCATCTGTAAATGCCCAAGATCAACTCACAGGAATGCACATACCACTGTGGACACCTCCAATTTGCCTGTTAGTCCTGGTGAGTAGAATTAAGACAAGGAATATCTCTGTAACTGAAGTATGCTGATTAGGAAGTACAAGTGCTATGATATATACAAAGAGAAACAGACAACCCACTGCTGGAAGCACACCAACCCCTGCAGATCTATGTTTTCATACTGTAAGAAATTTCCTGTCAGGGTGCAAAGACACGGCCTGAGGACTAACAGTTCAAGGACTGCTGCAAGTTCCTATTATCTCCAACACCAGAGGCAGGCATATGTTTACTGTAATAAAGGTTTCAGTTCTGTCTAGGAAGCATTTTCCAGATCATTTGGCTGCACTCCACCCTTTTCATCACCATCCTTCTGTGGACATCATTTTATGTGCTTCATTTTAATGCTTTGTTCTCAGGCCACAGAGCTGTTTGGAAGACTTCCTGAAGGAAAGTAGACTTTCTAATAAACAGATATATATAAATTTGCAAAGTTTAATTCCAGAGAGGCTTTAGCTTTCCTAGTTGCCTTCCTACAACTTCTGACAACGGTCTTGTACTCTTTCCATGTGGCCAGGCCCTCCTTCCATGACCTGTAGACTCTCTTCTTCCACTGCAGTTTGCCCAGCAGTTCCCTACTTAACCATGCAGGTCTCCTGGCTCCCCTCCTCCATTTTCTATGTGTTGGGATGCTCTGATCTTGAGCTTGGAAGAAGTGGTCCTTGAATGTTAACCAACTCTCTTGGGCCCCTTTCTCTTCTAGTACCCTCTCCCAAGAGATTTCCCCTAGCAATGTCCTGAAAAGATCAAAGTTAGCCCTATTGAAGTCTAGGGTTGTGATCTGGCTAGGTATCCTGTTCCTACCACACAAGATCCTGAACTCTACCATCTCATGGTCGCTGCAGCCAAGGTTGCCCACAACCTCTACCTCTCAAACCAGCCCTTCCTTGTTAGTGAGTGTCAGGTCCAGCAGCGCTCCCCTCCTAGTGGGCTCATCCACCAATTGCATCAAGAAGTTATCCTCAATGCACTGGAGGAACCTCCTGGACTGTGAGTGGCTGGATGACTAGGCCTTCCAGCAAATATCTGGGGAGTTAAAATCCCCCATAAGAACCAGGCCTGTGGTTGTGAGGCCACTGTCAGCTGCCTGGAGAAAGCCTCATCATCTTCCTCATCCTGATCAGGTGGCCTGTAATAAATACCCACAACAGTATCCCCCATGCTAGCCTGCCCCTTAATTCACACCCATAAACTCTCAACTTTCCCCTCATCCACCCCTGGACACAACTCAATACATTCTAGTTGTATAACTAGAATAACCTTTTAATGGCAAGATGATAACATTTTTAGGAAGCATTACAGCACTAGTGTATATACCTTTCACATATATCTCATTTTCTCCTAATACACAGTTTCAGTAAACATCATTAATTTTAATATAATCCTCCAAATTTGTTCATGCAAGAATAATTTTATCTGACCATTAAGAAAACCACCAAAATTATCTTTTTAAATCATTCACAACTGTTCAGCCAAGACTTCATTTTGAGAGCTCCCTCCCAAAAATGTTCATGTCATCATACACTTGCTCTAGTTTTTAACTGTCAAATTGAAACTGGATGATGTCTCCAAAGTAGATGTTAAGCAACTACAGTATCAGTTGACAAGAATTGACAGAATTCTTTGATTTTATGTGAAAGGCAATAACTGCATACCATCTGCTCCCAGTTAAATGGCACTAATTCAATAGTTAACTTGAAAGATGATTAAATATTAACACACTTGATTAAAAAGGATTCTAAATAAATGTTCTTGCCACCCATCTCCATTTGCTAATAGAAATTAGTAAAATCAGTTAAGAGGTTAAAATCAAACTTAACATATTGATCAGTGTATAGCCTGAATGCTACAGTTCCTACTCGTGAAGGAAAAAGCCCATAATATTAACGCAAGGAGTGATAACTGGATTAAATGAGGTCAAAGTCCTAGATCATTACAGACTGAAATAAGGGAACACCTCAGGAAAATTTTTGGTAGCATAATTTCTATCTTTGTCCTGACAGACCATATCACATTCAAAAAGGGATGGCAGGTTCTGATAGAAAGGAAAATGAAAGAGAATAATCAACCCAAATGACTAATCTGATCACTATGTGTGCCAGCTGCTAAAATTTTTCTCAGCACCTAGTTTGGAGGAAAAAAATATTGACTGTCAAGAGGTCAGTGGAAGTGCCCTTCTCTCTCTTTTCTTTCTCCTAAGGAGAAAGAAAACTTACCAGAAGTGCTTCAACTTCCTAAAACAATATGCCATTAGAGATCAAAACTATAAATTGGCATCAAGTAACTCTGTTCAGATAAAAAACTTTCTTACCTACTATTTGCTTCTTCAGAGAGAGATGAGAGAACAGAATAACGATTTCCTCAGCATTTGCCTTCCAGCCCAAAATCTTCCAATAGGTTTCAGCACATGCTGCTCCCACACAGTCCTCCCCGAGTCAAAAGCAAAGTCCTTCTGCCATCACATCATTCTACCAGGCATTTTAGGCCTCTTCAGTCCTCTAGGCAGCCCCCTGCTCCTCTAGGCCCTCTTCAGCTGTAACTTTTATCAAGTAGCACTGTTCCACAAGGGCTGAGCTGTAGAGTGAAACCCCTGGGGCCAAGGGTATTGCTTAACATAAACTGATATACCACTGTTACATGACTAAATGCATTTCCCTAGGTGTTTAACTTCAACTAGCTCCAGTCTGGTCCCATGGACCAAAAACCCATCAGTGGTCAAGATATATTAAGTGTGCTCCTGGAGCTCATCCCCTGCTCTAGAGTCATGCAAAGGTATCCACACTCTCCACAGCTGCTCTGTGTCAGGTCACACAGTGTGCAGGAGCAGTTGGGACATTTCTTTCAACAATGCCACTTCTCATGGGAACCAAGAAAGTGATAGACATACTTCCTGGTTCTTTGGACAAAAGCTGGCCTTCCTCTCACCCCCAAGAAACACAAATAGATCCTGCTTTCTTCCAAAGTTTGGAGAGGAAATACAAAAACTAAACTGGAATTAACCAGTTTTGCTCTCCCATCTCAGCTGTAAACACTGGAGGATCTGTCTATTCTAGCCTTAGCTGCTAGACACTGAGCCAACAACCAACGGCTTTGCAAGTAGCAGGGGCAGACAAGCACCCTCCCAGGGCAAAGCACCCAGAGATGTCTATCCTTGAGTGAAACAACTTTAGAGATGCCTGAAGTTTTACAACAACAACAGGCTCACTCATATCACTTCTAGCTATGTAAGTGAGGGCAAAAGCATGGTCTGTCTGCCTGTCTTGTCCGTTAACACATTACATAGTTGGAAAAAAAGCAAGATCAGAGAGAAATCTGGAGGAAAGCAACTTCCCTGGATTTATTTACCTAGGTTTTTCTCCCTAGCTTTATCCCCCAGAGCTGGAGCAGAATCAGCACAGCTCAGAGTTGTGACTGCATCAATATTCACCTTTAGACCTAAAACATGTCCATATGCCCAGGAGCTGGAAATCAGGCTAAGACCCAGAATGAGTCTCAACCTTAGTAATCAGACCGAAAAGTAAAATGTATCCACCAGGTTTCCCCATATTACTGATTTTGTCTTTAAGTCATCTGTGGCATGATACAGCTCCTGAGGACTTTCTCAGCTGTCATGCTTGTCTCATACATTTCTAGAAGTTGTACCCTCAAAAAAAAAGATACAGAACAAACTTTTCTTGATCAAAACTCCCATTTATCTCAATACTCTCATCTCTAAACACGTAAGTGGTCTGAAAATGTTTGAATTCCTCTGATACCTCCTGATAAATAAGACTAAACAGAAACTAATAGTCTCAAGTAGCTTTTCTCCACCAATTGTAAATTGACCTTCAATATAAGGGGAACATTTTGATATCCAAAGAAATAACGCTTCATTAAAAAAAATAAAAAACAAACTTTCCAGCTCTGATTTTCAGAGAGATTAAATGAAAAGGTGACATTCTCAACAGAGAACAGCTCCTTCAAAACATACTTTCAGTGCAATTAATACAAAGTTGAACTTTCTGCAATAAAGACACATGCATGGCTGGGGAAGAGTCCTAAGAATTAAAGTACTTGGGAGATTAATGATAGAAGCTTAACACTCACACAATGAAATTGTATGAAATTCAGAGGGTGTGCTTCATTTGGGAAAAATTTAATTAGAATAAACCACAGGGTCACTCTGTGCTGTCTTAATAAAGCAGCTTTGTCCTAAGTAAAATGCTTAGTTATGCTCCTTAAATTAACCCAGAAGCACTAGAAATTGGATGTAGAGTAACCACATTTCGACTAGAGCTATGTAATACTTAAGGCAATCTCACACTTCAAGGATCTGTAGGAAATATTATGTCACTGTTATTAACTTTATTATTTTATATTGTATCACCACAACCAAACCCCCCACATTTTAATAAAATATTGTTTAGATTTAGTGATTCATTTAACCCTAAAATCTAAGCTAAATGAATATGAATCTCACACTAGGGGCATTAGTGGGTTAATGTGAAATGCAATAATTGTTCAGAGATCGTCAGAAAGTTAGGATCCTCCTTGCTGGTTCTAAGCCCTCATTAATGTTCCTTTGCACTTGGAGTGACTTTGCTTAGTCTGAAAGATCATCAATGGGATAAGCAAATAAATGAAAAATAAATAAATAAATCCTTCCTGTAGCTTTCCTAAGTGTGCTGCCACTAAAACTTGAATTTTTTTCCCTACTGTAAAAATCTCACAAAGCAGCAGCTGTAGATATAGCTCAGAGGGACCCTGAAGCTGCTCCAAATATTATTTCTAGAGCTACCCCAATGAGGGAATGACTCAAAAACATCTCCATGCCACTATTCCCATCTCCTAGGCACACAAAGCACCTCCAGAGCTCCCAATTACTTTTAGGACAGAGTGTGGAGTTGACAGATTGGATGAGCCTCAAACAGCTGAAGGAAACTCATTATTCTACCCAGTTACAGGAGAAAGAACTAAATCCTGTTCACAGCTTAAACTCCCAAATACTTTAGTCCAACATGCAGCCTTCATATCTTCCTGATTCCCCAGTCTTCCTCCACAGTCCTTCCCCATCCTGCTGCTCCTCCAGGTAATCCATCAGGCAGTGACCCACTACACCTGCATTAAAGCAAACTGCTTTCAACTGCTCTTAGACAAAGCATCATGTTTTTATCTACAAGATTCCTAGAAAATGGATACATTTTCTTTTCCTGTGAAAGCTTGAAGTCTCAGAGTACTGATGCCAGAGAAGCTGCCATTGGCAAGCATCTGCCACCAAGGAGGTGGACCTCCTGCATCAAGCAAAACTAGTTCCATGCTTGCTTTGAATGCAGTGTATTAAAAAATGAGATGAAAAGAAATCTTTTCTCATCTCATCCACTCCTCTATGAGATGCAGACTATAGCTGGCAAAGGTGTGATTGAGGTTTAACATCACCCAGTGTTGGTTTCCATGGTTTAGCATGGTTGCTGTTTTTCAGTTCTGTATTGCCTACCATTAGCAGCAATATTTTTCAGTCTTTATCAAACTTACTGGATGTTTCTGTTGCATTACAAGGTTTAAGAGGAATGTAATGATTGTCTATAATGACAGGCTATTTCAAGTATAGCAACTAACTTTCATTGCATTTCCTTACTGATTGAAAATTCTAGACAGCTGCTATGAATTAGGTGTTCACCACATCAAAGAGACAACTCATCCGAGTGAACAGATTCCTATGTGTGAGGTTTTTTCAACTGTATAAGCAGCAGCTCCATTAAACAACTCTAATGAAGATTTTAGCTGAATGGTATCAAAACATCCAGGAAAAATTTGAGTCTTGAGAAGTTCTAAATTAGGCCAAAAATCACCCTGAACTGATCAATTCTTAGAAGTCCACCACAGTAATGAGAGGCAGGATTGTTCCACCTACTCCAGTGGCTCTATTTCAGTATCAGACAATGTGTTCTGACTCAAGTTCTGAAATATATGCAACTGCTAATGGCAAAAACTTGCAAGAGTAATAGAGAAACTCATCAATATAGTGGTGGAATTTTAAACAGTCTGATTTCTGGTTTGATATTCCAAATTTTCTACGAAAAGCCTCATTGATCTAGTTGATGTACGTGACACTCCAAGTATCTAATTGTTTTCTTCCTGTCATGTTGATCCATACAATGTTTCTTTGGATCCTACAATCAGCAGTTTTAATCTTAGTCAAGAAGAATGGAGAATTACTGAGACAAGCATCATCAGCAACCTGAAGCACCAGGAGTTCAATTATGCCCTTTTAGAGGCATAATTCAGAGAGTCTTCATCTTTGGTCTTGGACACATTTTGGTTTAATTTAGCATGTTTTCTTGCAAGAGCTTTCTTCCTACTTCTTGGTTCCCAGGTGAAGTTTATAAGCCACCAAATGCCTCCTTCATCCTCAGCTGAAATCAAGGGCTTTCATTAGTTCAGGGACGGCATACATTTCACCCAGACCTATGCTGTAAATAGTTATCACAGAGCTTATGCTGAAATGGGCCAGGCTACAATGAATTGGCCATTGTTGAGGCCACACCTCAAATCCTTAATTCAGTGTTGGGCAACTCACTACAAGAAAGGCATTGAGGTGCTGGAATGTGTTGAGAGGAGGGCAAGGAAGCTGATGAAGGGTCTGGAGAATGTCTTGTGAGGAGCAGCTGAAGGAACTGGGGTTGTTTAGTCTGGAAACGAGAAGGCTCAGGGGAGATCTTCTCGCTCTCTACAACCTCCTGAAAAGAGGTTGGAGCGAAGTGGGGGTTGATCTCTTCTTGCGATAGGACAAGTTGTGCCAAGAGAGGTTTAGACTGGATATCGGGAAAAATTTCTTCACAAAAGGAGTGGTTAGGCATTGGCCCAAGCTGCCCAGGGCAGTGGTGGAGTCACCATCCCTGGAAGATTTAAAAAAAACATGTAGACATGGCACTTAGTAACATGGTTTAGTGGCATGGTGGTGACAGGTTGATGATTGGAATTGATGGTAGAGGGAGGTGATTCTCCCCTCTACTCTGCTCTCCTGAGACCCCACCTGGAATACTGCATCCAGTTCTGGAGCCCCTGTTCCAAGAGGGATATGGGGGTGCTAGAGCGAGTCCAAAGAAGGGCCAGGAGAATGATCAGAGGACTGGAGCACCTCTCCTACGAGGACAGACTGAGAGAGTTGGGATTGTTCAGTTTACAGAAGAGAAGGCTCCGAGGAGACCTTCTTGTGGCCTTCCAGTATCTGAAGGGGGCCTACAAGAAAGCTGGTGAGGGACTTTTTAGGAGGTCAGACAGTGATAGAAACAGGGGAAATGTCTGCAAGCTAGAGGAGGGGAGATTTAGGTTGGATATTAAGAAGAAGTTCTTCACTATGAGGGTGGTTAGACAGTGGAACAGGTTGCCCAGAGAGGTTGTGGAGGCCTCATCCCTGGAAGCTTTTAATACAAGTCTTGATGGGGCCCTGTGCAACCTGATCTAGTGGCTGGTGTCCCTGCCAGGCAGGGGGGATGGAAATGGATGATCTTTGAGGTCCTTTCCAACTCTGACAATCCTATGATCCTATCATCTTAGAGGTCTTTTGCAACCTTAATGATTTTATGATTAAAATTGTTAAAAGACAAGACAAGGCCCAGTGAGCCCCGAGACACTGCAATGTTAAATTGACAGGAAGGCCTGCAACTAGTAACAGCAGATATCTTCTCTACTGGGCTGTACAAAAGGGTAAAGAACAAGAAAATACTTTGACACTTTTAGCCTTGACCACTTCAATATAAGTCATCCAGATCCGTTCTGTGAATCCTTTCAACAAAAAGTGAGTGACACTTTCCACTAGTGGAAATAACTTCGAAACCTTCAAGAAGCAGCACCTAACAGTGAAACTCAGCACCTTACAATTCCCATGAAAGATCTACTAATTACTGAGCCTTCTGCTTGTTTCTGTAAGGCCAAAAGTGTGACTACGACCAAGGACATCTGAGACCTGAAGGTAATACTGAAGCAATTTCAGCATAACCTTAGTAGGAGACAAAGAGATCAGATAGTAATCACCATCAAAATGTGGTTTCTTGACAGTAGTCAGAGCTCTGTCCTAAACAATTAATCTTCAATGTTTGATAAATGGATATTAATTGATTTAATGCCTATTAAAATTCTATTTTGGAAAGCAACTTCCCAAGGCACAAATAAATTATTGGACATCCATCACTGCAGGAAAATGACATTTTTAACATGAATGATGTAGAAATGAGGTAAGTCAATACTTGCATAACTTCATATCAGGTAAAGTCATGGAGGAGGTAGAGGCCCAGTGTAATGTTTCACAAGCAGATAGAAATTACTTTACAACAAGCAGTTAATTGTTTTCTATATACATAGTAAACCACAGACCACAGATTAGACTCCACCTTCAATATTCTACTAAAATTAGAAGAAACATCTATCAATGGCAATTCAGTTAAAAAAATCTAATGACAACTTCTTAAAAAAACCCTGAATTTCAGTAAATTCAGATTGGTCTGTAAGTATTTACTTACACAAGGTTTCTTTAAGTTGTAATGGAAGTTTTCAATTAACAAAAGAAGTTAGAAAAAGTGTCATCATCTTTCCAAAGGAACAGATGGTATCTAAGTACCACATGAACGTTTACCTTAACAATTTATTACAGGCCACCTGATCAGGATGAGGAAGATGATGAGGCTTTCTCCAGGCAGCTGACAGTGGCCTCGCAATCACAGGCCCTGGTTCTTATGGGGGATTTTAACTCCCCAGATATTTGCTGGAAGGCCTAGTCATCCAGCCACTCACAGTCCAGGAGGTTCCTCCAGTGCATTGAGGATAACTTCTTGATGCAATTGGTGGATGAGCCCACTAGGAGGGGAGCGCTGCTGGACCTGATACTCACTAACAAGGAGGGTCTGGTTGAAAAGGTAGGGGTTGAGGGCAACCTTGGCTGCAGCGACCATGAGATGGTAGAGTTCAGGATCTTGTGTGGTAGGAACAGGACACCTAGTCAGATCAAAACCCTAGACTTCAATAGGGCTAACTTTGATCTTTTCAAGACATTGCTAGGGGAAATCTCTTGGGAGAGGGTACTAGAAGAGAAAGGGGCCCAAGAGAGTTGGTTAACATTCAAGGACCAATTCTTCAAAGCTCAAGATCAGATCATCCCGATATGTAGAAAATTGAGGAGGGGAGCCAGGAGACCTGCATGGTTAAGTAGGGAACTGCTGGGCAAACTGCAGTGGAAGAAGAGAGTCTACAGGTCACGGAAGGAGGGCCTGGCCACACGGGAAGAGTACAAGACCGTTGTCAGAAGTTGTAAGGAGGCAACTAGTAAAGCTAAAGCCTCTCTGGAATTAAACCTTGCAAGGGAGGACAAGGTCAGTAGGAAGGGCTTCTTCAAATACGTTGCCCAAAAAACAAATACTAGAGGCAATGTAGGCCCCCTGCTGAGTGAGGTGAGTGCCTTGGTGACAGAAGACACAAAGAAGGTGGAGTTACTGAATG
>VWZX01009530.1:230907-279434 GCA_013399015.1 Galbula dea
GGAGGGTTGTGCTGCCATTCAGTGAGACTTAGACAGGCTGGAGAGTTGGGCAGGGAGACAGTGAATGAAATACAGCAAGGGCAAGTGTCGAGTCTTGCATCTGGGAAAGACCAACCCCACATATGAGTATAGGTTGTGGACTGACCTGTTGGAGAACAGTGAAGGGGAGAGGGAGCTGGGTGTCCTGGTGGATGGAAGGATGACCATGAGCCAGCAGTGTGCTCTTGTGGCCAGGAGGGCCAATGGGATTCTGGGGTGGATTAGAAGGGATGTGGTTAGTAGGTCAAGAGAGGTTCTTCTCCCCCTTTACCCTGGTGAGGCCACATCTGGAATATTGTGTCCAGTTCTGGGCCCCTCAGTTGAAGAAGGATAGGGAACTGCTGGAAAGAGTCCAGCACAGAGCCACCAAGATGATGAAGGGGCTGGAACATCTTCCTTCTGAGGAAAGGCTGAGGGAGCTGGGTCTCTTTAGCTTGGAGAAGAAGAGACTAAGGGGTGACCTCATCTATGCTTTTAAATATGTGAAGGGTGTGTGTCAGGAGGATGGGGTCAGGCTCTTCTCAGTGAGGCCCAGTGACAAGACAAGGGGAAATTGCTGTTAAGCTGAAGCATAGGAGGTTCTGTGTGAACACACGTAGAAATATTTTCCCAGTTGAGGTGGCAGAGCCCTGGCACAGACTGCCCAGAGAGGCTGTGGAGTCTCCTTCTCTGGAGAGATTCCAAACCCGTCTGGATGCACTTCTGTGTGATCTGGTCTAGGGAATCCTGCTGTGGCAGGGGGGTTGGACTAGATGATCTTTGGAGGTCCCTTCCAGCTCCTAGCATTCTGGGATTCTGTGAATTGCCACTTCATACATGAGAAGAAGTTACCAATGTCCCTGAAGCAGATTCTCAGGAGGTTTAAAATGTCATTGCTTCAGATTTTTGTCAATGTCCCTTAAACTTCATCTCTCTTCAGGTCCTTTGCTCTTCTACTGAGGTTGTTGCCAGTAAGGTGCCAGTTTGGGCTTTAGTCATTTCTAAGGCATAAACTGTGAACAGCTTTGACCTATTTCATGGGGGACAAGCCAACAGCATCTGACTAAAGAATTTCAGCCCTTGGTGGCACAAAGGAAATATTCACAGCAATGGGTGAAGATATGTATTGAGGAAGCAGTTATCATATAAGTTTGTGGTACAAACCTATGTATGGATCAGCAGTCTGGCTATCTGGAAAGTATGTGATAACATTAAGAAATCACTCAGGTAAAATTAGAGACTTACTTCTACTTGAAACCCAAAGAAGTATTGAATAAATAACTTCAAGCCAAAGAGATCAACTCAAGCCTTAATGCAGAATGGTCAGCAGGAAATGAGAAGGGATGCCTGGATAAAGCCAGGGCTTGCAGCTGGCTGGGCGCAGGTGCAGGAAGTATTGACAGAGATTAGATGTCTCTTTGAGGTTGTTCCTTGCACACTACCCTACAGCAAATGGATCCCTTGACAGGATAACTACAGTCACCATTATAATCCTTCCAAGGAGGAAAACTAGGTCATGCTGAGGGAGCACCTACTGAAGTCTACAAAGGCAGTTGGAAGTAGACAACCAACCACAGTTACCCAGCTGTCTTCCAACACTGTATCAGAAGGTCCTGTGCTTTTGACATCCCCTTCCCTATAATATGCTGTATGTAATGTGTACTCTCAGGTCCTAGAAAAGAGAAGTGCTAAAAAGCAGCAAAGAAACTCCTTATTTGTCTCAGATTTCTTTTTGCCATTATGACATGATAGTGGGAAAGTCTTTCCAATGACAACTCAGAGAGATCATGGCAATAACTGCTGTTTTTCTGAAGGTATCCAGGCTGGTGGATGTAGGTGCATCTGGACAAACAAACACAGAGAGATTTCACAGCAGCTTGGCATTGTGCTTGTGCCTGCAGGGTGGACAATGCCTTCCTAACTGAGAAAACTGCTGGCAGGGTACGTGGAGCCCCAAGGCTCTGGCTGCAGCTGACACACAGCTGATTACACAGGCACCCTCCAAACAAACAAGACTCCAAACAAACAAATACTGGGACGAGAAGCTACCAGAGTCTCTGAGACCTGTTGGCTCCCTATCAGCCTGGGAAATCTCAGCCTTTATCTAACCACCTCAAACCTTTAGCATTCAGAAAAGCTCGGACAGAAAGGGAAGCCAATCTGCAAAACATTCACTAATCCTTCTTCCCCTGCCAGCATGGTGAAAGGGATGAAGGACAGTGCTGAGCTCCCTAGTGGACAAAAGCTCTTCACCAGCTGGCCCAGAGCTGAGGCTCAGCCACTGCCACACCTGAGCTTTGAACCAGTTTCCCCTAATACTTTCTGTAATCCCCCCAGAAAAATGCACAAGAGACAACAAGGACAACAGAGGTTTCATTTGGTCAAGCATTCACCTTTCCTGAAGACACTTTTTTTTACATTAAAACACATCTCCCTCCTAAATAATTTTAATGGAAGTTTTGTAGTTACAAAAAAGGTTTGTGAACACTAGTGAAGCCCTTGAAGTTCTGAAGATAGTAATTATTTAATAAATGTTGTTACTCCTCAGATCCCTACACTGCTGACATGGTGAGACTATTTGAATTACACATCTCAAAAAAGTAGTACTGTTCTGTTACTAAAAAATCACAGAGGTTTGTTACTAATGAGAAAATGTGGGTTTGTGTGTGTTTGCTCATTTCTGGCTATTCCACATCAAAATAAGCTAGTTTTCTTGCTCTTCTCCAGACTAGGCCATTTTGGGCACTACACCAAAGTGTCTGATTTTGTACACTTTTAGCTTTATCTACACTCATTCCACCACAGCTGCAGAGGACCATCTGAACCAGAAACCTGGGTAAAAGGAGTCAACAGTGCAGAATGTGGAGAAAAGCCATGGATGTTCAAAAGGAGAAATGCCCTGAACAGTGATAGGAACAACACATCACCATGGAGCTGCATCTTAAGTGAAACAGTCATTATATTGTCAATTAACAGTAGAAACAGACTTATTTTGAAATTTTAAGGCCTAGAATGAGAAAATAATGAGCAAAAATCTGTTCATCCTAAAGGAGGCTAAAAACTGTGGTAGTTTGCATCAGGTAAAATCATAGATATGGTACCTCCTATTCCAGCATGTGACTGAGGAGGTTTTGAAGATGGGAATTTAAGTGGAAGATTTCCTGTTGCTCTCTGGTGATAAATTACATTCTGACAGTGTAATCAACAGATATAGAAATAATTATTTTCTGGAGTTTTTAAGGACAAAATGTTAAAACCTACTGGTGACATCAAACTAGGCCTCAGGTTACAGCTTAATTTTGTATTTTGTTTTATTTCATAGAACAGTTTTTTGAGAACTGATGAATTTTTTCTTTTTTTGAGAAAATATCTTCTGGTTATGAAGAAGTTGGAATCTGAGCTGTTTATTTTTCACATCTCATTTGTAGCTTCTAAGAAACTGAAACCCTTAGTATCCCTACATGCAAAAAGAACATAATATTTACTACTGCTACAGTATATTTACTACTAATGCATAACTGCTGGATTAAATTATTGTGGACAGTCACACTAGGTGATCAGAACAACCTGCTTTTGCCTTAAATTCTGCCTCCTCTTATGTATTGCTATCACACTGTCGTGGTTTTAGCCAGTAGCTGACCCCACACAGCCACTCACACAGTGCACTCCCCAGCTCCACATCCCATTGGGATGGGAAGGAGAATTGGGAGCAGAATGCCAAACCCTTTGGGTTGAGATAAGGAGACTTTAATAAAACAACACAAAGAACAAAGACATAACTGTTAGAACAACAGTACTAATGAAGTAAGACATAAAATGGGTGATATAAAACACAAACCACTTGCCCAACATCGCTGAGCACCAAAAAACCCAACCACAGCAGCCCTCCCCTTACAAAGTGGTCATGACATCAGTATGATATGGAACACCTCATTGGCTGCTTCAATTGTCTGTCCTGGCTGTGGCCCCCCCCAGCTTCTCCTGAAAAAAATAACCCTGTTCTAGTTGAACCCAGGACACGTACAAAGCTTGATTTGCTTGATCTGATCACAGAATTCCAGCATGGTTAAGGTTGGAAGGGACCACCAGAGGTCACCTCCCTGCTCTAGCACTTTGGATTGTGTCCAGACAGGGTTTGAATATCTCCAGAGAAGGAGACTCCACAAACTCTCTGGTCAACTTGTGCCAGTGCTAAGTCACCCTCCCAGAAAAGAAGTTCTTCCTCTTGTTTAGGTGGAACTTCCTCTCTTGTAGTTTGTGCCTGCTGCCTCACATAATATGCTTGGCACCATGGAGAAGAGCCTGGTTCCACCTTCTTGACACCCTCCCTTCAGATCCTTCTGTCATTTGAGAAGCCCAGCTCCCTCAGCCTGTTCTCACAAGTGAGGTGCTCCAGCTTCTCCTCATCTTTGTAGCTCTCTGTTGGACTCACTCCAGGAGCTCCATGTCTCTCTTGTCCTGAGGAGCCCAGAACTGAACAGAGTTCTCCAGGTGGGGCCTCCCCAGGTCTGAGCAGAGGTGCAGAGTCATCTCCCTCGACCTGCTGGCAATGCTTTTGCCAATTCAGTCCAGGAGACCATTGGCCTTCTTTTGCCCAAACAAAAATGTTTTGATGTATGTATAAGAGTCTTGGAAAGGCATTTACTAACACTCCTTTGAATCATTGAGGGGGGGTCTTGTTTTTTCAGTCAAGCACAAGTGACAGTGTATTTCTGATAACAAGTGACCATGTTGCCAGCAGAGACTCGATACGAGAACAAAAAAGACTTTAGAAAAGAAGGGAGAGAGGATTTTAAAAATCAGGGAGAGTGGCAGAAAGCAAAAGCTACAAGTGGAATGAGGGTCTTAGAACAAAACTTCATGAAACAAACAATAAGTGGAATCAGCAATATGCCAGAATGGACAGGACAGACTGGGTAAGTGTTGCTGCATTTGAGTCATACAAATATCCAAACAAGTTAATTAAAACTAGGTATCTAAGCATGAGTGATGTAAAGAACAGAACAGGAGAAAACACATCTCTGCTTAGCACATCCACCAGTAAAGGGCACAGTGTCAGAATTCCCAGTGCTGCAATCTGCAGTTAATTTAATTGGGCAGGGGAATTACTTTCTGAAATTTAAAAAAAATCATGTTGCACATCTCCCACAGTCACTCACAGCTAAAAGCACTTACAAAATGAAAGCAAAGCACTTACAAAATGAAAGCACTGCACAGCAAAATGAAAAGAGATCTGTCACCCCCCAGAAGCATCCACACCTCCAGAGCAATAGAAAGAGGCCTTTAACCAAGCAATTTGCTGGCCCTACAGCACTAACTTAATCCTTGGATTGCTTCACTTCTGAAAAAGATAATTGTGATTGTTGTTGAGCTGGATTTTCCTAAACTGAAATCCCTTTGGGTTTTGCAGGGAGAAAAGCAGGGATAGCAAGTTGTTGCACAGCTGCATAGTAAAATCAATCCTTTGTCTATGTTTTCTTCTATGAAAAAGCATGGCCAAGAAAATGTAATGTTCCTTTTTCATACCCTGCAAAGGAAGTGAGTCTCCAGGATTTTCACCTTCTTTTCCCGGGCTGGTATCTATTTTAAAGACTATTTTTTGTCCAGGTTTCTGCCCAGGTCTAGTACCAGAAAAGCCAAAAAGAGTGCAGAAGTGAAAACATGAAAGGAGAACCCTGTAACACATAGCTACAGCTCCTCTGCCACCTTGAGCACAAACAGGACTACCATCAGGAATACACAGAACATAGAAGTTACCCAAAGGAAGGAGGATTTGGCAGTCAGGATTGCAGGGGATGGAGTGGGTGCTAGCTAGCAATGATGTGTCTGTCTTTATGTGTGTATGTGTATGTCCACATGGTGTGACATTGGGAACACTCAGGTTCCCAGATTTGCCCCTGCATGCGAACTTTATTTGAAGTTAAGGTTATAGTGGAATAAGTCCTACCACATGGACAGGCTTTCAGACCAAAAGAGAAGATCAAAATACCTGCAGTTAAAGTATCTGTAGAAAACTGGGGTCTTCCAGTTCCACCCCAGTAATGCTGAGAAGGCTGAACCAACTCCTCTCCCTTCCACAGAACTAAAATTCCTATAAAAATAAGTGGAATTAAGGTATAAACTTAATTATGACAACAAAAATCCCTAAGCTTTAAAGCCAAAAGAAATGTTCTTTTAATTACTGACAGTAAGTAAAGTATGGATGAATGTGGCATAAATTAGAAAACCATTCACTGTGTAATCGAGGCTCCAAATAGGCTTATAGATGGGAAGCAAATGAACTGGAAAAGAAAGAACAAATGATCTGGGAAAGCTGTTTTTCATATTATGCATCTTGTGAATCTGAAGAGATTCCACTCTACCTGTGTTTTCAACTCACTTTAGATGGAAATGTACTGGCTTAATAGAGAAACACATTTGCATTTCATTTCTTAACATTTCTAAGCATTTAAGATTATTAAATGCATTTCCTTGCCAGAAGTTCCTAAAAACTACATATTTCATTGTCAAAATCATATAGCCAGCATATAATAATAATTTTTCCCAGGTTCATTAATCTCCAGGTACAGAAGATATATGTTTTAAATGCTAAGTAACTTGCTTTATTCTACTGAGAACAGAAATGAAAGTATAAACATGACAAAAATTAAATCCTAGTGGATCTGATTTTAAGAATATATTAAATTTTAGCTTTTTATAAAATGAAACCGTTTTTAATAGTAACAAGAAACCCCAAATGAATACACCACAATACAAGAGGGATATGAAGTTGTAAGAGAGTGTCCAGAGGAGGGTCACAAAGATGGTGAAAGGTATGGAGAGGACGACATATGAGGAAAGGCTGAAATTACTTGGTCTGTTCAGCCTGGAGAAGAGGAGACTGAGGGGAGACCTCCTTGCAGTTTAGAATTTCCTCGCCAGAGAGGGAGGGGTGGGTGCTGACCTCCTCTCTGGTGACCAGTGACAGGACCCAGGGGAATGGCATGAAGCTGTGCTGGGGGAAATTGAGGTTGGATGTTAGGAAGAGCTTCCTTACCCAGAGAGTGGTGGAGCATTGGAACAGGCTCCCCAGGGAGGCTGTCATGGCTTCAACTCTCATGGAGTTTAAGAAGCATTTGGACAATGCTATCAGACACACAGCGTGACTTTGGGGTTGTCCTGAGACTAAACATGAGTTGGACTCGATGATCCTTGGGGGTCCCTTGCAACTTAGGATATTCTGTGATTCTGTGAGTAGACAAAGAGGAATGCAGCTAGCACCCTCTACCTCCTCAGCCAACACTTAGGACACTCTTTAAAGTCCATGAAGCCGAAGGAAATCCTGCCAATGATTTTAAAAAGCTTTGAATCAAGCCCTTCAGGAGTTACCAGGACTATACAAAATTATAATAATAAACTGTAGTCCTATACTTGGTTGTCTTGCTAAGCCATTGTACCATTCTGCTACTGACTGTAAACCCTAAACCTGCTTTGGCCATAGTGTGAAAAATATTAAGCATCACCTCATACCTGCTCAATACAATTTTAACTGGATTAACAAATGCTTTATCTTTCCTATTTTAATTCCTCTGTTCATCTTTCAGGTACCCAATTACAATATTTTTTTCTGACTATAAATAAATAATATTGCTTCTTTTTCTTTCAGTATCTGTCACTACTTCTTCTTCCTATCATGCAAGTAGAACTGTGTAACCAGTGCGGGAATGTGTCTGAACACACTCCCTATAATCTCCCTAAAGCTTTTCATTACACGAAGCTGATGCTTTCAGATTGACATGCTTAAGATAAATTGGATGTCTATTACAACCAATTAAGGTTTTTAAGACTCTTATTCCTTCCTCAACAAGTAAAATAAGATTGTGTGAAGCCCATTTTTAGCATATTCATAATTATTATTCCTTTACCACCATCCTCTGTTTTTCTACCCAAGTGAACATTGGATCAACAGAGAACACAGATGAAAATTGAAAGGCAAAAATGAAGTTGTTATTAAAGGGCAGTGTTTTCTGAAACATTACAGAATAATTACAGACTAGGCAGCCTGACTTCATGTCTCTGTTCTTTCTTAATGTAACTAGCTTCTGTTTCTTAGTACAAGGTCATTTAAATAGAATTCATAGAGGTAAGTCAACTGAATCCTGATCTGGCCCTGCGGGGCCAAACTGATGCTAGCCAAATGACATCAAGAACCATTATTTTTGATCCAATTCTTCATATTTCTAAAAAATAAACCAAAAAAAGGTTGTACCTTGTTCCCCTGACTACTTTGTGAGTCAAGTAAGTCAATAAGTCAAGTAAAACTCCTCCACCCACAACCTCATCTAAAACCTCTCTACAGGTTTCTCTCAGGCCTATGTTCCCAACATTTATTCTTGTTGTGGCTTGGATTTTCACCGCCACATCCTCAGTTTTTCTGCTCTTTCTCTCAGATACAGACATATCTATCCAGCAAGAAAGGGACAGCTAGCTGGTTTAATTTGAGATTTGGACAATGCCCAGTACCAGCACTTCAGGTGGAGGTTTTTGATTTAGCCTCCTGATGATGTGAAATAGCTAATGTTTTGTTTCACTCGCTGAAGTGAAGAGCCATTTCATTCACAGTGTGAACACCTTTTAACTCAACACTTACAATTCATAAAATTCATACAAGTGAAAGAGCTAATTGGCTTGAAATTGCTCTGCCCACCTGCTTTGACTGCCAGTGGTGGTGGTTGAGCTTAATCACCTTAAGTACAGCTTATGTCATTGTGTCCATTCCAGGCATACTTGAGATAACTGGGGGTCTGTAGGTTTAATACAGGTCATTTCAGCGTTTTGTGGTTTTCCTAAGTACATTTATTACTAGGATTTTTGCAGGTATATAATGATTTGTAAAATAAAGTCTTTGCTGATCTCTTTAGCCTTTTTCTAATGAGGTGCTAAACTTTGAAATGAAGAGAATATTTTTTTTCTTTTAGTTACTCAAAGGACATTTTATCTAGTCATCTGCTCCTGTCAGAGAAAGATCCTTTATTATGTCTCATTTTTGTCATAACTCCCCTTTGTCAGATGTTACATGTAATGTTATTATCTTCTTGAGTTTTTAAGAGAACTTTTCACTTTACTTGTTTTCTTTAGTGAAATATAAAGATGGAGGAAACAGCTTGTGTGTGCGTGAGGCACAAATTAGGCTGTCATTTGTATAGATATTACAGCATTGCCATATCATACTTTGATCTAGAATCAACAATGCTTAATTCATGATGAACACAGCATGAAAAAAAGGCTTTTAGTTTTTTGGTGCTTTGAATCACTGAATGAATTTGCCTTATGCAAGCAGATTACTGAGGAAAAGCTAAGAAACAGGAACGGATCTGATTCTGAATCCCTACTCAACTTTCTTCTCACGTTCCTTCTGCAAGACAAGAAACAGTTTCCTGAGCAGAACTGAAGAACTGACTCACCTGTTCAAAACTGTCACACTTTTTGGTTGGTGATTTTACTACAATCAAGTCTATGGAAAGTCAGGTCACATTCACTTGGTGCCTTCCTTGCTAGGGTAGAGGAGCACACTGGCCCAAGTGGAATTTGATTCTGATGTCCTGTCGCAGTCTTATGCTTTAAAATGGCAAAACAGAAATGAACAAATTGTGGACAAAAAAGCTAACTTTCAAAACAAAAAAAGAAAGTAACAATCATGAAGTGAGGATGCAGTAAGGTTATTTTTTTAATTGACAGATATCAAATTATACTAACAAAGCATAATTTATGCCTTCCATAACCATAAGCATTAAAGCTGCACAGTCAAAAGAATAGTGTGTCCCCAAATACATCAGCTTCCAAAGGCAGCTTCCCTTATAGTTGGACATACACCAGCTCCCACAGTAGTTGTACATACTCCAGCCATGATTCCTCCTCCAGGAACTGCAACATGCATTAAAGAGAGGAGACCAAATCCTGGCCTGATTTACAGTACCACTAAGCAAAGAGTGGCAGTATAGCAAACCTGATGTCTTCAGCATTTTCAGGGAATGACAAGCGCTCTTTTACAGCTCATCGCGTTCTTGAAAATTCATTTATTAATAAATTAGATTCACTATTGTGTTCCATAATGTGACATACTTGTCACTGACTGCCAAGTAATTGTGGCTATTTATTTAGGAAGTTTAACAGGGAAGAATGCATTTTTCCACTTCTCCATAAGAAACAATAATTCTGTTCTACTTCCATCCCACTAAGTAAATAGATTTGGAGAATTTGCAGCACTGATGGAATGAGTCCCTAAAGTCAGGTTATGCACTAGCTGAACTATTAACATAATTCTAATCATCAGAGGAATACTACAGATGGTCTTGCTAATACTGTTTAATTCAACAAGCAGCTAGAAATTATGATGAGTTTTGTTGGAATCCTCTTTTGAATCAGTAAAAGCTGTGTTTGCTGCCTCTGTCTCAGTCGGTTACGGGAGCATTTGCCATTAGTTCACATCAAACACAAACTCTGTATGACATTAAAACCAGCAGAGTTCTTCTGGCAAACTGATTGCTGCTCTTACTGCTATACTTTGACTGGATAAACAACATTGTAGGAAGTGCATACCTGTTAGTCATTGTATCTTTGTTGAGTGCTTAGTTATGTTTTCTTTATGTGACATCAGTTTATGAACAAAATCTGTGAAAGAGAAAACCTCTTGTTAAACCAGCTTATTTCTCAGGTCCTAAGTTGGTGTGTGTATATGCTTTCAGTGAAACATTCCTAAGCTATATGCCCTATAGGGCACAGAACCAGTTTCAAATCATCATACATTACACATGAATAACTTTATGCAGTGGAAGCTATTCAAAGAAATTATGAAAAAATTGAGATTCGTTTTATTAGTAAAGAAAGTATTACTGGCACTATGTTTCACTGTTCAAACCTAAAAAGTAGGTTAGCAATTAAATGTCTGTTGGAAGAACATGTTCTTCTTGCATGCTGCAAAACATATGAGCTAAAAAGCACAAAACAAAGCACTTGCAAAGCACAAAGTGATGGAAGTAAGACACAATGGAAGAGAGCAGATATTTCAGTTCATATTTTGACTATGGTTTATTCATTCTACTTACAATAACACTCTTTTCCCGTTGTCTTATCTTACCATGGTTAAAATGATTGGACCTTTAAAGATGATGCCATCTCCAGCAGCTTGGATTCAGTAGAAGAAGACTCCAAATGCACTATTGAAGACCAGGAACATATCTCATCAGCAAGTCAAACTCGGATATGGAAGCAATTAGCTGTGTCAGAAGAAAGAACATTCTGCCTTCAAGGAAATAACAAAAAGTGGATGAAATTTGCATACAGTATATGAAATATGGTAATTTCTCTGTAAACAAATGTGTTTTCAGCTTCAATTTACTGTCATCACTAAATGATGAGGATGTACGTGAATACTAATATGGTGGTATTAAATTATTCATTTACTAGAGAAAGGAAGAAGAGACAAAGAAAGGAAATGTTCTTACATTCATTGAAAGAACTCTTCTACTTGATGAAGAGTTCAGTAAATAGAGAAACAACCAAACTTGACACTGGAAGACAAAGGAAGAAGTTCGTACAGAAAATTGTTAAGTTATCTGGATGTGATTGCTGGAAACGAAGGGATGACACAGATTGAAAATTGAGAGGAAGGCTACTGATGGTTTCAGAAGTGATGTACAGAGAATTCACCTTCTTTTTGCAGCCTTATGTAATAGAGTTGTTATTGTTAAAAAATTTTCAAACACTTTTACCACATCTAACAGTGTTATTACATGAGTAAGTAAAAATATTGTGCAGTCCTTAAATCTCAGGCTCAGAGAGGTTTAATGAAGCATTTAAATATGAGCAAATTTTTGTACCTGCACTCATGGACAGACACTCAAGTGAAAGCAGTCTCCAGAGAGTGCTGGAGCATTGGAACAGGCTCTCCAGGGAGGCTGCAATGGCACCAACTCTCACGGAGTTTAAGAAGCACTGGGACAATGCTCTTAGACAGATAGTGACTTTGGGGATGTCCTGAGCCTAAACATGAGTTGGACTCGATGATCCTTGGGGGCCCCTTGCAACTCAGAATATTCTGTGATTCTGTGAAACCTTCTCAGGAAATGGCAAAGGGAAATAATGTGAATCAACCTGAGCTTAATTGCATCCCACCTGGATGACCAGTTTGAATTTTAAGAGACATCTGAATACCTACTTTTGTCTTCAGCTTATGAAAGTAGATGTGAAGATACTACTTAAATGAACAGTGTGAAATCCTAAGCTGTGTTAATAATGTCAGCTAGACCAGCTGCAAACAGGAACGAGCAAATAAGGTATGAAAGGACAATTGCAAGACAATAAAGGGGGTCTGGAAAGAGAATTTTACACCAAATTGGTTAAATAGGCTATAAAGTTATGATCATTCACACTGTAAGTGTTTTATTCCAATTTTCTATTTTGTCAGTTTTTGGTAATGGTCAAAGTCATTTCTATTCAGCTACTTTCACAGCTCTCTTGTGTCCCCTATGCCCTCTTTCATTGCATGTATAAGTAGAGGATGGGCAAGATTTAGAAGAAAAACCTGGATACTATCATGCTCTAGGAACAGAGTTTTATGTCCTGGAAACCTAAACACTGTTGGAAGCTGATCTTTTGCATATGCTGATTACATAGAGAGCTGACTTGTTTAGATCAACAATAAAATGTTCACATAATACTAATCAACTTTTAACTCAGTCTCTTGAACACATCCTGTTTGTATCAGTTTTATACAGATGACCAAAACTTCCAAACTTCCCCACATGAAGAGTTTTGGATGTACACACACAAAAAATCTGCCTTAGGGCCTTTGGCATGAAGATTACTCTTTTTTTTTTTCATTTCTTAATTGCAATAAGCACTGTGATTTTCAATCCAGATATGGAGATAATTGTATATACTATACCATCAAATCCAGCATCTTTCCTGTCCTCTCTGAAATACTGTTATGCCAAACACTCAATTCCTACCTGCATTCAGTTATATGAAGTGATTATTCTTATAGAAATATATTCCTATTCAATAGAAACAACATTTGAAAATAACTGTAGAATAAGCAACTCATATAAGTTTCCACACATAGCAGTCCTTTTGGAAGAGTTCTACTAACTGACTTGAAAACAGACTGGAAAAGTCAAAAAGGTACTTGAGAACATACTGAATATCTCAACAAAAACCTGGTTTGGGAAATAAATTATATGTTGTTGTTGGTAATTCTTTGATAACGAAGTAACAGACTGTATAACACACTGCAGAACTGTGGTGGAACAAGAAGTTCTGGAATTTCATTAGCAGCCTTAATGACATTTCTGTTAGGTGGAAATCAAACTCCTGTTCTATAATGACTCCTTTTGGCATTTTTTGTTTTGTAAGGATCATTGTATTTGTAGATGTACACTAAAATGTTAGGCTAATACCTCTGGAGTTAGTTTTATTCTATCTCAGGAGCATACACAAAAGGCACCTAATTTCTGATCTACAGAGACCTGCAGAAAGGTTGGAAAATCCTCATTAATTTCATGGGAGTTAAAGTACTCCTATTTCAATCCCAGACTCACTAAGACAACCTCTTTTTCATAAAGAAACCATTCATAAAATAATCAGTCTTCAATTATTGTTTGAGTAATAATCACTGAGTTTTCTTTACATGCCATTAAAATCCAATATTTGAAAAGGATACAACAGTAACAATAAAGGCTAATACTGGAAAGACAAATGCTGTAGACACCTCCAAGCCACATTTTGCCCTGAGTGATTTCATCAGCTCATTTTGAAGTTTCTATCTGACATTTAAGTTAGCTATTAAATACAACTGCAGGAACCATTTGGAGAGCTACTGTAGACAAAATAGCCTGGTAACTGTGATAGGTCCTGATGGCATGTCTTTAGATTATTTATCTTCTGTTTGATTACAGTCTGAACTGGTACTAACTTTACTAGAACTAACTTTACTTGTTTTGGAAAATTCAGATTTAAAGCCTTGCCCTCTTGCTCATATAATTATCTCTGGAGATGTGACTCTAGAACTTGACTCTAGAGCTCCAGCCACAATGCTAAGCTGAGAGAGTAAGCATGGGAAGAAATCTCACACCTTCTTCAAGATATAACATGAAAACGTTCTCTCTGGAATCAACAACATAAATTAAGCCACAAATTTCATGTAAGTGGTCAGCAACCTCAAATTCACAACACTCTACAGCACAGTGTATAACTAAGGAATAATTCCTGCTGATTTCTTGGACCAAACCCAGCAATGATTTTACAAATAAACTGAATTAATTTTTATGAAATGATTGAGAGAAGACAGAAAATTCCATTATCTTTCCACATCTGCCAGTTTCTCTGTTAGGCAATAAACTATGCTTTCTTGATACACCCATAAAAATCCTATGAATTCAACCATCCAGGGATCCTGATTTCACCTAAGCCCCTGATAACCTCCAGAGTTCTGTATGAGTTCTGGGTGACAACAGCTTCAGTAATGTCTGCAGAAACCCTGACTGGCTTCTCTTCCCCTCAGACTGGAAGAAGGAATAAAACAGAAAATCTGACTTTCCCATAAGTATTAAACATGTGCTGTTCCACTCATCTTGGATTTCAGAAGTTGGTTTTCCAGGTCTATGATCCATTGTGACTCATTAGTTCCAACTGCAATTCTGTGAATTGTGGATGAACAGTCTTTAAGATGGGTTTTGAATCTCTCCAGAGAAGGAGACTCCCCAGCCTCTCTGGGCAGTCTGTGCCAGGGCTCTGCCACCTCAACTAGGAAAACATTTCTACATGTATTCACACAGAACCTCCTATGCTTCAGCTTAACAGCAATTTCCCCTTGTCTTGTCACAGGGCCTCACTGAGAAGAGCCTGACCCCATCATCCTGACACACACCCTTCACATATTTAAAAGNGAACCTATCCTGATCCATGGGGTTGGTCTTTCCCAGTGCAAGACTCAACATTTGGCCTTATTGAATCTCATTAAATTTCTCCCTGCCCAACTCTCCAGCCTCTCTAAGTCAGGCTGAATGGCAGCACAACCCTCCGGTGTGTCAGCCACTGCACCCAGTTTAGTGTCAGCAGCAAACCTGCTGACAGCACACTCTGCTCCCTCAGCCAGGTCAGTAATGAATAGATTGAAAAGTCTGGTCACACACGCTTCTGTGTGACCTGGTCTAGGGAATCCTGCTGTGGCAGAGGGGTTGGACTAGATGATCTTTCCAGGTCCCTTCCAACTCATAACATTCTGTGATTCTGTGAAATATCTTGGCTTCATATTCCTAGGGCAATTTAGAATTCTTACACGCCATCAAATGTTAGTGTAAACAAGAATATTTTCATTTTCACTTAGCTGTGCATGTGAGGTTTGACCTTGTCAGCCCTGACCCAACAAAAAGCAAGAAAATCAGAGCCTCTCTCTTGACTCTGTGCCAGATTTCAGCTGATGGCTTACATTTCATTAGGCTTAGAAGATTTCATAACATTTCATTAGACTTAGACCCTTAAAAGAAGCTGACCACCATTGGTTTATGAACCATCAGACACAATCTCGGTATTTCAAAGCAAGTAAGACATGCTTACCAAAACAAATAGTTAGGTGCTCCAAGTAGCAGCCTGGAGAACCCAAGGATGACAATGAATAATGGAAGATGATCACCACAGTCAGGTGATGTGCAGCCAATTTAAATCAAGTCCTGTGTAAAAAAATGGTTTGGTTGCTGACTCTGTTTTACCTTTGAAATCCATTCAAAGGCAGTTAGGTTCTAGAAAGCAGTTGAAATGTACAACTTGTACATAAGAGAATATCACTGATGCATCATTGCTAGATATTCTTTGACCATACACATTTCCTTTCTTCCCAAAGCCCCTGAAGTAACAAAATAATGCATATTAAAAGGAAAAAGAAACTGTAACCCAGAAAGCCATAACATACAGTAGTCTTTTCAATTAATAATGTCACAGGCAGTTGAGCAGCATGGAATTAGAAGCTTCACAATGTGCTACTCTACATTTCACAAGCAAAAAAGTATGACATAAAGACTCTTATTACTTAGAAGAACAGTGGAGCTTGAAGCCCATGTATTAAGTTTGAGCAGCCTTGGTGAAAATGAGATCTCATTCCCTCGTTATGCATTCTTCATCTAAAACCAAATGAGATAATAAAGTAAGAGAGATGAGATATTTTCTGCATAAAGAACCATATAATCCTTTATCTCATTTAAATAATAGATTCATAAAATCTTTTTTTAAACATCCAACTAAATGATGCAGTGAAATATTAATATTTAATAAAACAAATACCACATGCTAACTTATATCCCTGTTAATTGATATCCCTAGAGATATACCAAACACCACCAACATGGCTCTAGTTGGCTCTTGGATCTGAAGTTTGTGAAGGATTGTGTATAGCAGCAGGTCTCCATGCTGTGGGGATCTTGTGAAGTGCTGTGCATCAGCACAACATTAAAGTGTTGCCTTTCTTTTATACTTGTGGATATTTCAATTGAAGAAGGGATTGTGTTAATCATAGAATTATCAAGGTCAGAAAAGACCTCTAAGATCATCAAGCCCAGCTGTTGACCCAACAACCCCATGCCACTAAGCCATGCTACCAAGTGCCACATCTGCAACTTTTTTGAATGCCTCTAGGGATGGTGACTCCACCATTGCCCTGGGCAGCCTGGGCCAATGTCTAACAACTTTTGCAGTCAATAAATTGTTCCTAATATCCAACCTGAACCTCCCATAGAATCATAAAATCATAGAACAGTTACAGCTGGAAGAGACCTTGAAGATCATCGAGTCCAGCCTTTGTCCTAGCCCTATCAACTTGCTAAACGATTCTCCCCAACGCAACATCCACCCGTCTCTTAAACACCTCAGGGTTGGTGACTCAATCACCTCCCTGGGCAGCCTGTTCCAATGGCTGACAACCCTTTCAGTAAAGAAATTCTTCCTAATATCTAACCTGAACCTCCCCTGGCCCAGTTTCCATCCATTTCCCCTCGTCCTATCACTCTCCATGATGCAACTTGAAGCCACTTCTTCTTGTCCTATCACTAGTCACCTGGGAGAAAAGACCAACCCCCATGTCACCCCAGAGTCTTTTCAGGTAGTTTTAGGTATTTGAGACTAAGTACTAAGAGGCAACACCCTTAGTGCTTCTCATAGCTCATATGCAAGTTTTAGTAATATCTAGTGCCTTCAGGTGACTTATACTGAGTGGTCAGGACAACCCAGCCTTGGATTGCCTTGAGGCCCTGTCTATGCAGGGACAACCCATGGGGAGCTGTATAGCTAGCTCAGCCCAGAGTTGCCCATAAGCCATAGACCAAACAGGGCAGTGCTGCATCATTCAAAGAAACAAAAGCTGAGCTGAGCCTTGGAATTCCTCAACAAATAATATTTCCTGAGTCTCATTTCAAACCACTACTCAGCTGCCCTAGAAAGCAAGATAAAGAGAAGCTGGAGGGTTTCAGTGTCCAGCCGACATTGTGTATCCAGATCAGCAATAGAGAGGTGAAAGGAAGAGCACATGGAAGGGAACCTTGCCCATGGGTGCCTAAAGATAAGAGGAAACTCCACTACATTGCCAAAGATAAATGTTCCAGATGGTATAATCCACTCAGGCAGAGGCTTGCCCACAGTCACCTAAACCAGGGGATAAAACCCCTAGGATGCAGGTCAGGAATGGGGAGTGACCTCTGCAACACTACACCTTGAATATATGGAGACCCTTTCTCCTCGGTCAGGACACCAACCAAGGTCACTTCTTGGGGACAGAGAGCCCTTACCTGGAGAGGTAAGTGGATGTTTAGCATGCTCTAAGTATGTCGCCTCAGGTGATTAACTAACACGTGTATAATGTGTGGCACTTTCTGGGCTGTTACAGTATATTCTTGCTTTGAAGTTGTAATAGTGAATTCTTCCACCATAAAAACTGAAAACCTGCAGTAGTGGTGGATTAGATCTGTGGGTGAAGTTCAGATCAATTGCTTGCTTGAGCCTTGCAGTTAAACCTGCAAGTGATGCTCAAATAAATTGTTTGCTTGAACCTTGCAGTCTAGTCTCTTTTTGTCACAGTGTTTTACAAGGACATTTCTTAACTTCTCATAAGAAAGGAATCTCAACAGTTGCTGAAAATCAATGTGGTGGAGTGTTCTCAGGCTTATTGAAGGGGTGTGCCTCTGTTGTACCATGAGTGGGGCCTAAAGAGGCCCTTTTCTCTGAGTTTGGTACCTATGTCAAGTATGAATTTCTGGTAGAAGCTAAAATGCCTGATAAGAATATTGATTAGGAAACAATGAGCCATTAAAGGCAATTCAAAATTATCCTAACTTTCCCTAGAGAGGACTAAGAAAATGGGAAATGAAGAACCAACCCCAGTGCCTGACTGAGTGTTCAGAAATAACAGGGACATGTTTTCTATTTGCTTCTGACTTATTTGCACATCTTCTATAGTTTTCAAGTACTGCATAGTCAGGTATTAATTTCTCTCCATATGAACTTTGCTATATAAAAGAGAGTCTTCAGGTTTTTAAGAATGGAGAACTGTGGCATAGAATTGAAGGCTCAAATCCATAGTACACTGTATCAAAATATCTATAGTGACAATTAAGCAGAATATAGGCATGTAATTTCCAATCTGAAATCCTTCAAACCCTGCTCATTCAGTACCTATTTCTGAAGACCCCTAAAGCACTAAGCATTTCATTCAACAATATTAATGGCTGTGAAAAGCAATCTGATTACTTAATTAGTCCCTAAACCCACTCATGGTCTTTAACCTTTCTTCCTCCTATTTACAAGGAGTCATTGGGCTGTCTGCAGAATTTATCAACAGATATCACATAGTTCAAAGGGCAGTGGAAGATTCAGCTAAAATACATAAACACTCCTGGGAAGAAGGACTTGACCTAGGAGTTTCTGTGTTAGCTAAAGGTATTTTTAGCTTCCCATTCCAGAAATTCCCATTACCTTATTAGAGTAAAATGACAATCAAAGCACAGGGTCATACAAGTTTCACTGATGTCCAGAGGAGGAGAAAGACTTGTTGGCTACCAATTAACAATGTCAGGTAGCTACAAAAGAGGGATCGTGAACAGGGCTAAGGAAGCATAACTTTATTGTTCACAGAATCACAGAATGTTAGGAGTTGGGAGGGATCTGGAAAGATCATCTAGTCCAACCCCTCTGCCACAGCAAGATTCCCTACGTCAGGTCACACAGAAGAACACCCAGATGGGTTTTGAATCCCTCCATAGAAGGAGACTCCCCAGCCTCTCTGGGCAGTCTGTGCATTCAAAAGCTAGTGACAGTGCACCACATATAATCTGCAGAACATTAGTCCTTCATTTACAGAAAAGTTTACCTACAGCAATAAGCATAAATTACCTAGGCCGAGAAGAGGTATGAAGAGATAATCTTACAAAAAGAGGCTAAAATATGTTAAAATAACAAACCAAGTCAAGAAGAGGTATAATTGCCTTCAAGCAGTACATCAGTAGGCAGGAGGGTAAACGTGTTTCATCAGAAAGACTAACTTGAAATAAAAAAGTTTTGGAAGAAGAAAAAACAAGCATAAACTATCCATGACTAATAAAGAAGATCTCCAACCTACAAAGCAGAGCAGTTCTGGAATACACACTGGGTATCAATTTTTGATCAAGTAATGAAAGATGCTATGGTGCATGGTTGTCTGAAACTGCAGGGAACTGGGCTTCAGCAACCTAGGCTCATCCACTTTCCAAGACACAACTGGAGAATTTTCAAAGTGAAGTGAAGATTTTCCAGGATTTCTAAGTGAACAATAAGAGAAAGCTACTTCTTTAAAAATCATAACACTAGTGAAGGATAAAACTGAAGAGAACAGTATTGCATATTGCAATGCTCACAATAATATAAAGAATATAAATCAAAAACACTGACTATACAGAAAGAAATTAGTGTAGCACTCCTGAAGTCTATAAATACAGGAAAACTAGTAAATACATATGGATTTTCCAATGCTGGTACTTATATGCTGTACATCTCATAATGCATTTCCCATTTCAGAAGGTAATGTGTATTTAATGGTTAATTTTCAAAGATCTAGTGTTAGAAATTAATCTCATTACCCAAGCAGAAAAGGTAAAAGATGATGAACTCCCACTATTGTGGCTTCATTCAAACAAACCCCCTGGAGATTAGTGTTGCTCTATCTACAAGCCAGGGCTACCATCTTTGCCACTGATTCAAGGCCAAATCTGCATCTGATTAATAAACCTGATTAATAAAAAGTGCCAAAGTAATCTAACAGGCCAATTTTGAATTAACACACTGGTTTTTCTAGTTGCACAATCTTTTTGAAAATATTCCTTTTCTAGGGGAAAAAAAGTGGTATCTCAGAGGAGGAACATGGTACCCTAAGATTTCTCAGTGCAGACCTTACAATAGACTCATTTAATGGCCCAAGAAAATAGAAACAGAAAAAAGAATCATATTAAATAAGAGCATTTAATTAAGTTAAATCTTATTAAATAAGGTCTAGATGATAGTGAGAGTAATAAACTAAACATGAAGTCAAAATATACCTTGGAATGTGTAGGCATACTTCCAATGGTTGCCTTTTAATCTTTCCTTTTTGCTTTCTGATATCTTAAATAAATACATATTTGTGATTATCCAAAGTAATTCAGCATTTTTGTGGAGTCATCACAGTCTGATGGGTCCTAATTGGATTTGTTATCTATGTAGGAAGATAAATGATTATATTTTAGTGCCTATAGTGAGCTTACAGGTGTGGCACTTACAAACGCTTCTTTTTAATGGGAAAATAAGGTGATTTATTATAGTTTCAGTGAAAACCCAGGAGCTTCTGTGTCAGCACTGCTGTCATTTTGTTCAAAACCTAAACACTCTTCAATCTGGCCCTATAAACTTTACATTACCACAAAACACAGAGATGTTTTATTAACATATGTTAATTGTTTAAAGACTCTCCTTCCCTCTAGCAATATACTCTTTCAAAAGTGTGTTCTAAATTGTGTATGGCATGCCAAGGAGTGACACAACAACTTTTTAATCAGAAGGAATTAGTTAATTTTGGTTAAAGATGGTACCTGTCCATGTAAGCAACATCCTAAAACACTCTGTGGTATAATAGAAAATTATTTACATAGGGATGACAGTTACACTACAGAACACTAAATTAAACAGTATATTTGAATGTTGGGTAAGAAAAGGCTAAAGCATTAATGGGGTTTGAATTGTTTGCTTTTCTTTTGCTAGGGTAAGAGTAGTGTAGGGCTATCGGTTGGACTAGATGATCTTGAGGGTCCTTTCCAACCCTAATGATTCTGTGATTCTGTATCCTATACAGTGAATGTTTGTTTGAGCTCATAATGAAACTCAAAGCAATTAGCCACAGAGTCACAGAATCATTAAGGTTGGAAGAGACCTCCAAGATCATCAAGTCCAACCATCACCATGCAGCTAGTCCCTATCCCTAAGTACCACATTTTGAACATCTCCAGGGATGGTGATTTCACCATGTACCTAGGCAGCCTGTGCCAATGCCTAACAACTCTTTCAGCGAAGAACTTTTCCCTAATATCCAATATAGACCTCCCCTAATGCAACTTGAGGCCATTTCCCCTTGTCCTCTCACTGGTAACCTGGGAGAAGAGTCCAACCTCCACCTTGTTCCAACCTTCTTTCAGGAAGTTGCAGAGAGCAAGAAAGTCTCCCCTGAGCCTCCTCTTGCTCAGACTAAACAACTCCACTTCCCACAGCCACTCCTCATAAGGAGAAATCCCTCCAGATCCCTCATCAGCCTCATTGCTGTTCTCTGGACACTCTTCAATGCATGTCCTACAAACCAAAGGTATGTGTGTCTCTAGAACATATATATATGTTCTTAATATATTTGTATAGGTATGCATATTAAGTGTACAAATGTATACACATACATATTTATTATTCTTAGTGAAGATATACAACAAAATTATATGTTTGCATATTATGGATGTAACACCTGGAACAGGATATACAGGAAGCATGCAAAAAGTGACTACAATCATAACCTCAACTTTGAATTTATTAGCCATTCATGAACCAGAACCAAACCAGAACCACACTATGTGGTGTTTGGGAAAGACAAAAACTGAGATCCTTGCTCCTTTTCCTGTTCTTTATTGCTCTTAGACCAAGAAAATTAGAAAAGTCCTAATCTATGATTCTATGATTCTATCAGAGACTCTCATGGTTGGAATTCAAGTAGCTAGAGGGTATTCGATAAATAAATAAATAAATGTTTGTCTGAATAATGAATCCCTTAACATCGTTCCTTATGAAAAATTCTAATTTTAAACAAAGCTAAAAAAAAATAAAATTCCAAGGCTAGTTAGCTGATTCCCATCAGTAATGATCAGACAACTTTAAATCCAAGACTTTTCTGTATGTAAAAATAATAAACTTTTGCCTGTCAAGAGCTGCTCCCACCACCATTTTCAGTGTTGAGTCAAAGTACTTTTACCCTCACCAGTCACAATGAAATGCTGATAGACTAATGCATATTTATTCTCAGTGCATGGAATGATTCTAAAGCCTAAATATCCTCAGCTCCCTTGCAAGCCCATACTTATCAAGACACATACGTTTCCTGTAGATTTTCAATGAACAAAGAGCATCCTCATTTCTTTTGCTTTGTTTCTTTATTTATTAGATTATTTTCATTCCTTCACATGCTTTCACATGAAGAGTTACCTTCACCCCTTCAAATCAAATAGTCATTAAAACAACAGCTTGACTGCATGAAGAGTAGTGGCTACCAGGATATATTATCATTATACAGCGTGCACTTAGAGACAAATTTGAAACAAAGTTCTATAGTTTCATTATAATGAGAAATGAAGAGGAAGTAATTTTACCCTGACATTCTCTTCTGTGAGTTCCAAAAGGGCTCAAAGTGTACAGCAGTTAATGTCACTTCAGGAAGATTCCTTTCCTTTAATACTGCATTATGGGTGGAATCAACTTGAATTCGACTGAATCGCACCATTCTTGATTACACTTCAGAGCAGCAGATCTTCATTTTCAGTAGACTGAATTGCATGACTGTGAGAGCAATAATACACATGCTGTCTGAGTTAGCATTCTTGTCTTCTATTTGTAATACCAAGGTGCACTAATATGACGGCATTACTTTTTTGGTCATGATTAGGAAACAGTAGTTTAGCACAATTCAGGAAGGATCTCATTTGAGAGTGTTTACAGATCTCCCCCTGGAACTGTGACATAAGATGATAGAGGACACTCTGACTGCATGCCTCCCAACTGTATGTAACTGGAAAATACATTGTTTTGATAATGAGATTATAGTTTGAAAGGTTTTATCATAAACCAGACACGTATTACTAGACAGTTTTTTGGAATAAAATACAATAAAATTCCAATTGCAATGTTTCCCAGAGTCTCCCCCTGTAACTGTTCACCAGCTGTTTCTGGTGGGGTTTAGACATGAAATAGTGAAAGTTTCACAAACTTTACCTAGGTTGCTTCTTCAGGTAACAAGGTATGAAATAACAATGTCACATGTTCACTCACACACTCAATTCCATTTCCTAAAACCAAGTGGAGAATGGATCTGGCAACTTGGTCTCAGTACAGCAGTGAAAGAAAGTCACCCCATCTTCTCTTCACATTCTCTTTCACTGATGCTGTCCATTGCAAGCACAGCTCCTGTAATCTTTGCTAGTACATGCAGATCCATTTCTGCTCTCAGATCTGTCTTTTTATGTTCAAACTCCTGTTGATTCTTGCAGTGTGCCTTGTTGTTAATGGCTTCAAGGGGCTTTGAAGTTTTGTGAAAGAGCAAGAGCAGCATAAGACAGGAAAGAGTTTCCTCTGCCAAGCTCTGTGACTTGGCGGGTGAGGGCAACATGTCCTGCACTGGTCACCACCCATCAGCCCTCACACTCACATAGAACCATGTGAAGGCAGCAGCTGCATAAACTGTTTGGTCTTCAGTTGTAGATGGAAATTAACTGTCTATAGATCACAGAGAATTCATTATTCTCTACCTGTCACCTTTTAATGGGAAAATCCTGTCCACTGAGAGTGAGAACTACGTGAGATGGGCATAGACAGTAACAACCAGAAGATGAGCTGGAGTATAGCCCACCAGCATTGCGTGCAGGGTGAAGGGCTGTGTTAGATCATCGTTGTCACAGGATTAATGTTTCCCTTCCAAACAAAGGCAGTATCACAGCTGGCATTCACCTTCTGACACTTTTTGTCTCCCCATCTGTGTAAGATAAAATTGACTAAACAGAGCTTCTTGTTTTCTTCAGGAATCACCTCTTTAGTCTCTATTACTCTGGAAAACTTCTTATACCTATTACTTAGTCAAGCCCAATAATCTACATGCTGTCGTAAGATCTGCCCTCAAATCCAGATAATCTACACACTTCCTAATTTCTCCTGAAAAGTGTCTTTAAGGCACAGGCTTTTCACATGATTTATAGACACTAGTATCCCTGCCAATCCTTCTGGTTTTTTTCCAGTCTTGACAACCACAGGTTCACTCTATTTCAGACCATTCAAAGTGTTTTCGTACAGATGGCACTCCTGAATTTAACTGAAGCATGACAGTTTTCATCTGAGTCTCTAAGATGTCCTCATTTTTTCACCTCATGTATAAACTATGCATCTTTCTCTAAAAGCTCATTCTGCTTTCAGTGGAAAAGTTCAGACAGTGACTGGAAATCAGAAAGCAAGTAGAAATAAAAGAATGAGAAAAAAAAGAAAATGGAAATTTAGGTGAATTAGAAGCTATGAGGTATATAGTCGTGACAAAGGATAAGAAGTACTTTGGGAATACCCAACTCTTGTTAGAGCAAAAGACCAGAGCAATGTCTTAAGTATATTGAAAGAAATAAATCTAACATTTTGTACTCATTATCAGTTGGAGATGAAAATGAGAGCAACAACAGCCATAAATAATGAACAGACTGAAGTGTTCAATAAATATTTCTATTTTATGTAGGGAAAAAAGCAGGATAATGTACAAACTGACACATGGAAGATTTCATGACTAGCAATAACTAAAGAGGATGCTATAAACATTAGTAATGATGGTTACATTCAGAGCAGCGTCAATCTCTGGCCTGTGTATATTCCTTCAAATAAATCTGGGACTCCAAGGAATGCTAAAATATTGCTAGAGAATTAACACTAGGCTAGTCACCAAAGCCAATGGGGATGACAGGAATAACTGCTGACATTAGACAAGACAAACTCCTGGAAAACCTATAACAGGAATCAAATAATTTAATTTTTAATTGCTTTACAGGATATTGATCTTGTCAAGCAAAATTGACTTAATTATTGGATGAAATGGCAAATTTGTTTAAGTGTACTTAGCTTGGAAGGTGTAAGTCTCTGGGAATAAAGGCATTTGAATTAGCACTGCAAGTACCTAATGAGAAGATTACAAATTGGCCTATTAGCCAAACTTGAAAGGAGTATCTGTAAAACCCATCAGCAAATGGGGATTTTCTAATAACATCTAGATTTAATGGTGTTCAACTATCAGTGGTCAGACAGGAATATAAAAGTGTGGCTTACAAGATAACATACAAAGCTAATATGGAATTTTTGATTAAAGAGGTCTTTGCAAAACCTTGGCAAGGAACAAGGAATGTTGGTCTCACTTGGGAACAAAACCTCCAGATATTTTGTAGGAGTTATGATAAAAAGTCAGCTCCCAAGCAACCCCCGTGAGGCAAAAAAGGCTAGCAAAAAGGGAACAGAGATGACTTCATTTCTGTTTTAAAACACCAAGGCTGGAATATTCTGAAAATAGCCTACCTGGAAAGAAAAAATCATTCTGAACCAAAATATCACAGAGTCCCAGAACACTAGGAGCTGGAAGGGACCTCCAAAGATCATCTAGTCCAACCCCCCCTGCCACAGCAGGATTCCCTAGACCAGATCACACAGAAGCGCGTCCAGATGGGTTTGGAATCTCTCCAGAGAAGGAGACTCCACAGCCTCTCTGGGCAGTCTGTGCCAGGGCTCTGCTGCCTCAACTGGGAAAACATTTGTATGTGTGTTCACACGGAACCTCCTATGCTTCAGCTTACAGCCATTGCCCCTTGTCCTGTCACTGGGGTCCACTGAAAAGAGCCTGACCCCATCCTCCTGACACCCCCCCTTCACATATTTAAAAGCATAGATGAGGTCACCCTTAGTCTCCTCTTCTCCAAGCTAAAGAGACCCAGCTCCCTCAGCCTTTCCTCAGAAGGAAGATGTTCCAGCCCCTTCATCATCTTGGTGGCTCTGTGCTGGACTCTTTCCAGCAGTTCCCTCTCCTTCTTCAACTGAGGGGCCCAGAACTAGGCACCAGATGTGGCCTCACCAGGGTAGAGTAAAGGGGGAGAAGAACCTCTCTTGACCTACTAAGCACACCCCTTCTAATCCACCCCAGAATCTCACTGGCCTCCTGGCCACAAGAGCACACTGCTGGCTCATGGTCATCTTTGAGACCCCCAGGTCTCTTTCCCCTTTATTAAATTGAAAATTCAAAAAAAAAATAGTAAACCCAAATCCTTTTAAAAGGGGAACAACTTCATGTAAAGAAATTTCTGCACAGCTCTGTCTCACAAACGAGAAAACTAACCCAAATTAAAACATGAAAAAACTTCTCAGCTGCTGTGTACATGCCAGACACTATCTGAGTCTCTAATCAGAAGTCTATCAGCTGTCATGTTGGTCTTTTCTGTGCAGCCAGATAGATTTGATTTGGAAGTGGTTTTGTGGAAACCTTTAGTTTTACAAAAAGGAACTTTCTATTCCAAATGTTTCAGCTCTATCTGGTGTTTTAGAATAAATGTATTACAACTGAAGAAACTTTAAAATAATTAAAATTAAGCTCCACAAATATATTCATGTCCTTAGCACCAGAGAGAAAGCAACAGACATGGAGGAGGTTGTGAAAGACATTGGGTTAGGTTAACGAAAGAAGCTGATGAGTTAAACATGAATGAAACAAGGAATAAGGTGGGGGGGTTTATAATCAGGGTGATTAACCACTGGATAGCATTTCCCCAAAACAGTAACAGACTCTGCAGTTCAGGTTTTGATGCCTTCTAATCAGAAGTGTTGGCTTTTTCAGGAGATAAATTTTAGCAGATACTTCCCTGTCAGGCAATTCTTTGTTCAGCATCTGTGAATGCCATGATCTATTCTCAGCCTTTTTCAGGGGCAACCTTTGGCATTCCAGTACTGGATTAAGGCAAACAGCAAACAAAGAATGTTCCACACAAATTAGAGTTTATAGTGCTTTAAATGATGCATACTTAAGCACATGGTCACATTGGAGTTGCCACCTCAGAGGATTCTGGAACCACAGACTGAGGAAGTCAAAGTAGACATTTGCTCAATAGATGTGTCTTGGTGTGAAATGCAACACCACATGGTACAGAGTCAAACCATAGATAGTCTACCATGATCTAGGTATTTGTTCCAGCCTTAACTTTTCTGGCACTTTGCAGCCTTTCTCCCTTGCTGATCATTTCTGCAGACAATGATAATTCTGCTTATGAGATGGTTCTGCATAGTGGACTATAGCTGGGGTGTGTGATTGGGGTTGTCCATGTTGACGTTGACAATGCTTCCAGTTGTATGTGACACTACACAGAGCATTAATTAAGCTCCCCATTGCCCTGTAACAGCCAAGGTTATTTCAATAGCTGCAGAAATCAGCATAATAAGAATAAAGAGTTGCAATATGAATAAAGGGTTATATTTGGACATTTGAGGTCAACAGAATTCTCCCTTCACCCTCAAAGATGATATACCAAAGATCATTCTCCACAGGAGAACTGTAGCAAAGAATTATTATAGTAGTTCAACACAAGAAGACAAATTCCCCTTCTTAGATCTAAAAGTACTATTAATGGAGTTGCTTTGAATAAAGTAGTTATGCTACCTCATGTGGGATATGTCCAAAGCCTTTACTATACTTTGATAAAGCATTCCACTAAACCTATGTTGCATCCAAAGAAAATATCTTTAGTTTGGTAGAACAAGTTAATCAGTTTGACCACTAGGGAATAGTAAAAACAACCAAATTGTCATTCTGTCATGCAACTCTGTGTGTCACACCATGTCTCAGAAGAGTTCAGTGTCTATGTTTAGCCCCTATCTGGGGCTAAACTACAGCAGCTGCTCTGTCATCCAGTGACCTCTCCCCAGTAGAGAAGGGAATTGGGAAAAGGAGAGGAGACCATTCAGTTCTGGGGATTTTTGTACTACCCTCACTTCCTTTTTTTTTCTTGTTATCATGAACATTCACTTGATCATCTCCTATTCCTGACTCATGGAGCAAGGCCACCCAGAAACAGAAGAAATAGGACTGGTTTACATCTGCATTATAGTTCTCATCAAATTATCAAACTTAGGAGACATCTTCCTGCATTTTAAAAAGTTATACTCTTTTACACACCTTTTATCAAAGTACCAAAACCATTGAAAGAGCAAAGAAAACAATGCTGTGTCCAATGCTTACCACAAGTGCTCCTACAGCACTTGTAACATTGAAACATCAAAAACATCAGATTAAGAATCAATATTGCCTTGGGAAATAAATGGAGAGACTATGTAAATAGAGCACTCACCCACTGCAGCATTGCCTCTAGACAGCAAACACAACAGGCAAGAACAGATAGGAAGAAAAGAATCTCTTATCCAGCATATGATATGGTGGCATACCAAGAGGGACATAAGCAGGGTTTAGACAGAAAACTAAAGTAAAATTACAAGCCTGAAAGCCTCCTGACAGATATCAGCAGAAAACAGCCAGAACCCAGAAGGGTCTTGAGGATGTTCAGGGGCAACAGGCACCCTGAGAACACCCGATCTTGTCTGATCTCAGAAGCTAAGCAGGGTCGGGCCTGGTTAGTACTTGGATGGGAGACTGCCTGGGAATACTGTCAGGGAGGGTTGGACTAGATGATCTTTCGAGGTCCCTTCCAACTCCTAACATTCTGTCTGTCATTCTGTCTGTCATATGTGCTGTGGAGTGTACCTTGCTCTCATGTCCTATAGATCTTGCAACAGGTGACATTACAAACTCTTTCCAAGGCTCTCTCCTCAAATGGGAACAGGCATGAAGGAGGCAGATGTCACACAGCCCCAAGGACCTGAAGAAGTTCTCAACTGTAAGGTAGCTTTCAACATCTCCCGTAAAGATGATCAGACTGCATTCTTAACTCTGGATGTTTCCTCCTGCAAAAGTTTGATCTGGTCTCTTCTCAGCTGTAACAAAAAGGAAGTTGCAGCACAGCACTTCACCACCTCACCCGGGTGTTAAGAAAGACACAACATGGTTGGAGACTTTATTTCCTTGACATCTTAGAATACAATTCTATTTTTTGTGGCACTTTTAGGAACTGGAATATAATGAATCTTTGATGACATGGAATAGAGTCTCTTGCTCCTAACAAATCACTGTGATCAAAACTGACCTCATTAGAAGACTGGTTTTTTGCACAAAGGACTAACTATTGGCTAAATTCAGTGTGGATTTAAGTATTCATAATGAGTTTGAACAACAGTTTCTATGTAAGCACAAACATGACCTTGACTGAGGAGGGGAAAGCACATTTAAAAAGTACATTTAAAGTACATTTAAGAGCCTTGTTTCATGGAACTCATTTCCCATATAGCAATGCAGGAGGAAACACAGCCACCCTCTGAACAGTTTCCTGTTTCAAGACTCATTCTCATTCTTAGGAATAAAAGAATTGGATTTTAGATTTCAATATAAAACATTGTTCTGCTCAAAATTCCCTATCAACAAATTAGCACATGTGGAATCAGCCTGCTTCCCTGAGATAAATCCCTGCTTCAAAGTTCTTGCTGTCTGATGGAAAGGAGGAGCTGTATCTGGTTATTGAAGTATAAACTCTTCTGTGGCAAAGACTGGCAGAAGTTGGCTGTGACTCTGCATCTGTCATGGGTCAGAAAGAGAGAAGTTCTCAAGCAGACATGGTGTTGTCCAGCAGCTTATATGACTCCACATCATTTCCAGACAGTCCTTTTTCCTCAGCCCTTGATTTGGACTAGCATATGGAGCTACTTGGAAGACAAAGCCCTTACACAGTGGCAGGTTTATCTTACAGACAGTAATACAAGCAATCAGTATGAATTCACATACCACATCATCTATATTCCAAATTAAACTAAATAAATTAAACAAGTATACTCCTTTAACTCAGATCATTTCTCACAAGAATTAACATCCCTGTCTTTGAACTGATATAAAAAATAAGTCAATGCTTACCAACAAATGAACTTCTGACAAACACTATCCAAAGAAATAATGAAATTGTTAATATAGCTTGTCTGTAAATACACTTCTAGTAAACTGTGTCTTTATTTAGTATTCACAGAAGTGAGTTTATAAGTGCCAAAAAGTTCTCCATCCAGGTCAGTGTGCACTCCATCTGTGGGCACAGTTGCTCTTTCCAGCATGGTCCAATACTGACTAAAATTGTTCTGTCTTTCATTAATTCATGAGAGTTTTTTTTCTTTCTTGGTCACTGTATTGATAGGAAAATACATCCAAAAAAAATCAAAATTCAATTTCTTAATGAAATATTGAATGGAGATTCTAAGTTTTGATATGTGCATATCATACATGTTCCAATGTCTATAATAGAAATATAAATGCATCCAGTAATGAAAACAAACATATCCACAAATAAATATGTGCACACAGCTAAAGAAAAGGCATTTTTCAGAGAATGAGAGCTCTGATGAAATGACACAGACCAGCCACTAAGAATAACTGTGTGGACAAAGAAGTCCTAATAACCTAAAGAGGATAAGGCAAACTTTACTTAGACAATAATTCATAGCTATAAGCTAGGCCAGGAACCATCCAACAAATGCAGTTGGAGTCATTAAAATTCCATGTGACTGCACTGCTGTCTCCTATGTCCTTAAAAATCTTTAGCTTTCTCCCCTAAAGACCTTTTGGAAATCAAACTTCTTGACCCCACACTGTCTTCTCCAGGCATGCACATCATTCTGGCTATCCGTTACCTGAAAAGGTCCTGACAGGGTCAAAGTCATTACCTATAAATTCTGAACACTATAGAGAGAGATGGGAGAAGATGACAGAACTTTTCCACATCCCTAAAACATGGTTTTTGATAAAGAGTAGTTTTTCCAAGTATGAATAAATATGGTGCACAACTGAAGTATATTTTTTAAACATGAAATGGTCCATGGGCTGCAGTACCTAACTGACCACATAAGACCTAATGCTATAAGGCCTAAAAACAGATGTATAAGCATTCCAAAATCAGGGATTAAATGTCTGTAGTCACTGTAGAGATATAAGAAAAGTTTTCATAACTGAAACTTTCTTTCCTTGGAATACACTGAAGAACCTGTCTCTGATAAAAGTGCCAGTAGAAGAGGATTTAGATAAATACAGAATATGAAAAGACAGAACTCTAATATCAGAAAAAGTTCTGGAAAACTAAAAAATATAAAATCTCAAGGTTACAAACTGTGTTGCTAAACTATGTTCCTTAAAATTTTGTTACTCCCAGGTGAAGGAGTTGCAGTAGCAAAAAGCAATCCATTTTTGACAGGCTCTGATGGTGAAACATTGACAACTGTTTCTGATACTTGCACTAGGGAAACTGGTAGAAGATATAACAGCCACAGAAACATGGAAACACAGAATCTTTGAGGTTGGAGGGAATCTCTGGAGATCTTCCAGAGGTTGTCCAACCCCCTGCTCAAAGCAGAACAACATAAACAATTTGCTAATGTCAATACCCAGTCAAACCTTGAATATCTCCAAGGAGGGAGACTCCACACCTCTCTGGGCAACCTGTTTCTTGTTCAGTTACTCTCACAATAAAAATGGCTTACTCTTTTACAGGAACTCCTGTGTGTCCACATCCTGCTTGTCCTGGAGAGTCCAGCAGTGGACACAGCACTCCAGATGCTTCTCAACAGGTCTGAGCAGAGGGGATATGTCCTGGCTTCCCTTACCTCACTCCTGCATGCTCAGGCAATATCTCTATGCTCTTTCCAGGACACCTGTCCCTGCTTCCAATCCCTGTATGCCTCCTTTTCACACCTGATTTTAGTCAGGAGCTCTTTCTTCATCCTTACAGGCCTCCTGCCACCTTTGGCCGACTTTCTGCACATTGGTATGGGTCAGACTTGAGCCTGGAGAAGGTGATTCTTGAAAATCAGACTCTTCTCCAGGGCCATAGCCCATGAGATTTTTCCAAGCAAGTCCCTGAACAGGCCAAAGTCTGCTCTCCAGAGGTTAAGGGTTGTGATCCTGCTTTTTGCCTGGTATCCGTGGAAAAGATATCAGAGATTTTTATTAGATTAAATACTATAGTTTCAGAAAAATAACTATGATGTCAGTAATTTTTAGGATAGAAATATTGAACATAGCAAAAATATATCCCTTTAGCACAGAATAAATCCACAGTACATCTTAAATGGATGTTTCACTCCTGTCATCAAAAAGCTAGAGTAGAACTTGAATAGCTGCAAAAAAAGTGACAGAAGTATAAAATAGCTCACACTGAAAAGGCAACTCAATAGATTTGAACTCTGAAGCCTTGAAAAGAATTCTCTGCTGGCAAAAATGATGAAACTTTTAAAAAACATGACTGAAGGGAAATAAGGAAGAGGAATTCTTTAGTGAATTTGTATAATTCTCATTATACAAAAAGCAGAAGACATCAAATGCAAGTAACAGCTGTCAATTCAGAATAAAAAATACCTTTTCCACATAAATCAGCAGTAAACTGTGCAATTCATTGTCCCACGATGCTCCAAATAGTAAGTTTACTTGACTTCAGAAGTGATTAGACCAAGTTATTGAACAGAAAATCACCAAGGCCTACTAAACAGAAAATAATGACAACTAGATTAATCTCTGAGCTGTAGGTTGCTGGAAGCTGGGACAATGTCCTGGGGATCTACCTCCTTAACCTTGTTCCTAACCATGTTCTGATAGCTGTGTGCTATGAGCCACTGTCTGCCCTGGTGAAAATGTCCTCAGCTGGAAGAGGTAACACTTGGAAAAGCATGGACTGGAAAAGTACTGTTATAAATGACAGAAAAATCTCAAATGCATCTGACCTGGGAATTAAATATGCATTAACAATATCAAAAGGTGAAAGCAAGAAGTATTTCTGAAGGCCTAGCACTTTTTTCTTCTTATACCCTACATTTTCAGGAAGCTGTACAGAATCATGTTTGCCCTCTCTATTCAGTTCTCAAAAGTTATGGTACCCTCAGGAAGTAGAGAAGTATACATAAATGTTCAACAGGTTTGAATCATCTCCTTCATTAATTGTTGTACTTTTAGTACATCTGAAACAATTTTCTGGGTTTTTTTAAGGTGAAGAGTTTACGTTCTGAAGAAAATAGCACAAGGTGAGACAACTTCTATACTTTTTTATCTGGGGTAGCCTAGGAAAATCCACAATGCTTTGTAGCTCTGAATAGCTCAATAGTTCACAAAATAGCATCCTGTTATCATCTCATGTAGTAGCATCTGCTACCTTCTTCACACTAAATCTGATTTAAATCACATCCGGGACACTCACTTTACCTACCATGAGGGATCTGATTTAGACAGCCTGGTGAGGAAGGTAGTCAGTGTGAAGCTACAGGACAGGTAGACTCCTTCAGAGGACAGTTGAGATCCCTTGCATTCTCCCCAGTGATTTTTTAGATGTCAACAAAAAATGGCTCCCTTTAGTTAGAGGCCTGAAGTTAATGTGATGAGCAGACCTTTGCAATGACAGGCAACTGTCCAGCTGTTGAATAAGTAGCTTGCCCTCAGTTTCTGAAAGGAAAACAGCTTCTCAGTGTGATGCTTTTATTATAGCTGCCTGGTTTCCTGTGGACACAAAGAGGATACATTCCTGTCTGAGCAAGGCAGGAAAGGATCAGCCATTGACTATCTCCATCCCCAGTGCTAATCTTCAAATCTGTAAGTGCCATCATTGTAATCTTCTCCTTACAAAGAAAGTTATTCCAACTAGGACAAAGAGAATATGTTCACCTGACTTTCTGAGCTTTGAAGGAATATTTTTTATGTTGTTGTTTCAATTATTTTCTTAAAAAGGAAAAAAGTAATTTTTCAGAGAGAAGGCTTGAAATGAGACAACATGACAGCTTGAAATGCTGCACACATTTAACTCAGGAACACTTCATACTTAAGAAAAGGAGTAACATCATGGATGAAACAACCTGACACCCAAAGACCACCCAGTATTCTTTGTTTCAGTAGGTGTCTCACATGTCTGTGGGAGCAAGCAAAGAGACAAGACTAAAGGACAGGCATAACCTCTGGTATTGTGTTCGAGGGTGATCCATACATTGTTTGACTCTGGAAGGCAGGTACTGAGCTGTAAGTCTGTGATGAACAGAGACATAGAGAAAGGTCACTTTCTGTAGTGGAAATATACTTTAAAAATGAATAAGGAAGATGCAGCTATTGAAATAAAGTTATTACTAGATATTACATAGATATTTTACAAGTTGAGTGGGGCTTTTTCCTCCAAAAGAATTCCAAAGCCTTTTTTTTGTTATTATTTTCCAACTGCCCATTTTACTATTCCATGTGTTTATCTTGCCTCTGGTCTCCCTCATGCCGTTGAATGTGAAGGGATCTTTTGAGGAAGTTTGAGGAGTCCTCAAACAGAAACTCTACATCTTTTCTCCTTTTTCTTGTATATACTTCAGCTTTGAAGATCACCATCAGTAGGCACATAAGTCACATCTCTCTTTGTCTTCGAAAAAGCAGCATAATCTTTGTATTTTGCACTCTTCTGTCATCATGGACTGCTCCACAAGTCCAGGAAGACACTTTTTTTCTTCACAGTGGGAAGAGCTTGAAAAGTCAGGAGGAGTTGAAGAGCTTCACAAAGTCTTGCAGGTGGAATGCACCTCCTTCTGTGGCACATGAGGAAAAGTGCTGCAAGCCACAGGATACAATGGACTCCCACAAGCAGGTATTTTAACAGATCTAGCTGAGCTCAAGGAACATGGACTTTGCCCTATTGACATTATTTCCCAGAATGCTTATGTTTCAGGATAGTTTGCTCTCCATGCAAAAACCCAAACCAGAGTGTCATTAAGTGTTCAAGGCACAAGCTCACCAGAAGAGCTGCAGAAGGTCCAGCCCATCTTCGCTGTAGCATGGGCCAGTCACAGAGATGTCTGTAGACCTGCTGCTTTTGCCTGGGTCTGCCTCAGGCACAGCAGTTCCTGATCAAACAGGATTTAGATGGTGGGAGGTTCAAATTGGCAAATTATTCAAGGCCAGAAGGGTCACATAGAAAGCACAAAAGTGAAGTCACTGAATACCCTCACTAGATGATAAATCCAAGAGGAAGAAAGAAACTAGCTATAAAGCAAGTGACATGTAAGCATTGTCTTTACTACTCAAATCTTCTCCATTTGGCAAAGTCTAGATGTAGGTAGAACAAGCTTTTCTGGTTCCTCTCTCACTTCTCCTCCAATCTAGAAGAAGCTGTTTTGCTGCTTTCTAGGGTTTAGAGTTCTCAGATGTGCCATATAAACATAAACAGAAAGTAAAAAATTAAGTAATTAAAAGCCCACTATTTTCTTTGCTCTGTTACAAGACCATTATGCCACTGTATATCTACTGGAGCAGAAGTGGCTAATTTTGCTTGGGTCACCTCCTTATACACACTGATTTTACTGCTGCCACTACAGATGCTGTCAATGGTTGTGACAGAGCTGTTGCAAGTCCAGGGCTCAGCAGCTCATGCTTGTTTCATCTTCCACCTGACAACCTGTTTCAGTCTCAGCAGTACTAAATCACACACTCTATTAAAAACAACTTCCAGCTCTATAAAGCTCAGACATGCTTGGCTTTGAAATGAACAGCTCTTGATACTTCTTAGGTTTTTTCATTTCTTGATTAGTGTTGTAGGGAATTTTATATATATTTTATAAGAAAGAAAGGAAGATTTTCTGTCAGGATAATGTTTTTTCATCCTGAGACTCATCATTTCCACACTGGATCTCACAATGAATGTGCTTAGCTCAAAGCACGGAAGTAATGCCACTGAGTTCTCAGGCTCTGGACAGCCAGCACTACAGTCCACTTCTACACCACTGTATAATTCTCTGTAAGCAGCAAATGCAGGATAGTGCAATGTACAATGTAACAGCCAGAGAACAACTTCAGAGCACCTAATCCTGCTTATCTTATACTTGGAAGCAGTGTCACTGATGACAGAGAAAATGCTCCAGCAAGATAGCTGAACAGCTAAGCATGGCTTATCTTTCCAAACTAGCATATGTACTCTCACTGGATAAATAACACAGCTTCCTACATCCATACAGCATTCTATTTCAAACATTGCAAGCTACAGACAAGCCCTGAATAAGTAACAGGAACAGTGTGATTCCTTTTTTAATATGAAAATTACACACACCAAAACATCAGCCCTTGATTTTGTTAGGGTTTGTTTCTTAGCAAATTCATTTATTACCACATTTATTACAAAAGAAAGATGTTTCAAAGCCATTTAAGCAATCATGATTCCCTGCACATGAAAGTATACTTTGTTGGTTGTTTTTGGCATTCTAAAAGAATCAGAAAGATGCTCAATCTCATCCAAGGTGGCAACTACCCTGTCATAGAAAGGACCTATCCATGGCAATTAGAAATCCACGAGATTTCTGGGTGTCTGCTTTAAGCAAACACAATTGGGGGTTTGGGTTTATTTTTAGTTTGCTGTTGTTGCTTTATTTTGGGGTTTTTTCTGAAACAAAAGCATTATCAGTAATTAAGTGGAATTTTTCTCTTCATTCTTAAAGCTGTTCTGCAAAACGCAGTCCTAATCATTGTTCTCTTTCTCTCTCATATTAGGGTATGATGAATTAGCTTCTACACTTCTTCAATGACCCTGGATTGCACCTGCCCTACACTTACTTAAAATGAGGTATTCTGTAGATGCTCATAAAACATGCCCAGGCACAAGCATTAATGGACAGTGGTAGATGGTTCAATCCTGCAAGTTGAACCTGATAACTTCTTGACCAAGCATTAGTTCAAGCTGCTGCAAATATACTTTGGCTAAGTAGAGGATTTCAGGGCTTTTGACACTCACTTACTTCTTCCCTAAGGCCAGGCCAGGCCAGGCAAACATTCCAGAGCAAGATGTGCAATGAAGCCATGACTGCTTGTCACTGGCAACTGGATGGGTACTGCTGCCTTCATCCCTCTGTGGGTGGAGGAGAGTACAAGTGCAGCCTACCCCAGTGACTCTGGTCTGCACAAACCTGCCTTTGAGTGCCCTGTGGGGGGAAATGTCCAGACTGCCTGACAGTGTTAGAGCTAGGCCAGCCACTAAACCAGGGACAGAGGCTCTCTGTTGACCCCTTTTCCCACACACCACAAGAAGGGAAAGGAAATGAGAAGGAAACACTTCTGGATTGCAAAAGAAAACTCAAACTAGTTTAATGAAAATAATAATAGTAAAATCAAATATACACAAAAACGATATCAACCAACCCCATGATGGTAACAACATCACTGTCACCACTGATGCTGTGGCAGAAGACCCAACTTGGACTCAGCAGCAGATGGGAACTGGATTCAGGAACACATGGATTGGATGAAAGGCAGAACAGAGTCATCCTCAGACACTGGCCATTGGAGAACAGCTTGACCCTGGTGATCCCTCAGCTTTATACTGAATATGACATCCATGGGATGCAATCCCTTTTTGGTCAGTTTAGGATCACCTCTCCTGTCCCCTTCTCCCCACAGGTGACACCTCTAACTGCATTTCAACGTGGGACATAAGATGACCTTGGTGCACAGTGCCCTTGTTCTGCAGCCCAAGCCTTGGCACTACCTGTCCATGGAGTGTTGCCCCTGCTAGCAGCAGGCACTGTCTGGGAGAACATGCTGGGAAGTGCAGAGAGTGAGAGACTGAGAAGAGACTGAGCTGGGAAGGGAAATCCCTGAACAGAATGAGCTCTGTTCTCACCCAAAGCAGGACATTGCCCCTTTCATTAAGTGAGCTATGAGGTGGTAACTTCTAGCAATTACTTGGGAATAAAGAGAGCACCAGTGTCTTCTATCAGTATAGTTGTTTGCAAAGTGTCTGCCCCTGCCCTAGTTAAGAAAGTTGTGCTGTGTAACTAAAGGTCTTATTTCATACTGAAGCAGTTAATTTGTCACCAATTTTTTATTGTCATGCTTTTCAGTTTTAAGTCTAAAAAGCAAGATCATGAGTATCCACAAGAGGGAAGTGATTGCTCCAGTTTAGCACATTTAAATTGCTTTAAATTACAAGGTTCCCTTGGCCAAGCTGCGTTTCTGTCCAGCTAATGGTGTACAAGGCTACATTTTAAAAATTATTCTTTCCTCTCCTAGAAAAGCAAATCTGTTGTACTTATTATCAGTGATGAACACATTTGTGTGGTTGCTTGCTTGCTTGCTCAAGCTTTGATGTAGTGTTCAATCTTAAAACTACCTACAAGTGTTAAAAATCAACCATATAAGCAAAGCCACAACACAGCAACTTTTGCATCTTCCCCACCTCATGTCCAGTTACTTCTGATTCACTCAACTTGCCTGACTTCAGTGTGAGAACTTTGGTTATACCAGCTGTGTGCACCAGTGTTACCCAGGACACACCCTCAGGAAAAGGGCAGTGATCCTAAAAGAGCAGCACAGCCACCAAAAGCCACCTTAAATCACTATTCTCCTTTCACCCATTCTTTTCTCATTATTTTGCTGACGATTTTCCTTTTTCCTGCCATTGCTCACAGACTCATCCTTCCTTCTGTAATTTATTTACAACATTTCATCAAAGTCACTCCTGGTTTTGTTGTGCTTTGGCAAATTTCCCACACTGAAATCACACTGTTAAGGAGGTAATCTGACCCAAATGAAAATCAACTGAACCCCCAGAAAGGTCTAAATTATAAGAAACCAACAGGAATCTTTCTACTATCATACAATGTCCTGAGTTGGAAGAGATCCCAGAGGACCATAGAGTTCAGCTTCTGTCTATGCACAGGACAACCCCAAAGTCACCCCATGTGTCTAAGAGCATTGTACAGATGCTTCTGGAATTCTGTCAGCCTTGGTGCCATGGCTGCTTCTCTGGGGAGCCTGTTCCAGAGCTTCACCATCTTTTCAGATGACTAGGGACAAAAATACTTGTCCAGTTTTGCAAAGGGTCCCGATCCCCAGAATAACCTTTAAGGATGTGCTGCAAACTATAAGTGGATAATCCCTCAACCTGAAACATAAAAAAAAGCAGTGAGTAGATAGTGACTGTGCAGCTCTGGTTCCCAACATTGCCCAGAGTAGAGTCTGTCAGAGCAAACTGTGGTTCCTGACTTGTGTGCCCAAATTATCTTCCCCCTGTTACAAAGGTATGGGGAAGACAGGTGATGAGCACTTGGATGTAAAGTGATACGGTCAGCTCCCAGGGAAGGCCCTGTGTGCTCAGAAGACAAGCAGTGCTCCTGAGGGATCACCACACTCTTCATAATGTGTTGTGCTTCCTCCCTTAAGAAATACTGTGTAGAGGAGTGTGACAGGAGGAAAGGAAATGTAAACCCTTTCATTATGTAAAGTCCAGCTTCATACCTCATCACAGTGACCTTCTCAGATTTCTGTAGTTTGATTGCCTGCTGTCTCGTCCACCTCATTCCTCAAAGGTTAATGTGGCTAAACAAGAGAGAAACAAAAAGGTCAGGCAACAAAATGCTGACCTACTGAAAAAGCCTATGGAATGCAGAAGTAATGCAGGACCTAAATGCTGTTGTTCCTGCATTACTGCTGTCATGCTAGAGCAAAGCCATACACATAGGCTGTGCATGAAGTACAGAAGGGATCCTCTCTCTCAAGTCCAAAAAGCTGAACCAGTTCTACTACACATCAAAGAATGAAGTTCCTGTTTCATTACAACTGTGACATGGCAAAGAATGACAAAAGGTAACTAGGGAGTGTAAGAGACTGTTTGAATCCACTTTCTTATCAGCTGTGGAAAACAGGTTTCCTAGCTGTGCTGAGACTGCATGTTAATGTCTCGAAGCTTGATTGATCATTGATTATCATCGTTGGAGAAGACAATGCCAGACCTCGAGGAGCCAGAGGCTAGGAAACTGCTGTGCAGGACAATGAAGCCTAGTTAAGACCTTGAGATAAGGCCCAGGTGTGTGGACATCTAGTGAGGAATTTATTCATGAGAAAAGTCTGGAGAAACCTACGGGAGATTCCCCTTATCTTAAGGATCAGTAGGACCATGTCCTGTACCTTTTCCTGTAAAAACCTGAGGAAAAAGTCTCGTGGGTGTGAGTTGTGCTGGTGAGTTGTGAATGGAGCTGTGAGAGGTGTGTGTATGAGAGAGAATGTGAGCGTGATCACCCACTGTCATGGAAGAAGCAGGGGGACTCGGGACCCTCGACATGTCGCTGGACCCAATCCATGGTGGTGTAACTATGCCCTCTTGCTCTCTGTTCTCTCTGCCTAATTTTCCCTCTTTTCCTCCATCCTACTGTCCTGTCTCTCTAACTCTTTTGTTTCAATAAACCCTAATTGATTTTTGGCATTTGACCTCGTTTGTGTCTTAATTTCACTCTGGGAAATAAACCTCAAATCTACCCCTTGTCCATTAACCGGACTGGGACAGGGAGCAAGACAGGAAAATTACTCTACTTCTCTAATTGCCACTTATTGGAGGTGGTACAAGTGGGAGAAGACAAAGGTTTGCCTCACAGCGGAACATGTCACCTCTGCTCCTCACCTCCAAGTTCAGGTTTTTCATCAGGACAATGTAAGTAGCAGTTGTCACAGGAACTCTGCTGCTCCTAGAGGCTGTACAAGCAGGTGTATTACAGCTGGATACTTTTCCTGTCACCAAGGCAAAGAGTAGAAAAGGGCAGAGAATATGTTCCTCAATCCAAGTGACAATGAAGTATAATGTCTTAAGAGCAATTTATGATGAGAACATTTTTCCATTGCAGAAATTTGATGGCTCAGGACCCCAACTTCTCATTGGAAATGGTACTTCAGTCAATAGGAAGAAATATCTGGTCAAAATAAGAAAGGAGAAAAACCTCCATCCCTTCCTATCACTGTCTGTCTGAGCAGGGACATAAAGCTGGGGGTATTTAATTTCAGGAGGGAGGATTTGTTTCAGATTCAGAACTCAAGATTCCTGCAGTTCTGAGTTGTTTCAGAAAAATGATAATTTGTAACTTTCACAACGTTTTAAAAACCCTGTTCCCTGTGTTGGAAACAGAGTGAATATTGGGTTTAAATAACCTGTTTGGCTTACCTAACACAGATCTCCACCTATTCAAAAGCATCATTTGTTTCTTTAGCTACATTTCTTTGACAGGCAGCAGTTTAAAAGAAAGCAAAAGTCTGCAGTGCCCTTCCTGGACTCTTTCTCTAGTTAACAATGATGCTGAAGACATTGCTTCTACTAAAAACCACCTACAATTTGTAGGACTATAGAATTAAATCAAAATGGCTAGAGCACCAAATCTGAAAGAATAGTCTATAAAAAATACACTTTTCTGCAAGAACAACAAGGAAAAAAATATTGTACCTTTATGCTTGCAAACCTTCCCTTTACAGTTAAACTAGAGATTTAAAAGGTGCCTCATCAGAGATCTTGAGCAGTAAAGTTAAACAGTGAAGGAAGAAGAAAACAAAAAGTGAGGATTAAATATGTGTTTGCTTAACAAAGTGAACATTCTTTATTCTTTAATGAATGAAATTAAAGAATAAATGTCATTGTCCAGAGTAGGTTACATACTGCAGGGTTAAAAAAAATTAAAATTAATGAATAAACTAATATAGTTGATTCCAGGAATTACAAAGCATAAAATCATACTAAAGATCTCAAAACATTGTCTGATATGCTATGGATCTCCACAATCCCTTTCTGTTCTGTTGCCTTTTGCAGAGATGGTAAGTGAGGCACCAGCACCTGTCACTAGCTGCTAAACAAATAATGTATCTTCCCTTTGCACGGACCACTGGCAGGAAATTGCTGCCTGGTGCTTCTATTACTTCTCCCTTGACATAAATTATGAGCCACTTACAATGATGTAAAAGAACAGACTTTTTTTCTTTGGCTGGAAACTTACCTGCTGCATACTCTGGAGCCCTGATTAATGTTTCTGCCTTGTTTTGTATGAGAACTAGGAAACTAAATATAGTTGGTACTCAGTAACTGCATCAGTACAGTGGGCAATAATGAGCTGAGGCTGGCAACAGCTGAGGATTTCAGATTGCTAATGGCATAAATGAGACCTGTTAGAGATCTGGAGGCTGGATTAGAATGGGAACTCCTCCAAGAAGCTACTATGCACTCAAATTTTTGGTATGGTAAATACAGCACTGCACCAGTAGTTGTGGGATCTGTCTCCTACCCCTGGGAAGTACTTTGCTGAGGTATTTCTTCTGTACTAAATTATGAATGGCTGTTTCTTTGGCCTGAAAAAAAAAGGAGATACATGAGTTAGCCAGTGCCTTGGAGGCACTAGCTGATAGTAGTACTCATGTTGGGGGAGCCCAAGCAGTGCCTATGTGGCCAACATCTCCCGGGGAGTTTAATCTTCATGATTTCTTGCAGTAGATTGCACAACTATGAAGGGACATCAGTTTCCATACCGAAGCTGGATGAGACAGCAGAAGGAACACAGCATAGCAAAGGGAGAGAAGTCTCCTATTGTTTTGATAAGCTGTAAACACAAAGGCTAAGTTCAGAGTCAATTACTACAAATGCAAATTCCTCTTTTTGAAGAAAAGCTGGAAATTATTAATATCTGTTCAACTATAGTAGCATTACTGACACTTTATTAAACCTGCTGAAAGTAAGTCTGCTTGCTTTTCTCCAAACTACAAGCCCCTGCAATCTAAGTGACATTTCCAAGTCTAGATCTGCAGGCCCAGACACACAGAATTCACTGTTTCCTTGTGTCAGGGGTTAGGACTGGAAAATTGAAACAGCCTTAATGAAAATAAAAACAATAAAATCAAATACGTACAAATATATGCAAAACCAATACCAAATCAAACACCCTAATGTCAAAGACTGTCACCACTGATGCTATGGCAGAAATCCCAGACTGGACTCAGCAGCAGATGGGAACTGGATTCAGGAGCTGGATTCTGCAACTGGATTCAGGAACACATAGGTTGGATGGAAGGCAGAACAGAGTCATCCTCAGACACTGGCCATTGGAGAAGAGCTTGACCCTGGTGATCCCTCAACTTTATACTGAATATGACATCCATGAGATGGAATCCCTTGTTGGTCAGGTTAGGGTCACCTCTCCTCCCACCTCCTCCCTGCAGGTCCCATCTCTGACTTACTGCAGCCCAAGGTGGGACACAAGCTGTAGCAGTGCCCTTGTTCTGCAGCCCAAGCCTTGGCACTACCTGTCCCCATGGAGTGTTGTCCCTGCTAGCAGCAGGCACTGTCTGGGAGAACATGCTGGGAAGTGCAGAGAGTGAGAGACTGAGAAGAGACTGAGCTGGGAGGGGAAATCCCTGAACAGAATGAGTTCTCTTCTCACCCAAACCAGGACACCATGTGGCAAGAGATGGATGCCTGGAAGTCCAGGAAACAATGTCTAAGGAAAATCCTCACTGTGTAGAAGGTGAAGCAGGTGGGACTGTGAAACAGCACCTGCAAGAGGTGGAAGGAGCCCACCTAGTCCAGCCATCTGTATGGCTGCTGGGCTTTGGTTCCTAAGTGAGTTTCCTTCATGTTTTAAGCATTTACTTAAGCATCAGCTTCCTCTGGGACAAAGGCTGTATATGGGTCATTTTTTAAAAATATATTACTTTTTTAACCAATAAACACATATACCCACTCTTCCATAACTGCATGTCAGCACATAAATAAAGATTATAGTGGCTATGTATGAAGCAGTAGTTGGATGGCACATACAAGAACATAATTTAAAAGATAAAAAGACTGTCAAGATTGCTGAAAAGAATGTATGAGGTTATCCTGCAAGGTTAGGTGGCCAGGTGCAGGCAAGACTATTTATCATTTGATAGGTTTTGTGTACAAAATGGACCATTAGGGTTGTTTGACCTAAACTTCTGCCTAACAGAATTTATAAATGTTAGAAAGCATTTCCTGGATCTTAGTCACAGCCTAGTAAGCTCAGCCCAGAAAAAGGCAAAAAAAGGTAACAAAGAAAATATTTTTCCACTGTTTCAAGGAGATAAACAGTGCAGTACAGGTCTGCACATCAACTGGACACTGTTACAGACACATTCCTGTAGCCTGCCAGAGAAAACTATGAATACAGTTAAAAGATTATGCAAAAGCATGTTCTATGAGGGAAAAAGCTGTTCTTTTCTGCAGGCACTGCAGGTTTCTCCTAGTGGTCACTAACATCAGTGATTGAGTTGTCCAAATACAAATCTCATCAATAGTAAAAAGAAGACTAGATTAATTACAAAATAAATTACCTGGTTCTTGTTGATTCGATTGAACATAATGAAAAATGGAGTCAGTCAATGGAAATGAGAATGAGGTAAATTAACTGGGTTTAGAGATACTCTCTTAGACATGTCTGTGTCTTCAGCTTGTGAAGTGAGACACATCTGAACCATCACCCTGGGCTTGGCCATGCTAAATAAGTCCCTTCCTGGATGTGCAAACTCCTTCTAGTTATAGTTCTTGCAGCTCAACACCAGTGCAACATTGAGACCTCAATAAATTTGGAGGTGGCACAATAAATTCACTTAAAGCCCACTACAGACCCTTTCTCATAAAGGTTGATGTGAACCTTCATCATGTTACAAATGGATTTGAATTCTTCTGTGGATAGCAAACTTACTTAGGTTTGTAGTGGGCTGACCTTGGCTAGGCACCAGGTGCTCACCAAGCTGCTCTACCATTTCTCAACAGGACAGAAGGAGAAAAATACAATTGAAAGCTCACAGGTCAATATAAGGACAGGGAGATGACTCACTAGTTACTGTCACAGGCAAAACAGACTCGATTTAGGAAAATCAATTTAATTTATTGCCAATTAATCATAGCAGGATATTGAGAAATAAGAACAAAAACCTAAAAACACCTTCCTGTCCACTCCTCCCTTCTTCCGAGGCTCAACACCATTCCCAACTCTTCTGCCTCCTTCCCTCAAGCAATGCAGCAGCAGGGGGAATGGGAGTTGTCTCTGTCACTCCTTCCTCCTCACAGTCTTCCTTTGCTCCAGCATTGAGTCCCCCTGTGGAATATAGTCTTTCATGAGCTTCTCCAACATGGGTCCCTCCCACAGGCTGCAGCTCCTCAAGAATGGCTCCAGCATGGGTTCTTTCCTGCAGGAGCAGACTGATCCAGCATGTGTCCTTCATTGGGTCACCAGTCCTACCAGAAAACCTGCTCCTGCTTGATCTTCTCTCCATGAGGCCACAGTTCCTGCCAGGACTCTTCTCTAGCATGAGCTCTCCAAGGGGTCACAGCTCCCTTTGGGGTACATTCCCCTGATCCAGCATGGGGTCCTCCACAGGCTGCAGTGTGGATATCTGCTCCACTGTGGATTGCAGAGGAGCAACCTGTGTCATCATGGTCTTCAACACCAGAAGAATCTCTGCTCCAGCACCTAAAGTGCCTCCTCCCTCTTTTTCTGCACTGACCTTGGTGTTCACAGCTCCATTTCTCTCTTTTTTTTCACTCATCTTCCCCAGTGCTTTTTACTCTTTCTTAAATATGTTGTTGTAGAGGTGCTACCAGTGTCACCAGTGGGCTCAGCTTTGGCCAGTGCTTGGTCCACCCTGGAGCCAACTGGAGCTAGCTCTGTCCAACATGAGGAAAACTTCTGGTGTCTTCTCACAGAAGCCACCCCTGAAACCTTCCTGCTACCAAATCCTTGCCACCCTATGCAGTGTTTTGAAGTTACTATCATCTGTAGTCACTCATTTTTTACAATCGGTATCATATTGTACTTTCCCCAATCAATGGCTGTTAGCTAACTTCCTATACCAGTGAACCTCACTTATAGAATCATAGAATCGTCAGAGTTGGAAGGAACCTCAAAGATCATCTAGTTCCAACCCCCCTGCCTGGCAGGGACACCATCCACTAGATCAGGTTGCCCAGGGCCCAATCAAGCTTTGTCTTAAAAGCTTCCAGGGATGAGGCTTACACAATCTCTCTGGGTGACCTGTTCCACTGTCCAACCACCCTCATAGTGAAGAACTTCCTCCTAATACCCAACCTAAATCTCCCCTCCTCTAGCTTACACCCATTTCCCCTGGTTCTGTCACTGTCTGACCTCCTAAAAAGTCCCTCACCAGCTTTCTTGTAGGCCCCCTTCAGGTACTGGAAGGCCACAAGAAGATCTCCTCGGAGCCTTCTCCTCTGCAGACAGAACAACCCCAACTCTCTCAGTCTATCCTTGTAGGAGAGGTTGTCCAGTCCTCTGATCATTCTCGTGGCCCTTCTCTGGACTCACTTCAGCACCCCCATATGCCTCTTGTAATAGGGGCTCCAGAACTGGATGCAATATTCCAGGTGGAGTCTCACGAGAGCAGAGTAGAGGAGGAGAATCACCTCAATCAACCTTCTGGTCACGCTTCTCTTGATGCGGCCTAGGATACGATTGGCCTTCTGGGCTGCAAGCGCACACTGGCAACTCATGTCAAGCCTCTTATCCACCAACACCCCCAAGTCTCTTTCCTCAGGACTGCTCTCAAGCCAGTGTCTTGAAGTTTATTGTTATCTCAACTAGTTAGAAGTGTTTATCACTCCAGGTCTTTAGAAAGGAAAACCTCTCTTTAGTTGGAGTTAGCTGATATTCATTTCCTGCAACACCAACATGTTGCTGCTAAATAAAAAAGAAAGAGCTGAAAGGATTTTCTTTTTCCCAATATTTAACTGTGTTAAAAAAATATTCAAAATCTGCAACTAAGGACAGTCCACATAGGGAGACCCAGAACACTGAGAGTATATTTGCATGTAAACAGAGAAAATCACTGTTAATGGGAGATCTAGGTGTCTGTTGGTGACTTCCAATTCCTGCTTTGAAAATCAGATGGTGTTTTTCAATTGCTCTACTGAGGTTCCAGTTAAAGAACTGGTTTGCTAAACAAATTTTAGACTCCATTACCTCATGAGAGTCCAATCCTCTCTTCTGAAGCTTAAAGTATGTGCAGCATTTCCTCCTCTAATTATGTGCCACTAGTACTGGGAGCATCCACATAGCAGCGGTCAGAGCTTACCCTTGTTCCACATGGCCAAAATAGGTCTCCTTATGAAGCTGTCATTTGAATTTGACTTAAGCTCCCATTAGGTTAAAGCAGTACAAATGTTATTAAGGAATCTTAGATTCAAGAGTACACAAAGAGTATGTAAGTTTAGTTTAAACTATGCCTCAAACTACCAAAGACCCAGACAACTGAACAAGTTGACATTGTTTAACAAGTCACTAGTCAAAAACTAGGTTGTGGCAATCTGTTCACTCCAGACCTAGGGCAAAAGGAAGATTGACTTTAGCCTTGTTTAACTGGTTCAAGCAGACTTAACTCATGAGTTTCCATGTCTGAAAAGTGCATGAATGATCAATTATCACAGTTGAGTTGGCATATGTCAGGCTAACTTCTGTGTTTATTCCTTAAATTAATAAGAAATCATCCTTTTGCTTGCTTTAATTAATTTTAAATTATTCTATTACTTCAGACAAACACATCCTTTTTGTGTGTTTCATAGCAATGAGCTAAATGCCATTTTTTGAGGGGGGGAGCATAACTTATACACTGATTTCACATAAAAAAAAAGAAAGAGAGGAAGAAAAAATGGGTAAATAATTGGAATAAGAAAAGAGAATGTGGCCTAGCACACTTAGCAAAATACTGGTTTTCTTTGCAACACAACTTTCAATAAACAAACTCCTCTTCATTTTGAAGTAAACAGGAACAGGATGCTACCAAATAATGTATGTTTTCACTAAATAGCTGTTTAATTATTGCCTGCTGATTGTTAAATTCGTGGCTGCACAAGTGGCACAGCTCTGTAGAATTTGAGAAAATTACTAATTCATAACGGATAAAGAGTCAAGTAATTTCTATTCATCATTTCCATAGTGATTTTAATTTTCTTTTTATTTTCTTTCTATCATCTAATTTCCTTTTTGTTTCCAGTTCTCACAAGTTATTATTTTTCTTACCGAAAAATAATTCCTCCCAGAGATAAACAGGTTTCTAGCACATGTAATTAATATCAAGTACGGTGACACTGCAAACAGAAGCAGTCCCACACCCAGTAAAAGAGGGACAATTCTAGGTCGGTACAGCAAGGAAGGCTAGCATAAGACTTGAAAACCAGCCCAATAAAATGTTCCCACTGGGCTAAGATCTGTGACTACACTAATTTCCCCAAAAAAATGTTCTTTTTTTTTTTTTTTTTTTTTTT
>VWZX01009530.1:279457-291408 GCA_013399015.1 Galbula dea
TTTTTGGTATCTCAGCAGTTATTCTCAAATTCTGTCCTAAGCAACTTCAGTGCAAAGTTCCTGACCCAGAGAGCAAAACAGCTTATACCACTGCAGCCAGTTAGAGGTTACATAGGCAGTAAGGTTATGGGAAAGACTTCAAGCTACAGATCACAGAATCATTTAGGTTGGAAAAGACCTTTAAGATCATCAAGTCTGACTCTTAACCAACACTGCTGGGGTCTAAACTATGTCCCTCAGTACCACGTCTCCATGGCTTTGAAATGCCTCTAGGAATGGCGACTCCGCCACTGCTCTGGGCAGCCAGGGCCAGGTCTTGACAACTCTTTCAGTATTAAATTGTTCTTAATGTCCGAACTAAACCTCTTCTGGCACAACTTGAGGCTGTTTCCTCTTGTTTTATTGTTTGTTCATTGGGAGAAGAGACCAATCCCCACCTCACTCCAGTCTCCTTTCAGGGAGACCCCAGTTCCCTCAGCTGCTCCTCACTAGACCCTTCACCAGATGTGACCTGACACAGATGTGGAATTAGAGCCTCAAATACTATGAAAGCCTGAATGTCATGTGCCAAGTGACTTGTCTCCAGGACAGCAGAACTGATTACTTTCAGACCTACCTTTAGAGGAATCAAGGGTTCTTAGCACCTTGAAAGAACAAGTGAACAAAACCACAGCTTCACATCAACTGTACTCACAAGGTAGCTTTGCTGCTCTTCCAATGCATAAATGAAAGACCTCATCTCTATATACAGCTTTAGAACACATGTGGGGGAGTTTTGAGTCTAAATGTTTGTATCTACCTTATCATGATTATTAGAGATGAATAAACTAGACTGAGGGAAAAACATGTCCTCAGTCAAATTCCAGATAGAAATTTGTTTTGCTAAGCTAGCATTAGAGACCATACACCTTTATTCATAACCCTGATATTCAAGGAGATTTGGGTATAGTAAAACCTCACTTGGCATCTATGTCATCACTTAAGTAATGGAACTGGTTTATCTACAGGTATATGAGTAAATGTATTCAATTAAGTTAATATATTGATAAAAGAAAACAAACCAAAAGAAAAATCAAAAGGTTAAAGCACATATACTAAATGTTATTGAAGAGGCAGCTGGTGGAACAACTCACATTGAATTGCTCACGCTGATGAGTTTCAGATAATCTGGGGTATCGTGCATGTTTACATTAACTTGGGCTTTCTGATGTCATTAAGAATCACACAGAATATTAGGAGTTGGAAGGGACCTCGAAAGATCATCTAGTCCAACCCAAGAAGGTGAGGAAATTGTAGGTTTCTCTGAGAATAATAGTTTAAATACAATTGCTAAGGAGATTTCATAGGTGATTTGATGATGTCAGTAAAGATAAACTGAGCACTTCTGGATTCTAGGAGACTCTGTGTCAGTATTGGCATTTATGAGTAGTTTGGACAAAGCTCCTATAAATTCTGACATACTGGTATTAATGAAGTGACTTATTCCTGATGCTTCTGGTCTTGAAATTTCAGAATATTAATGAGAGAAAATGTAGTTAAGCAAAACATGACTCGAATTAGAAAGAGGTTAAGATGGGCAAATACAGAGTGTATGCTGCCATCAGTTCCAGTATGCTGCAAAAAACTCTCTGTGAGAAAGATTTGTACTGGTAAATGCAGAGGTACAAATAATAAATAGAAGTTCTACCTGTTTCTACAGTGCTTTGCTGAGGCTTTTAACCACGGAAATAATTCCTTTTGTACTGATGGGAAAGCTGATTTTAAAAAGATGTGCCAAACAAGCCAGAAATTGAATCCCCTGGTTTTTATCCCTTGAGGACTTGTCTAAAATAGTAGAATCTTGTATAAACAGATCTATAGCCACAGAGGCACAAACATACAGTTACAGTTTATTTAGAGGCAAACAAGCACACGCAAAGTAACATGAAGAATCATAGAATCATGGAATAGTTTGGGCTGGAAGGGACCTTCAAGATCATCTAGCTCCAACCTTTCTGCCATGGGCAGGGATACCATCCACTAGACCAGGTTGCCCAGGACCATATCCAACCTGGCCTTAGACACTGCCAGGGATGGAGCATCCACAACCTCTCTGAGCAACCTGTTCCAGTGCCTCACTATCCTCTGGGTAAAGAATTTCTTCCTAAGGTCCAATCTAAATCTTCCCTCCTCCAGTCTGAAGCCATTCCCCCTCTTTCTATCGCTTTCTACCTAGGTAAAGAGTCTCTCTCCCCCTCTTCTATAGGATCCCTTTAGGTATTGAAGAAGGGCAGTCAGAATTCATGATGTGATTGTCTGGAGTTACTGGTTAATGAGAAGTACCAAGTTATTTTTCACTGCAAAGTGTAATCACTCAGCATTCCTCCATCCTTTTGCCAAGTAATGCTGTGTGAACTGTAGCAACCTGCACAAAATGAAACTTTCTGTTGCCTAGTTTGAGTTCAGTTGTTGGACTCCCCTCATCTCAAGAGACATTTCTGCAGTCCTACTGGACCTGTTCCTTTGGATGACACCTAATGATGTTGGAAGTGCTGATGAGACTTGCTCCTAGTTTGGGGCTAGCAAGTGCACCAGATAGATCTTTTTTTCCTCTTGCATAGCACTAGTCTTACACACAAGACAAGGAAAACACAGCTAAAGAGCTGCCAAGTTGCCACTGAATGCAGATATTTGCAGTTCTGTGACTCCACCATTTGCTATGTCAAAAATGGCATTAAAAATTGGACAGGGGAGACCACCTGCCAAAATAGTTATGACACCAAAATGGGAAAGTAAATTGGCTAGGGATGTTGAACGAAATGATACAGTAAAATTGAAACTGCAAGCTCAGTAGTATTATTTAACAGTCCAGGAGAGAAACCTGCATGTCTTTTAAATGTTAATGATTGAACCACACAATTCATGATGAGTGTTCACCATCCTCAGCTGAGAGATGGAAGGATGTGCTTTGCATTGTGAAATGATGAAGCAGCAATTTCAGAAGGAAGCCAGAATTGTGCCTTAAGCCCTGAGTCTGGTGCAACTTAGGTTAACAGAGTCAGTGAATCTAAGAAAAGCCATAAAAGACAGAGAAGGAAATTATGACTGCATCTATCAGGAACAGCTAGGGTAAGGACTACAGAACAGAAAGAAAAAGGCAGAATAATAACAATTAAAAAAAAAATAAGGCAAAGTAAAACAGGCTGAACTAGAAGAGAGTGCATAGAAAAGTGGAGTAAGGCAAAAAAATAAGTGGAAAAGAAAAAAGGCAAGAGAAAGTTGGAATATTAAGTCATCTAGTCAACTTTGAAGAGTCATATTGGTAAGGGTATTATTTTCCCCAAGGGGAAAAACATTTAGCAGGAATAATTAGGATGTGGTGTTAGTTCATATTTTGCCAGGAGTAAGGTAGCTTCCTCAAACAGAAACAAACTGGGAATGAAGTAGAGAAAATTCAAAGAACCTGTTCACCCTACATTTGACACCTTCTCTATGCAGTTTACTGCAAAGGACTCAAAACATCTATGGAAAACACAAATCAATGTTTCTCCTGCAGGAGTTCAGACTCCCAGGAGTGTTTTTGCTGTGTGCATGATTGTCACATCATATTAAGACTGCATCAAATCTTTCTTCATTAATACTGGGATAGATTTTTGTAGTGCCCCTCCCAGTACAGGTTCCTTAATGGAGGTAATTTCAGTGGTAGGCATCTATCCTTTGACTGTTATTTCATAACCATAAATGAATACAATGCAATTTGTAGAGCACTTATTATGTTCTTCCTGAATTAGGTCTATTGTGGTTCTTTATTCAAGTACTAGCAAGTCCTATTACCTTCTCTCATCTCAAGCTGCACAGATAGACAGTTTTGTTGTCCATTGCTAGACTGTTTTGTTGTTCAGTGAAACTTTTATTTTTCACCAGTTAATATTGGCAATACCCAATTTTAGAAACATGTTAATCACTATTTTTTCTGGACAGTGCACTGATTTTTCCACACTACAGCTGTAGAAGGATATGTTTTGCAGATGTAATTTCACTAATTCCCTGCAAGTTATGCTGAGCCTAGCTCAGAGCAAACCTCATCTGGTTTGTGTCTTCATAGCAATGATAAGAAAAAGATGAAACTTTGAGTTAATTTCTCTTGTAGTAAGAGAGGTTCAAACTTGGTTAAACTGATATTGGGAGAAAAAGATCTCCAAATGACTCTTGAAAGCCAAAAAGCTTAAACTGAATACACTTTTAGCGTAACTTCTCCCTAGTGCAGATGTGCTTGACACAGCAAAATATGCTGCATCCAGCAAAATTGCCATGGAAAAGCAGTCTGTTTATTTATCTACTTAATAAGGGGGTGTGCATGTGTGTGTGTAAGAGACGGTTTGAAACCTCTGCTTTGTTAGCTAAAGCAAACTGGTTTCCCAACTGTGGGAGACTGCATTTTTATATGTCTCGAAGCTTGATTTGTCTTGATTTGTATATTGAGACATCTTGCTGGTGTTTGTATATTGAGGTATGGTATTTGTATATTGAGACATCCTTTGAAGCCAAAGACAAGAAAATGCTGAGACTTTACATTTAGATACCCCAAGCTGGAGACTCCAAGATTGCAGTGCAGAACAATGAGGCCTGATAGCGCACTGAACACCGCAGATAAGGCCTAGGCGTCTGGACACCATGTGAAAGATTTGTGCATGAAAAAAGACCAAGGAACCTGCAGGGCATTCTGTTTGTCTTGGGAATAAACAGCAGAATGTCCTGTAAAATTTCCTATAAAAACTGAGGAAGAAGCCTCCCAAAGCCTGGTGTGTGTGACCACCCACTGCCATGGATGGACCAGAAAGACTCCAGACCCTCAGGACACTGCTCGATCAGATACATGGTGGTGTAACCTATACTCTCTCTCTATCCCTGACCCTCTGCTTAATTTTCTTCCCTTTTTCTCTGTCCTACTGTCCTATCACTTTAGCTCTCTTGTCCCAGTAAACCCTAATTGATTTGTGGCATTTGACCTTGTTTGTGTCTTAATTTCGCTCTCTGAAGTAAACCTCAGATCTACCCTGTGTCTATTAGCCAGAGCAGGAGAGGGTGTAATTTAGACTCATTTTGACTACTTACCAAATAAATGAAACTAAAGGTAAGGTAGTTAGTAACCAAAGACCAAAGATAAAAATTGCAAACAATAACAGCTCCTTGGCTGTGTGAGGAATAAACTTTCTGTTTTATTACAAGCAAAGGGATTAAACAAGGGTTACCAGTATAAAGGGGTGCATGCAAAGGGGTTTCCTTCTACCAACCTCTAGGCATACCGTGGAGTTGTAAGATGCTTGGACATGTCTGGACAAGCATTAGGGAACATGCGTCCAGGAATGAAGGGATTGTGAAATATATGTAAATAAAGCAAACCCCTGCCATGTGGTCAGCCATGGAGGCTGCCATTTTGGTCAGGGCCCTGCCTCTCAACGCAAAATAGCCAACTAGAGGAGAGGAGACGCCCCTTCTGATAAGAGGACTGGGTGGTACTTGGGAACCCTTTAAAAGGAGGGAAGTGTGATTTCACGGTGTGCTTTTGGGATCATCAGGCAACTAGGGCACCCAACACGTGTTGTAAGTAATCTTCCTACTTGTTATCTTTCTATCTTTTATGGACTTTGTTATCTTTCTAAATTTGAATAAAAGGAGATAATTTTCTCTGAAATAAATTTTATAACAGCTGTTTAAAAAAAATACCAAACTAACCACAAAAGACACACATACACAAAAAGCCAAACAACTGCATGACAATAAACAAAGGAGGGCTGAAAATGATGAAGTACAATGCTGGGAAAATGGAGAGAGGCAGCAAAGAACATTAAAAACACTGCTCCTCTGAAGACCATGTTCTATCCAGTTTGATTGCTTTGCCGAAGGGATAATGGAGTATCTGCAGATTTAACTGCAAGGTGACAAATCCCTCAAGGGTTGACTGTTGCTTTCAGAAAGAACACAGATATCTCTGGGGGATCCCATCTTGCTTTTATTTCCACTGTTCTGCTTCATCTTTGAGGAGCTTTTAACCAAAAAAATCTTCTAGTTGCCAATAGCTCAGCTTTTTCTGTGCTGCTTTTTCCACATCAGTCCCACTAGTAAAGACTGTACGAATCCTACTACATTTCCTCACCTCTACTGATAGGAGCACATCCATGAACAGCTTTCTGTTTGCACAACTGAACAAAAATGAAAATAAAGCTATAGTAAGAGATGCTTCCATTCTGCAGCCTTGCAAAGTTAAAGAAGCATGTAAATGCATTTACCTTCAGGCTGGTGTTTCTCCAGTATAATGCTTCCAGTAGGACTTCCAGTTCTATTAATCCACCACTACTCTCCTTTACAGAATACAAGTGACCAACTTGTTTTGAAGACATTTGTCTGAAGAAAGTTTTGCCTAAGTTTTATTTTGTGTGGTGAGTTATTTTTTACAAACCACATTTTAAAATTGTTTATAGCAAATAACATCAAATACCCATCAGTGTGTCAGTGTAAATACCACACAGATACATGAAACCAGTGTTTTTCACCCAAGTTCAATACTTGTCCTTGCAGGCTGCAGAAATCTGAAGTTTGCAACATCTCTCAGGACTGTCAGAGATACAGTGTATGAAAAAGGGAGTCATCAGAGCAGGAAAAAAATCAAAGCAAGCTACTAACTTCCAGGAAATTTATCAGCAGAGCAACATAGAGTGTGGAGTACAGACTTTTTTTTTCTATATGTATTGAAGAACTGACAATAAAAAGGGAAATATTCTTGATTTCCTTGACAGGTGTATGCAGCTTATCTAAAGAAAAAGAAAACCTCTGTTTGAGACAGGCTAGCAAAGAAAAAAACAAACAAACAACCAATGTACAAAACACCTAGATACACAAATGAGAATGAGCACTTTCCTTGGTTGCTTTCCACAGGTTCAAAGATAGATTTGCTCTGTTTTCAGTAAACCTTTATTTACCGTTCCCAAGATTAGCCTCTAAGCAACCAATCAAGTAGCCCTGACATAAAAAGACCTGACAATAATCATCCTGTGAGTAAGAAGATATCAGCATTCAGAAGCATGCAGAATTATAATAAATATTTCCACTTGACTTAGTGCATTGTTTCTAACTCTTTGCTTGAAAATCCCTTTCCACTACAGAAATGACAATAGTGTCTAGACTTAATGGGCTCCAACTACCTCTGATGCTAAATAGTATTGTCCCCAAAATTCCAGCTGAAGCGAACCACTTTGCTGTAGCTGAACATTGTGCCCGGGTTTTGTAGCAACTGTGGGTATGTCTAATTAGAGCTTTCATGATCAGTCCTATTGCTTGGGTTTATAGACTGCCAGCCACCATCTGGATTTTTTTGAGGGAAGCTCTAGAAGATTGCTGGCACATCATGTGCACACATAGCAGTGCAGAGAGCAGCCCTGCTTGTGTCTTTATGACCATTCTGTCCCCTTGTCCCTCTGAGCAGAGTAGGTGTTGCAGGAGATCTAGTTCTCACCAGATTTACATGGGAAGATCTCATTTCCAAATACTTCTGTTCCTTTTGCAAGTCATAGTTTTTCTAGCTGAACGCTGGTAAGGATGGTGCAGAAACTTCAGAGCAGAACCAAACTCTGTAGCTCTTCATCAAAAGCCCAAGCTTCTGGAGTTCATCAATCTGTACTGCACATTAATGAGTGTTCATTTACAAATTTTAAAGAAGCCCATTAAATATAAACTAAAAATTAATGATGGTTAGAAGATTCTATTATCATTACTGTATAGTAATGGATCCATTTTTTTAAAAAGCAGTGTTTCTACTTTTTGCACACCATTAATGGACTCACTCAAATCAATTTTCTTTTTATAAAATACACAGAATGCCATAAAAGTTTTCAGTTCTCAAAACTCTGTATTTCTTAGAGGAAAATGGAAATTCCGCATTCAGCTCTCACCTAAAACTATACCATTTAGTCCTACTAGCAGACATACAAGTTTTGTGAAGGGAGAAAATACATTCCTCACTTCAAATACACACTTAGCTTGCTCTTCTCATAAAACAAGCTTTATTCTAAATCAGAGGCTTAAACTTTAAGACATTTCCAGAACTGGTAGCCTAATTAGTGCTTAAGTCATATACCTGCAGTCATCATGGTTTCATATTTCCAATTACACATACTCAAAAGAATTTTTCTTCTAATGTCTTCTATGTTTTATTCTGGCCAAGTGCTGGGGTTGTCTTTATCTAGATCAGAAAGTGTGTGTCATCTAGCACAGAGGTTGCAGCTACCACTGCCATGTGCAACCTCTAACAGTACTCTAAAAATTCAGGCAAGTATATTGTTTTCCAACTTAGATCTGAGTCACAAACGGACCTGGTACATCAGAAGTGGGAAATCCCCTTTGTAGGAGTCCTCTGTGAAACAATTTGTTACTGGGTACCCCTGTCGCAGCTCTAAATGCCTATTCTTCCAGGACTCATCCAGGGACAGACTGCTTTCCAGGAGAGGAGGTATAGAAGGCAGTTCTGCTGCCCAAATTTGTGATCATGTTCATGAAATGGATACTTTTATTTGGTGAGCATATGTCAACAGAATGTCTTTTAGACACCATGACTAAGAATACAGTTGTTGTGTCTGAGGGAGAGCACTCAGCCGTAATAAACAGGTTACAGGCCAGAAAGCCTTCATGCTCAAAGAGATAAGCTTTGTCCGATGGGTTGTCCCTGCTTGGGTGCCAGGCGCCCACCAAAGCTGCTCTATCACTCCCTCTCCTCAGCTGGACAAGGGGTTTTGGGTCAGATTTTATTTCTCTCTTTTTCTTCTATTAATTACAATTATCATTACAATATTAATAAAAATAATTTGGTTTTTATATTAAACAGTTTTCTCTCAATGCACTCTACTTTTTCAGTTTTCCTCCCATCCCACTGGGAGGGAGGAGGAGTAAGCAGCAGCTACAGTGTGTTCAGTTGCTGTCTGGAGTTAGCAAATTACAATTCTTCCTGTTCTCTGGGTCGTGGGCGATCCATCTTGTGACAGCCTCAAACAACACTTGTTTCACATTGAGTTCATCATTCCAAATGATGTGCTTCAGCTCACTGACAGAGAGCTCGAGAAACTCTGCAGAAACCTTGGTCATCTCCTCAAAGTGATAAAGGATGAACATAAAGGCTGCTTCTCGCAGGTCAGGACAGTAACAACAATCTGCAAGCCTCCAGATGCCAATGCAGTTTTCCAAGCTTAGCTGGGATTTCAAGAACTTGCAGCACAGCCCAACAATGCCCATGACATTGAACTGGTCTGCTGCCATTAGCAAACCTTCAACGTTCTCAGCCGTCAGTGGAACTGCCTCTGTGTAGGCATACTCAATAAGGAGGCTCATCATTTCGGGGGAAATGCCAGGGATTTTGTATACTCTCTTGTCTGCATTGCTCCAGGGTCCAGTAAATAAAGCCCTGAAAAAAAACAAAGCAGTGCTTGTAGTAAAAAACACCTTTGCTGTGCTAAACCCAGACCCTGTTATCCCCTGGGACTTCTTCTCTGGGCACCAATTTGGGCACTAGCGGTAGCCGTGCTGGAAGGCTGTGGAGTTTCTTACTTCATGGTTTGCTAGCTGGTTGTTCTAAAGAGGAGCACTAGCCTCTGACTGTGTCCAGAGAGCAACAGGGTGAGTGGCCGCCTTGCTTTGACAAGAACACCAGAGAGTACTGGGATGTGGGGAAGGAGACTAGGTTGTTGACTAGGTTGTTGACTACTTCAGGTTGCCAGAGAAGTACCATGACTACAGGGATCTCCTGGATAAGAGTGTTAGTGCAGATGGCAGCACTGCAGACACTGTAAGGCAGTGTGATCCAGACTAGGCAAAGGCTGTCCCCATCCCCTCTTGTTTCAAGCACTGACCTGAAATAGCAACTGCAGCTACAGAGAATGATCCTGTGAGCATTGAATTCAACACCATCCACACTGATGACCACATCACAGAGCTTCCCTTCCTGCTGAAGCTCATTCCAGACAGTGCAAGGACTCTTGTTCCACTCCATGTGTGTGGATGAATACCTGCTGGGCACAAAGCTATCACCCGTAGTAAAGCCTGAAGCAGTGGCAGGTGCTTCTCCCTGAGGTTCTTTCAAGGCTCTGCCCTTCATGCTATCAGCATCTCTTATATCTTGTCTGTCTGACATTATGGCATCACAATGCACGGGGAGACACAGGACCAGCTGTGAGACTCTCTGAAGGCAATGGGGTCCTGGTCCCCTTGACGACCTCACTCCATTGTTTACCTCAGTCTTCAAATATCCACAGCCCTGATGAATCTGGACCCTGCACCTTCACCCTGCTGGTGGCTGCTCTGATCAACAACATCCTCGTGATTCTCCTGGCACTTTGCAATGTTATTTAGCCTGGGTATAAGCTCCCCTAATGGAGTCACCAACTGCCCTTGCAACAACTCACACCAGAGGAAGTGGAGACATAGGCTAGATAATGTCGGCAACGAACCACAAATACTGTCACTGCTATGTTGACTACTAATTCAGAGTGGTGGAAAGTGTTGGTCTAGGCCAAGGACAGGAGAGTGGTGGGACAGGGAGCCCCATCCAGACTCCCCACTGGCTTCACTCACGGCCAGTTGCTTTTCCACAGTGCCAGGATGGAGAGCACGGTGAGGGCTGAAGGGCATCAGGCCCCTGGAAGTTACATGCAATTTCAGGGCCTCAGTGAATGGATTGGGACGTCTCTCCTTGCAGGTGCCTGAGCTACAGAAGCTTATGGTCTGCATGAAGCAGATGGAGCCCATGATGGGGGCAGTCTGGACTATCAAGGAGCTGCAGGTACTGGCCCTGTTTGTCCCTGGCTCTGATGAGGCCGGTCCAGCTGAGAGCAGGTGATGCATCACCACTACTCTTGGTCCTTCTTTTCAGCTGACCCCCACCTTCCTCAGCCTCTCAGGCCGTGGCCTGGCTGCTTCCAATCTATTTGCAAGGAAGCACCTTCTAGACACTTTGCAGATGGACAGGATGAAGCCCCAGAGGGGAGGGAGGAACAGGCTATTTTTCCTACCTAAGCCCTGGCTGGTGACCCTCCCTGCATGGGCCTTTTTCTTTCCTGCTATGCAAACTATAAACATGAGCCAATCCCCCAACACTCCCCTCCGCTAGTGGCAATAAGTCAGCAGGACAAAGCCATTTGGTGCTGGGGTGGGAGAGATTCTGGCTGTCTCAGACAAGGACCTCTGCTGCAGGGCTGGCTGGAGCATCCACGTTCACTGCTGCTGTGTCATGCTGCAGGTCTGCACCCTCACAGGAGACATGCCTGTGCTGGGTTTGCATCCTTGTAGGGGACAGCAGCCTTGGATAGCTATGGCAAAGGCAGGGTGCACTGGATCTCCTGCAGATTTCCTCTTCTCTTGCCTTCCAGGTCATTTCTCAGTTCAATATGGTGCTGACCAGGTTTTGGAGAAAAACTTGTATTTTGCTTAGTGGCACAGATTTACTTAGATATATATTTACATGCTAGTATTAAAACTTCCATTCTGAATCAATGGTCTGAACACTTTCAGACTCTTTTCAGTACCAACCGTGTAGTCCAAGACTCAGCAATTCAATCCATCACACGACAACCGGTGAAATACGACTTGGATACTGCCCCCACTTTAGGAGAAACCCTCAAGGCCATAGAGTAGGTGAAAATCGGCAAGGCAGCTGGGTTTGATGGAATTCCACTCAAAGTCTGGAAGCATGAGGGCCTTGCACTCCATGCTAAATTTCATGAGTTTGTGGTGCGCTGCTGGGAATTAGGTGAACTACCATCAGACCTTTGTGATGCAGTCATCACCACTTTGTATAAGAAGAAAGGTACTAAATCAGACTGCTCAAATTACCGTGGTATTACTCTGCTCTCCATGGCTGGCAAAATCCTGGCAAGAATACTCCTGAACAGAGTAATACCTGCTATAGCAGAAGGAAATTTACCTGAAAG
>VWZX01009531.1:0-25884 GCA_013399015.1 Galbula dea
CATGCTGCGTGCATTGGTATACAGGCATTTCAGGGATATTGAACAGCACTGGTCCTGGTAAGTGTCAGGAATACGGGGCCCAGTAACAGAGCAAGAGGGAACAGGCACTAACTGGAATATAAGCAATTCCATCTAAACATAAAGAGGAAATTCTTTATTTTGAGAGTGGTAGAGCACTGGAACAGGCTGCCTAAGGAGGTGATGGAGTCTCTGTCTCTGGAGACATTCCAAACCCACCTGGACACCATCCTGTGCAACCTGCTCTAGGTGAACCTGCTCTGACAGAAAGGTTGGACTGGATGATCTCCAGAGATCCCTTCCAACCCTTCTGTGATTATGTATAGACCCCTGAGTGACACCACTTGTCACTGATCTCCATCTGAACATCGAGTCATTGACCACTACCCTCTGGATGTGACCATTCAACCAAGTCATTATCCACTGAACAGTCCACCCATCAAATCCATATCTCTCCCATTTAGAGAGAAGGATCATGTGGGGAGACATATCAAAGGCCTTACACAAGTCCAGGTAGTTGACATCTGTAGGTCTTCCTTTGTCCACCGATAGGGTCTCTCCATCATAGAAGGCCTCTAGGTTGGTCAGACAGGACTTTCTCTTGGTAAAGCCATGTTGGCTGTCTCCAATCACCTTTCTGTCCTCCATGGGCCTTAGCAGAGCTTCTAGGAGGATCTGTTCCATGATCTTCCCAGGCACAGAGGTGAAGCTGACAGATTGGCAGTTCCCAGGGTCCTCTTTGCTACCCTTTTTAAAAATGGGTGCAATGTTTCCCTTTTCCAGTCTCCAGGGTCTTCATCTGGCTGCCAGGACTTTTCAAATACCACTGAGAGTGGCTTGGCAACTGTATCAGCCAGTTCCCTCAGGACTTTGGGATGCATCTATCAGATCCCATAAACTTATGTATGTTCAGGTTCCTAAGGTAGTCATGAACCTGATCTTCACTTACAGTGGGAGGGGCTTTTCTGCCCCCCTGTTTCCTGTCTTGCAGTCCACTGTCTCAGGAGGTGCAAGGAGAGAAGTTGCCAGTGAAGACTGAAGAAAAAAAGTTGTTGAGTACCTCAGCCTTCTCCTCATCAGTTGTTACCAGCCATCCAGACTTGCACATCAGAGGGGGTACGCTTTGTTTGACCTCCCTTTTCTGGTTGATGTATCTGTGGAAGCCCGTCTTCTTGTTCTTGGCATCCCTTGCCAAGCTCAGCTCCAGCTGCACCTTGGCCTTCCTAGCCTCATCCCTACATGACAGGGCAGTGCCCCTGTGCTCTTCCCAGGATACCTGTCCCTGCCTCTACTGCTTGTGCAATTTCCTCTTGCCCTTTAGTTGAGCCAGCAGTTCATGACTCAGCCACACAGGTCTCCTCCCTTCCTTTTTTAACTTGTCCATAATGCAACTCTATGCAGTGGCTTGACTACGGGCTTCCCCCGAGAAGGTAAGTACAGAGACATAGCTCAGGACTTTCTTCTACCAACACCTCAAAAATACTTTATCTGCTTTTCCCTGGATAGAATTACTCATGTTCTGCCCAGTTAGCTGCTTCTATTAGGCAAAGGTGACCTCATCTAACTTGCCTACGAGAAGCATGTTTCCATGTCCTTCAACACTTCAGCTGGATGATCTTTCCTTTCTGGAACTTTACATCCCACATACCAAGAAAATAAGTTACAAAAATACAACAACCCTTACGTGACTTACATAACCACTGCATCCCCTGACCTCTGAGTCTGAACTTCCCACAAGGGAGCAGTGCCATTCCTCACCTGTACATATTTACCCTGGCCACAGGAAAGGTAAAACTAGTTCAAAGTCAGAAGCCTAATGCAGACCTTTTGCCGAGTGCGCCCCAAGTACAAACAGAAGTCCTGATTACAAGCGGGACCTTGATCTTTACCCTTTCTCCATTCACAGGGAGTTCCAGCAGGATAATAAAAGCCACATAAACCTCACACTAACAGTAAGCCACAGCCCACTGGGATCAGCTCACTCTATCAGTTGCAAATTTCATCTACATGCAGCACTGAAAGTAAAATCAAGTTCATGAGGGACCTGGACAAACTCAAAAACTGAGCCCATGAGAGTCAGATGAAGTTTAATAAGTCCAAGTGTAAGGTCCTGTATCTGGGTAGGGACAATCCAAGATATAAATACAGACTGGGAGAGGAACTCATTGAAAGCAGCCGTGCAGAGAAGGACTTGGGGGTCATGATAGATGAAAAGCTGGAGATGAGCCAGCAATGTATACTCACAGCCCAAAGCCAAACGTATGCTGGGCTGCATCAGGAGAGGCACAACCAGCAGGTCTAGGGAGGTGATTCTGCCTCTCTACTCTGCCCTTGTGAGGCCCCACCTGGAGTACTGTGTCCAGTTCTGGGTTCCTCAACATAAGCAAGATGTGGACCTGTTGGAGTGGGTCCAGAGGAGGCCACAAAGATGATCAGAGGACTAGAGCACCTCCCCTACAAGGATAGGCTGAAGGGAGAGGGGTTGTTCAGCCTGGAGAAGAGAAGGCTTAGAGGGGACCTTATAGCAGCCTTTCAAAACATAAAGGGGGGTTACAAGATAGAAGGGGAGGGACTTTTCAGCTGGCCAGATTGCAACAGGACAAAGGGGAGTGGATATAAGCTGAAGGAGGAGAAATATAGACTAGAAATTAGAAGGAGGTTCTTCACCCAGAGGGTGGTGAGGCACTGGAACAGGTTGCCCACTGAAGTTCTGGCTGCCCCATCCCTGGCAGTGTTCAAGGCCAGGCTGGATGTGGCCCTGGGCAACCTGGTCTAGTGTGTGGCATCCCTGCCCATGGCAGAGGGGTTGGAACTAGCTGATCTTTAAGGTCCCTTCCAACCTGGCCATTCTACGATTCATGGCAATAAATGCAATTATGCCAAAGAACTGATCCTGAAAAGCCTCTCCCCTCTCCCTCCTACTCTGAGGCAAGTTGTGAAGCACTGAAGGGCTAATTAAAAACCAAACCAAACACAACAAAAACCAGTAGCACTTCACTACTCTTTCACAGCTCTGCCAGATTCTGCAACACAAAAAAGAGCACTCACATGGCAGCTCCTTCTCTCAGGTTCTAGGGTATCAGCACCTTGGATCCAGGCACAGTCTACTGCCTGGTTCAACAAACTCTAACCATACAGTTTAAAAGCTAGAAGTAGCCTGATGGTTGTAACTTTCCTACCAGAAAGACTGAAGTTGATTCTTCCCCCAGCAAATGCCCTTCAAGATTCCAGTTTTGGCCAAAAGAGCAGAGAAGGCAAAAAGGAGAGCAAGAAGGAAAGTGTCACAGAGGCACCCACAAAATTGACAGTGATAGCTACCCAAAATATGGATTTATTGCAAACATAATCCCTTGGCACCCCTTTTGACAAAGCTGAATCCCAGGTTCTCTTGGGACTGTACTACTACACAACCCATTCTTTAGCTTCAAATGATTTTCTTTCCAGAAAGATGAACACAATGTGCATGCACTCACTCATAAAGGGGAAGATCTCCCATGCAACCTAAAATATACACCCACCAAAGGGGGAGTGAGGAGTCACTCAATTCATGAAAGTATCCTTAGAAACCTCCCCTTAAACTGGAACAGCATCTAACTGCAGTTCAAACTGGTCCTCTAGCAGAGGCACATTTATACCCTGGTCAAGGTACTGGTGTCAGTCTCAGGGACAAACCCACAACAGAAGAGCTCAGAGACTGCAATGGCTTAATGGCTGGGGAAGGCACCAAGGTGATGCTCATCAGGCCTGTGGCAGTCCCTGGCCCTCTGTTAGGTATCCGTGAGGCTCTTGTGTTTCTGTTAAGATCAGGGCAGTTTGCAACTGCCACACATAGAAAGCAAAAAGGAAATTTTAAAACGAGCCAAACCCCAAAACATTTATCAGCTTTAGGGTTGGTCTGCTTTAAAGCAGATCATAATGCAACCATCATTTGGAGAGAAAATCCTTGCAGCATGCCCAAGATTGTACTCCTACAGCTTCTTGATGTGGTGAGCACCTCCCTCTGAGTTTTAACAGAGCTCAGGCACCAACTGTTGAAGAATTCAACATGATCAAAACTCAATTAGCTGTGGTTATAGTGCAGTGTTGCAACTCATAACACTCTTATACAGATTACAGTGTATGCTTTACACTCCCAGAGTTAAAAGCAAGATACAAACGAGATTGTCAGCACCATGACTTTGAATGACTAAAATTGCATCAAGGTTTATCAATGGAATTTTATTGGATTAATAGGAATCAGCCTTCAATCTAATTCAAAGTGCCTAAATAAACTAAGTATCTCACCTAAACTTCTTCCACCAAAACCCCCCTACCTCAGTCCATTTCAGCAAACTAAACCACAGACACACTGTTGAGCTTACTCTCAGTCAAATTTCCTTTGATTTCACAGACCTCCACTGCTAACACAGCTAAACAAACCTGAAGTTCAGACCGAGTCACTGAAACTTGTTCCAAGACTCAGGATCATACTTTACACAAGTTTGTCACTTCAACCCTTACTATTTCCTCTGCTTTGAAACACAACATGTACCAGTGAAGACACATTTTCACATTTTACCTTGTTTGATACTGTTTTAATATTTTAAGCTATACAGCCTCTGCATGAAAACCAATAAATACATTAGTGTGAAAACAGACTAGAAAACCTCATTAATCCAGAAATATCATTAATGAGAAACTTTTTTCATATGCAGATGATTCCTGCTAGTGACCCACTCAGAAAATCTTCTCAGATGACCACATTTTGTACAGACTATTGTACACAGAGTATTGTTGGATTCAGCCCAGACATAAAGAGATCTAAGTCACTCCTTTTATGAAAAAAGGCCAGTCTTAAACATACATAGCTTAAAATGGAAAGCAGCCCTAGGAGTTAAATGTTTTTTATGCAGTTCAGTTGAGACATACCAGAAGTAAATTAAGCACTGAAGAGCATTAAAGCATCTTAGCAGTTGCACAGGAGGCTGGATGTAGTCACTTGTGATGCATTCAATCCAACCTATCTTTGGAAAAGGCAGATTTCATATCACATTAGCTCACCATTTTTTAATGTATTTGGTAAGTCTGCTGGAACACAGATCCTGCTTATTGCTTTGAAACATACATAATCATTGAAATCTAGATGCTTGTCTAGAGTTCTTAGTAGCCAAAATTAAAAAGATAAAATAGAGGACAGTAGGAACAAAGGCACATGGTTAATTTATAAAAGTATTTACAGGGTGCTTTATATCTATCTCCTAGAAACTCATTCATCTTCAATACAAAGCAAAAAAACTATGGAAACATTTGAAAGGACATCATCCTAAACAGATGTTCTTGAGTGATATGAGCACAGACTTTTATACAACATTATTTCAGAATTAAACTTCTTTTTGAATATGGAATTTCCAAATGCTAAAGTTCATAAATGTATTATTCCTCCAAGCACTGTGATACTTCAGTGCAGCCCTCTTGGAACCTTCACCCATAGCATCATCCTTCTAGCTGATGCAGTCTCAAACACAGTGTGTTTGAACTGCAGTGTTTGGGGCTTTTTTGGAGGTGGGAAAGGAGGAGGAGTCTAACATCAAGCTGGTGGCTCCACTCGTGGTTAACATCCACAAGTTGATGTGTAACTTCACTGTACATCATGCTAACCTTTATAGGCTGCCAGCAAGGTGCTTCTAAAACAACATCCATTACATTTAAACCCATAAGTACTCTATAAATCCTGGTACTGTAACCTGCACTCCACTGATAGGGTGTTTCCTTTTTCCCCTATGGAACTTCACCGATATTCCATTTAAAAAAAAAACCAACCCCTCTTTGAACAAATCAGTCAAGCTTTTATAAGAGAACTTCCCCTCATTCTGGTTTTCTTCCTTCAGACTTGAACAACTCATTTTGAAACTATTATCCTCAACTACAGCAAGTGATTTTACTGTAGTAGTATGGAAATGGTTTCCATTCAACTGTAACAAGACCATGCCTTATTGCAAGGTGACTAATGCTGCCTAGCTCCAGGTGCCAAGCTGGGGCACCAGAAATGACCTGAAGCATTATAAAATCCCACAAAAGAAAAACAAAATAAATATAACTGCATAGTATGTGATCCTTTTTATTCACAGAAGCTGCCCATGTATGTCCCAAGTGGAAGGCAGCAGAAGAGCTGCTCAGCCTCAGATGCAGGTGTGTTCAGCACTTGCTGTAACACCTCTCCATCCTGCCCACTGGCACAAGGGGAAAATAAGGAAAAAAGAGAACAGCATTTTCAGATCAATATTCCTAAACCTTTTCATTCCAAATACTTAGTATATTAATTTGTGATGAAAGTCATCAGAAGACCATTCTTCTGGATTTAAAATATTTTGGTTCTTTTCTTTGGAAAAAAAAGAAAACCAACACACTACTAAAACCACAGATGCTGTGGCTTTCCTGCCTGCTCCCCTCTCCTTACATATGTCCATACTGATGGCAGAGACTGTTCAAAAAAGTCTAATCACTATCTAAATTAACAGGATTGTAATCAGGGTCATCCTCTTCATCCTCCAACTCTAAGTCATCCATTTCTTGGAATAAAGATTCATCAACCTCCACACTGTTTCCAGCTGCAAAGAACAGAAAAATGTTTTATTTTCATGCAAGTAAGAAAACAGTGCACAAAAAACCACACAACACTTTTTGATATTCATTCTTCAATGTAGGCAGCTGTTAACTCACTTAGCTTTTTATATATCAAACAGATATGGAAAAGGAAATGCCACCTTTTCTCTTTTTACAGCTTAAGCAAAGGGTTTTCTTCCTCATACCACAACCCAGGTGAAAGAAATATCACACAGGACCTCAGAATCCATGGATAGTTTCCAGATACAGAGATCCTTTCTCCCAGCTACTGTCAAGGTAGGAGCTCAGGACCTCACAGCTCCAATAGCTACAACTATCATAGCCCCAGAAACATAGAGGGCTTATAAAAGAACCCTTAAATAACATTTATATGCCTACATACATGCATTTGCTTTCAGATTTAAATTTTAAAGGCAAGATGAAGCTTTGCATACTGTCACATTTTCTTTAGAAAGAGACCATGACCTAAGGACAAAACTTCATTAGTGCACCAACAGCGACACCTTCCAGCCACTGAGCAAGGGGCTGTTCTTTCACTGGATTTGAGAGAGTCTTTACAACAGTTTCCATCCAAAAAATAATGCCACTATCCTGTTTAAGCTGTAAGAATTAGTATTCCCTAGTGCATGGCACTGTAATATTGAATTGCAGTTCGTAACCTGCTGCACTCCTGACAGAATGCAAACAGCAACAGCAACACTGATTGTAACAGCATCAGAAATAACATGGCACAGAGCCCAAACACAGAGCTCTGCTCCTCCCCTGAGACAGACAAATGTTCCATCAACAACCCAGCTTCACTTCAGGCATTTCAGACCAAGACAAGGTTAAATGATGCCCTCTAAGAGAAACTCAAGTCCCCCTTTCCTGCCACTTTCAGATTATATTCACTGATGGTCACAAACAACTTCTGTTGTTTTTTTAATTTTCAGCTGGCCCCAGGTCAGATATTTTCAGGGAGATAAATCTGCACAAAACCACAGAGAAAGAGTGGGTTGCAGAGAGGCAAAGAGCACTTAATTTGACCTGCAAGATGTTTACTAACAGTGCTGAGGTTCAGACACAGGAAGACAAAACTTCAGAGTTCTGTTACCGAAATCAGTGTAAGACGGGTGGATACTTAAAAAAAAAAAAGAAAAGAAAAAGCAGGGCTTGGCTGTGGGTTTTGTATTATTATTATTTTGGTTTTGTTTTGCTTTGCTTGTTCACAGTTTTGCTTCCAGGCCAAACACCTGAATAGAAGCAACAGAAATAAGATCAACTCAAACTCAAGACTGCAAATAAATACACTTTCAAAACAGTATTCCTTACAAAGTCCTTCTGATGTAAAAGTGATACTGAGGTAAGATGTTAAGTCAAAAATACACTGCAGGTTTTGCTTAGTAGTTTTGACCTATTTTAAGCCACTGTCATTCAGCTGTGGAAACAAACAGAAATTTACCTTCCTCCAAGAACTGGATGTCAGAGGTGTCAAGATTGTGATCCATTTCAAATAGCTGTTTACCTAAAATAAGACAAAACAGTAGAATTCTGAAATAACTATCAGCCTAAGGCAACAATAGTAATAACTAGCACAAGTATTTTAGGCTTTTCAAATTAAAGAATTCAGTGTTTTGCTTGGTTGGTTGTTGTTGGGGATTTTTGTTTTGTTTTAAGGCTGCCTATTTCCCTAAGTTCCCCATTCTGATTTTTTGACTATTCATCCAGGATTCTTCCACAACAACAGGCTTCCTCCTCCTACATGTGAAATGGGTCAGTTTCTCACAGTCACTTCAATGTTTCTAAGACTTTAATAATGGGGGGTGGAAAAATTTACACCATACTGCCCCACAGCCTTTGCTCAGTCCCGACTGCTGTAGCCTTCATCTGGCATCCCACACAAAATCCCCTGCAGGAACTCTAACAGAGCCTCCTCCATCTTTATCCACACATCCTCCTCATTCAACAAGCAGCTTGGACCTACACACATATCACTAGCTCCTACATACACACCTGTGAAGGAAACATCACACCAAGGCCACATGAAGTCTAACTGGGAAGCAGAAAAGTTCAGAACTCTTTCCACATAAAGCACCCATTTTCCATCTGTGTTTCCACTGCATATGCAAGCTTCTGCCAAGACTGGTTGGTGCTCATTGTAAAACACTGACAACACCTTTTAGTTCTCCTATGCTTACACTCATGACTTGTAAGAATAAGCCACATTTTAGTTTTGTAAAGGAGAGCTTCTGAAAACTAGACTTGTGTAGAGGAAAACAGGAAAACTAGAAGCCTGATTTTTACTACCTCATCATTGTGGATTCCCAAACACATTCCCCTTAGAGGGGAATCAAGCATGTGCCCTGCCCTGTACAGCTTTTCAGGAAAACTAGTACCATTAAATTTCCATCTCTCTGTCAGATTTCATCAAAAGTTTCAAAAACCTTCTAAAGGGAGGGGAAAAGGTAACAGTGATACCGCACAATCACACTGGTCAGGGTTTCCAGGAATCAGGTTCAAAAGTAAATTCAACATCTCAGGAGAAGCAGTACAAAGCTAAATTGTGGGGCATTTGGAGAAGGATGTCCAAGATTTAATTCTTACTTTTCTTATGAGAACCTGTGAGTAATTTCCTCCATATTTTGTCCACTGGATAGTTTGCTTTCTGCTGGACAAACTGTGATCTGCAAAACACAGATCCTGAAACCACTGCTATGACAAGCTCTTCTCCCAAACATCAGAGCCACTCTCAATAATTATTGTTAAGCTTGTCATGTTCAGCAGCCAAATTCAGTGTTGCTTCAGTCCAGAAAAGTCTCCCAAATTCCTACAAATGCTTGAATAACCTTAAGTCACCGTGTGATCCAGTGCAACAAAGGCCAAATCAATAAACTGATGTACATTCATTCTGTTGCTTTACAAACCCCAAATATTTCTGCCAGAACAACACTTAACAGGTTCCAACTGGCCGGCACAAGACTGAACAACCTTGAACAGTTTGGGAACTTCAGTGAATTCAGAAGAAATTCTGAATCTATTAGCTTTGTATTTAGCCCCAAATGAGCACTCAGACTTCATGTGACATGGAGGACCATAATCAAATAAGAGATTATTTACTACCATCACCTTTTAGTGTAAAAACTACTCTTTAGGCTTGTTGTGACAGGCCAGTAACATTGCAAAAGCTTCAGGACTAGTTTGAAATCATACCACTCAATTTATTTTTGCCTGCTTGTTCATCTTCTTTCATTTTTTTCCTTTTTAGTTCTAGGAGTTCTGCATCAAACTTTGCTTTCCAGTTCAGGAAATTCTCGATGGTGACAGGAGTGCCGTGAAAACGTTGCTGAAAGAAGAGAAAACAAGGCTGCAAACACAACCTGCAAAGCTAGGAGTGAAAATGAGCATTCTCTTCATTACTGAAAGGACAAGATTCCAGAAGCACTGCTGGCTGTGAAGTGTTCTGAGAAATTAATGCTAACCCTGAGAATACAGAAAGAACACATTCTTCCTGGGTTTTGCCATGGGACTCTCCCTTCAGAGGGCTGTCCTGAGGCACCAGTTCTAATGGAAAACCCCAGGTACCACTTCTGAACGTGCAGGCCACAGTGAGCAACACACTGTTAACAGAGGTTATAGAGAAGTAGGCAGCACGTTTTACCAACTCTTCAGTGCAATCTACACTGAAATATTTTCCATTAAAACACATTAACCTTTCTAGCTTGTTGAGACAGGAAAAAAAGGATTCTTCCTATCCAGATATTTATCTGCCATTTTCAGAAATACTTAACCTTTCAAGTCCCATCACCCTCTAGCTATTTCTGAGGAAGAAAGTGAAGACTTAGTATTTGGATTTATCACAGTACATTCTATGAATGAAACAACTATTCCATAGTGCCTGGTAGAAAGGGCACAAGCAGGGAGGACAAACCAGTCTCGAAGGCTGGTCCCATTGCTCCTACCCTACCCACTCAGTCTACCAAGGAAGACTGACTCCCTCAGACCATGCAGCATGCCATATTCTAGCTTTTTTGCTTCCCCTCTTGCCTCTTCAAGCAAAATCCTTTGATTTCATTTGGGAAAAATCCCTGCCTCTGCTTTAGTAAGGCATGCTAGAAGGGATTGTGAGCATGCAAAAAGTCTCTGAAAAAAGACTGCTTTAGAAAATCAGGTGTACACTTGTGGAAACCACTTAAATGCACTAAAGAATCTTCTAATCCTTAAGTTTTAATTATATCAACTTTGGGACAGATGTTCCTGTCCTACTGCAACAAGGAACTGCACCTGCATCAAACACACACATTTAGGAAAAGTATGACATTTTCAGTTGAAAACATAATTTTACATACTTTCTCCTCCTCTTCTGCTTCTCTTTCTTTCTGTTTCTTCTCCTCTTCTCTTCGTGTTTTCATTTGATCCACTATTTCATTTAATTTCTCCTGTACTGCTGAGACTAGAGTGAAGATCATTACCATGCCTAAATTTTCTTTTGTCTACAACACAAAAAAGGCAACTTTAAACACAAGAACCTCAAAGTTTCAGCAGCAGAATGCACAAATCTCTTTAGAAAGCAGCAATGCTGTGCAAATGCAGATAACTGAGGCACTCTGCATCAGTTGCAAAAGCTCCCCGTAGTACCCAATCGGCCAGTTAATCTGGTTAAAGTTACCTCCAAATTGGTGCACAGCAAAACACCAATGACAAAACCTCTGTTCAGGTTCTCCACATAATATAGACCTTTGGAAGGATTTTTCACCATTAAACCAAAGACTATAGTAGGAACGCAGCTCCAAGATTTGAATATCATTAATCATAAGAGAAAACAGTCACTCAGAACTCCTCCTCTCCTGAAATGGCTTATTCTCCTCTGAAGTGGGACAGTATTCCAGGAAAAACAAAAAACCATCTGTTGATGTAATTAAGGTTATATGAAGTAAACAGAAAAGAAAGAATGCCTACTGAAGGTATTATAGCAATTTTAAGGCAGGGAGGACTTGTTAAAAATTCCTGAAACCAAAGAAGTGTTTCCTTCTCATTCCTTCACAATGCACTCTCACTGATCCCAAGAGCTGAAGACATCCCCTCCCAACAGATGTTTATAAAAAGATTCAAAAATCAATGTAGTATTTTTCAACCTTTTTAAACAAAAGTGGCTTATCTCCACAATCACTATACATACAGTTAAACAAATTCACCTTAACCTAGAACTACAAAAGAGGGGAAGCCCTAGAGCACTTTGATTTCATTATCATGCCTGTCCACACTGAATTAGGCCTATATTTTACCTCATTAACATAATTTACCTCAACAACAATATTTATCAAACCCAAACCTCAAAGTCAGTCCCTACAGTTTGGAATAGGTTTCAAATCATAGCACATACCTCAGAAAACAACTGATTTGAGAGAGAATTCTGGCTAAAGTGCAAAGTGCTACCAAGCTGAATTGAGATACTCCATTTTCCTTACCTGTTGCTCGAGTAGTTTCATTATGTCTGTGACATCATTATCATCAAGATTCTCCTGTGAGACAACTTCATAAAGTGGAGTTTCATCAGGATATTTTTCTCTATAGGTAAATTTAAGGGTTGTTTGGACAGCTACAAGATAAAACCCATATTTTTTGGCATTAATTCTATAACTTTAATTTTATATTATTCTATTGCATCAGCAGCTTAAAGATATTAAAATACAGAATATTCTTGTCTTAAAGGAAGAGTCATCTTACACAATCATTAAAACTGTATCAACAGATTTAAATATAATGCAACAGCTCTGAGAAAGTAAGATGAAGTTTACCCTTACAGAAACTATCCCAGGCTATTAATCCCAGAAAAGTCTTTGGAAAGACTGGAAAACCTCTTGTGGTACAGTGAGTACTCCAGCAGTAACCTCTTTTCCCCTCACATTCTACGGAAAGCTGGAGAACACAACAGATCTAGAGAAAATCTCAGCATATGAGTCCTTTAAATTCTGGGTGCCTGGCTGGAGTATCAACCTCTGTGCTGGGTACCAAGGCTCCACATAAATCATCTGACAAGGGCACAATACCCGGTAGAAGCTATTAAGCAGAGAACTGCTTAAGAAGAACACATTCAACCTGAAGCTACCCAGAGCTAGGACAGCATGGAAACAAGGCAAAAGAGAATCCTGCCTGAATACCAGGGAGAAAAATTCCTTCAGCTCCTCAAGACTCACAGCTCTGGCAGCCCAGCAGTCTCTTCAACACAGCCACGTGCTCTGAGTAGGACTTGCGCCTTTAAAACTGAAGGAGAGAACAGTTTCTTCCTTCTGACACAGTAACCCAGAACAAGTCCATGCATGCACTGATACCCAGCAAATACACCTGGAGGACCTGGGACCCACAGCTCGCTGAACTGTTCCTTAAGGGCAGCATGCTCCCAATACAGACTCAGCTTTCACATGTGGCTGGAATACACACAGATGCTAGGGGAAAAAACACACCTCACATGGCTGTTAAGCTCCTACAGGCTGTTAACCCCTACTTTTTGAAGCTACACTACAAAGCATTTGAGATTCAGCACATCAGGAAGCAGCCCTAGTGAGAGACAGCAACAATTCTGTACACTAAACACAGATCAATAGAATCTCTGAACTACATTTTCTGAGGAATGTTTGCTGGATCAGGCCCACAAGAGGACTTAACTGGAGGTATTCCTAGTTGTTGGCAATACAATTAGGCTTACACAGAAACTCCTCCTATGTGTGCTTAAGACTTGATCAACTTACTTTCATCATTTTCTCCCGCTTCAGATGTCACAGTGATTGTGAAAGTTGTTGGCGTTTCTGACAATACTGTTCACAGACAAAAGAGACAGAGAGAAACCAGAGATAAATCAGACCTTAAATCGTCCTTAAACCAGACAAATACTTCTTCACATCATTAAAACTGAACTTCTCAAGGAAGCAAGAAAGCTCTAGATAATAAAAGCCTTCAACACAGTAATAAATACTTTTCAGTTAACAGCTGTTTTCCATACGATGTGATGTCTGGAGTGCTGTTTGAATGAGACCATGTAACATCAACAATACCAAAAAATGTTATCTTTTTGGAAAGTCTTCCAAAAGAGAAGTTTCACTTTTCCAAAAAATGCAAATCTGCCTACCATCGAATTACCTATGTGAGCAAGGCAAATGTGTGCAGAAAGCTCCCAAAGCTGATTTGCTTTATTGCACTAGATACGTGTGATGAGCACCCAGTGCACTCTTGACCCTGAACTATTTTTACAGTATGTCTGCACCTATTTCTACATTTAGTTCAGCTTAATGTAACAAATGCTGCTTGAAAAAAAAGGATCATACAATGCTTTACTTCCAAGAATGTCCTACCTTCAAGAATGTACAAAACCACAAGTTACGTACTAGAATGAAATGTGCGAACAAGACAACGAGTAGCTCTAGAGACACATATAAAACTCATTTTAAATTTCATTTAAAAGAAACAATTGTGCATTGCAAATCATATTCTCAAATAAGGACTGTTCTGTATCACCATTATAATTTAGGTCCAACATAGAATCATAGAATCGTCAGAGTTGGAAGGGACCTCAAAGATCACCTAGTTCCAACCCCCCTGCCTGGCAGGGACACCATCCACTAGAACACAGTACATATGCTCTAACAGTATCAACTGAATTTTGCCCAATTGCTAATGTACTATTATTACTACAATCTTTTTTTCCGTAACTCACAAGTAAGCACTAGAATAAAGGCTATGTGAAAGTATATTACACTAAGTGATTCAGCATCCTCAACTAGCAGAAATAATTTCCCACACCTTTATCATAAAACCTAGGAGAACCTAAAAGATCTTCAGATTAAAGCAATGGGAAAATGTACTGGGTAAACTTGTGTGTGATGAAGTTACGCCAAATAAGATATGGTGGGATCTCAGGCAGAGTAGATACTGTACAGGAAGGAAACAGAAAATGCACTTTTTTTTTTTTTTAATGTTAAAATACTTCGGATACTGAGCACCATACATCACATTGGATTACCTACTATTGTAGATACTCTTAATTGTTTGATGGCAATTAGGAAGCCCTGAAAAAAACTTGAACTACAGAACCCATCATATTAAAGTTTTAACAATGTAACATACCGCACCTAGGACTGAAAGCTTGCCTTTGCTCCAGCACTGACTGCAGTGGGACAAGGCCAATGCTCGCAATGCACTTCCAAAGGAAAGAGTATCTCTAGGTACCCTAAACCATCCCGTGCTCCGCGGCTGGGAGGAGCTCCTACCAGAAACATAAAAATGCCGACACAAAAATCAATCCCACAGTTTCCATCTAGGGCTGTGAAAGGTTTATCCAAAGAGCATCCCTCCACTCCAGCAGCCACAGATCCGGGAACCGCTGCCCACGCGGGGCTCTGAGCACGGCGGCAAACGCCGCTGAGGGAGGCACACCTCACACTCCCGACCCACACCAACACCTACACGGCGAGAAGCCCCATCAACAGCTTTGGCTTTCCCGTCTGGGGAAAAAAAACCACGAGAACTACCAAAGACGGGCAGGTACGAGCCAGGAGGCGGCAGCAGGAGCCCGGCGGGCACAGCGCAGGAGGCGGCTGCCGCGCTCCGGGGCCTTCCGCTCTTCCCTCACACCGGCTCGCCGCGGCCTGAGGCGGAACGATGCGAGGGCCCTGCCACCGCTCACCCGTGAACGAGTCCGGGTAGATAGACTCCAAGGCCTCCAGCTCATTACGCTGCTCCTCGCTGTAGTCGGTCATGGCTCTCTACCCTCGGCCATGGACAACCGCCGCCGCTCACCGCCAGGCCGCGCCTGCGCGCTCCCCTCCGCCATCGACTAGCCATGCCTAGCACCGTGCCCAAACGCGCCCTCGATCGGCAGTGAATAGCTTTGGGCTGCGGAAGGCAGGGCAGGGCATAAAGGGCAGTGTGGTGGCGGGGGTGGGATCATTTCGCTGACTGGTGTTCAGCTGTCTTAGGACAGCCTGGGCAAGTGCGGTGCCTTCGGGTCTGTTCTAACACTTGCTACTTTGGAAGTGACTACATCAGTGGAGAAGGGAAGAAGAATGGTTGTCATCTGTCTGGACTTGTGTAAGGCCTTTGACACGATTCCCCACACATTTCCTGCTCTCTAAATTGGAGAGACATGGATTTGATGGGTGGACTGTTCAGTGAATTGGTTGAATGGTCTCATGCAGAGGCTGGTGGTCAGTGGCTCGATGTTCAGATGGAGATCAGTGATAAGTGGTGTCCCGCAGGGATTCGTACTGTTCAGTAGCTTCATCAACAACATTGACGTGTGATTGAGTGCATCCTCAGCAAGTTCACAGATGACACCAAGCTGAGTGGTGTGGTTGACATGCCTGAGGGGTGGGATCAATCCAGAGGCACCTGAACAAGCTTGAGCAGTGCGCCTGTGTTAACCTCAGGTTCAACAAGACCGAGTGCAAGGTGCTGTACCTGGGTCGGGGCAATCCTCAATATCAATACAGGTTGGGAGATGATATGATTGAGAGCAGCAACACAGAGAGGGACCGGGGATACTGATGGATGAGAAGCTGGACATGAGCTGACAATGTGCACTTGCAGTGCAGAAGGCTAACCAAATCCTGGGCTGCATCCAAAGAACTGTGGCCAACAGACCAAGCAATGTGATACTGTGCCTCTAGTCTGCTCTGGTGAGACCTCACCTGGAGTACTGCCTCCAGCTCTGGAGTCCTCAGCACAAGAAGGACCTGAATCTGTTGAACGATCAGAGGGCCAGAGCACCTCTCCAACAAGGAAAGGTGAGACAGCTGGGGTTGTTCTGCAGGGAGAAGAGAAGGCTCAGGAAGACTTTATTGCAGCCTTTCAGTACTTAAAGGGGCCTAAGCTAGAGACAGTCTTCTTAGCAAGGCCTATTGTGACAGAGCAAGGGGTAATGGCTTTAAGCTAAAGGAGGGAGACGTAGACTGGATAGAAGGAGGAAATCTTCCACAGTGAGGGTGGTGAGGCACTGCCCCAGATTGCCCAAAGAGGTGGGAGATGTCCCATCCCTGGAACCATTCCAGGTCAGGTTGTCTGGGGCTCTGAGCAACCTGAACTAGTTATAGGTGTCGCTGTGCACAGCAGGGGAGTTGGATTGGATGACCTCTAAATGAACCTTCTGATTCTAACCTCTGTGATTCTACAAGTGTGGAAGCTGGCCACATAGCCATCAACTGCAGCAAGACCAGTAAATTTAACTGCTGTGGTGAGTCAGGGCACCTTACATGGTAATGCACAATTGAAGCTGTGATAATTGACTAAGTCTTTAAGCAAGATTATGCTCAAAGATTAAAATTTTATTAAATGCAAGCAAACAGAGTCGGGTGCCCTGGGAGTCTCAGCTATGCCAAGACACACACACTTAATTCAGTCCCCCCCTTTTATACTTCTTTTCCAAAGTCTTTCTCATTTTTCCCGCCATGTAATGTCTTATTGGTTCTCTATATTAATACATGTTTATCATAACTATTTCTTGAGAAGAAGCTGATTTTTGCAAGTGAGTTCCAAGAATAGGCATATCTTCTTTAGCGCATGCTCTCTTTACTTCTTAGGGTCTTCTCAGCCCCTCTCTGGTGGTCGGTAGATGAAGTAAACAGTTTTCCTCAGCTGGTCCTTAGGATAAGCCTAAACTTTTACACATGCAATTCACAGGTTTTTCTTAGATAACACCATGCAGTTAACAGTACAACTGGTTTAAACTGATATACCAGGCGGCTCCTGCAAGATATAGGAACTGTTTGCATATTATTATTTAGCTGTAATCTTGAGAGAAACAGAGCGGTCAATGCCTGCGGCCATATAAGGGTATGCAACAGATAAGGTCACATTTCATCACGCCCTAGCATTATTCCATATCAACACGAATCAGGTGAACATATTTCAGAAAGCTACAGCCTAATTATTTTCCTTTTATACCCCTCCTTATTCTGATTGATGGTTTTATCATGTCCCACCTGTACCTGACATGCTAGAAAATCCTGTCTTCATCATCAACAACACGCCTGCTCCAGCTCCCCCACCCTCCCCCTGCTGGGAATAGCACTGTTGAAGCTATGGGAGATAGTCAGGCTCTGTTACTTTGACTTCTGAGGGTCTGCATACTCCAGAGTTACTATGGAAAGTGAATTACTGTTAGGCATTTATTCATTATTTGTTATTCTTTCATTGAAAATCTGTAGGGATAAGCAAACTGAAGGGGATTCAGAGCTGTTGCTGTAGGAATAGCACAAGTGCCATGGAGGCAGCTGAATGCCATTTCAGCCTGAAATCAGAAGTTTGTTTGATAGAGCTGGAAAAATAAGCAGTGCAGGCAGGAGTTAAAAAACACCTGCAAACTTTCCAGGAAGTGTTCACAGCGATTTCAGAACTCGCATCATGTGAGTGCAGAACAGGCATCATCAAGACTAGCTTTTATTGGGAGCTCCCATACGTAGAGGTTACCTGCAAGGATGATTTAAGAGAGTTAAACAACAGCACAGAGTAGTTTTATGGAACATCAGTTTCCTGGGCGTATGGCCAGATCATTTCCCTCAGATGCATTTTACAAGCCCAGAGTTTCCAGAAAACTTTTACCATGATAGTAAAGACAGTAATTTTCACTTCATGTGAGTAAACTGCAATACTAAAATTGATTTTGGGTACGATGACTCAGGTCTTAGCAGGCACAACTGATTGATGTTTCTGTAATGATCGATTCTTTTGAAAGCTAAGCCTTCAGTACCAATCACACAATCACAGAATGTTGGAAGGGACCTCTAAAGATCATCTAGTCCAACCCCCCTGCCACAGCAGGATTCCCTAGACCAGGTCACACAAGAACACATCCATGTAAATTTTGAATATCTCCAGAGAAGGAAACTCCCCACCCTCTCTGGGCATTCATGCTGTCTGTGAAATGCAGACAATCACTTTGCCTAAGAGGAATGCTTCTCAGAGAACACTTTTCATTTGATAGTGTGTGATTCAAGTCATTTGTAAATAACCGTAGGAAAATACACTAAACTTTATTTAAATTGCATTGTTTGTTAATTGTGTGAATCCATGAGATGTATCAGGGAGCAGAGGAGTGAAGGGAAATACACCAACTCACCTAGGTACTAGAGCTGTATTTACTGCTAGGGATTAATAAGCTAACAGGATAATATTCTGTTTGTATTTTGGCAGGCTGACTTGACAGTGACAGATACAGTTAATACTTCCACTCAGTCTTTTAAATTGTAAAGTAGATAAGAAAAACACGGGGCAAATAATAACTGGAACAAAAATTAGATAAAAGTTGCTTTAGGAAGAAGTTAAAATAACATGACAGCTCACTCTTAACTGCAAATATTGCATCATTTTTACAGTGGCACTGTATAACAACAGGAAAAGTGGAAAGAACCTACATAAAGACAGCAGCTAGCTTTTTGTCACTTGGATTCAGACAGCAGTATAGTGATTGTTTGCCAAACCTTTCAGAAACACAAACCAGTTGCATGTATTCCGGATTACACATACTGTTTCATAATAAATTTAAAGATTTTTTAAAAGTGAAATTAGAGATTGTTTACTAGCAGAGGTACTTTGCTTCCTAAGGAGTTCATATAAACAGTGCAGTTCTGTTAGCTGAAAGTTTAGGATTGAGATGAAGCACACATGTGGGAATTTTAGTTGTCTAAACATGCATCCTTTTCCCGTTTTTCAGCACATGCATCATTTGCATTTGCTAAAGTTCTGGCTTTTCTTCAGAAGTTTAAATCTTCAAGAGCAAACATTTACCAAGAGCTGCAGTTGAACTTATTTCTGGCTCGTGCATTTTGTAGTGAGGTGTACTGAATAATTCTACTTTTCCACTTCAATCCTCAGGTGACAACAGCAGATCCTGTAGTTAGCATATGGCTTTGTAGCACACACCCATACATGGCACAGCAAGACAGGAAGCATTAGGAAGAGCTATGGTATGCATTTTCCCCTGTTAGAGGTAAAAATATCTCACAGGAAGCTAGAGAGGAGGTGCAGTAACCACATACATAGCATCATATCATACTGCATTAACACAAAAACATCATTAAGCCTTCTTTTACTAAATGCAGGACATTTTAATCAGAGTTATGTTTATGGGCACAGTAGTATGACTAAATTGTAAGGTTTTTTACAAGCAAAGCAAACTTTACTGCACAGTGAGGTTCGTTTCCCATCCTGATTTGTTGTCTGTACAGTAGGGAAGCACACAAACACCAGAGAGGTTTTGAAGCATATCTAAAACTGACCTTGCTTTTGCTTTCAGCCAGAAGACATTTGAATTTCCACATGTAAAGTGTTTGCTCATACAGCTGCACCCCTGCATTCTGTGCCCCTCACTGAGCATCAGACTTGATATTCCTCTCCTCACTGTATTTAGACTCAGCCTGTGTTGCTGAAGTTTACCCATGTGTTTCTTCTGTGCTGCTGTAGCCACAGACTTAGCTCAGTATGTTTTGTTCACATAATAAAAGAAAGATGTGGAAGAGGAGAAATAGGCAAATGCCCACTGCTCCTAGGGGCCACTGAGACAGAGCTGGGTATCTGCTTTTGCTCTGTACAGAGTGGATCAGACTGTAGGATCCAATCAGCTATTAATTTTTCAAGATAATGGAAGGAAAGGAAAAGCACTTGGGAATAACTTTCTTTCCCAGTAAATACTTATCCTTTTAGCACCTCTATTAGAAATCAGACAGCTGCAGCTTGAAGCAGCCCACCCATAAGCTAGACATAGGCCATCACATCCCACAGGAGTCAAGACACCAGCAGGAAAGGCATTTGTAAGCATGTGCTAAAGGCATTAACAAGATACACTTGCTCACATGCTTTAGATATCAATGTATAAGGCATTGGAAAGTTCCAGAGCAGTTCAGGTCTGATGTGGAGCTAGACATGTTCCTGCTTTTCTGCAAGGCATTGGTGGGGACTCGGTCCCTCAGGGCTGTGTCCTGATCACAGGGTCTTCATCAGTCTTCAGGTATTTTCCGTGTACAGTCTCCTTGAGTGCCCAGTCATGGAGGAGGCTGTAGTCATAGTGCTCCTCATCCACTTGCTTTAGAAAGGCCAGTCCAGAAATGGCTTCCCACTCTCCCAGAGACGGGATGCGAATTTCCTTTACGTTTTCAGTCCCTGGGGCAAAGCCAAAGAACTTCCTTACGTGCTGCATGGCATAGAGCCTGGAGTGCTGGTCTGCTGCTTCATCAAAGAGCTCCTGCTCATTATGAACATAGTTGCTCCAGTATCTGAAATGTAGAAAGCTGAGTGGGGAGAAACAGCTTGCCAGGCAGTAAGAGAGGAAGACAGTGATGACTACCACAGCAATCAGAAGCCAGCCAGCCACCTTCCAAAGAGGGAGAAGAGAAAAAAAAACAACATTACAGCTGAAAACATTCACAGTGGTAACTTCTGAGCATCAGAAAATCTGTAAGATTGCTTTTCCTAAATAAGGTTAACAAGGTATAAGCCTAGCAATGATCTGTTGTCATCAATGCCAGTCCCTGCCTGCTGGAGGTAGCCATGTAGTAAAGTTCCCTTTTTCTGTACAGTTTAAGGAGGTTCTGTTGTATAATTTGTTAAGGATTTTGCCTCCACAGGCATTATCGTGAGAAGGGAAGCCATCTAATTCTTAGCTTATAGCTCATTTAAAACCAAGTTTGTCTGAAGTGACAACTTAACACTCCCCCTAGTATTCACCCAGTATGTAAGGTTTTAGGAGTCAGTCTGATCTAAACCAAGATCTTTATTTGGATCACTTGGAGCTCTTGAAGTCTGGGCAACTTTGTCACATGTTTCTTATTCTTGAATGAAGAAACTTCCTAGCCTTCCTGGCTCTTGAACTTCCATTTGTTGTATTTGATGATACTTTTCAAGATACAACGCAAGGAAGAACAAATGGAACCAGCAGACATAGTAATTTATATACCTACAGTTCAATTCCACTTGCAGACACAAAGCAGGCTTCAAAACACACAGAGATTTGGCACTCAAGGCAGAAGATCCTGATCCTGTTCTACACTTTGCTCTAGTTCTCATCATGTGATCCCCAGGCAACAGAAGCGATGTGAGTTACTCACTTGTGACTGGTAGCGCAGGAGGAGAATCACTTCGTCTCTTGCCCGGCTCAGCTCTGGGGGAACTAGCTGACTGCATGGGAATGCAGCCAGTGTCCTTCTCTGTTCACCAGCAGGAACACTCAGATTAGCTCCATAATAATGCAGAGAGACATACTCACTCATGGCACAGACATAATATGAGCCATTTATCAGGGTGACTGCTAGCCACGTTACTGGAGCAACCAGGGCTCTCCCAGTGATGCTGCACAAGGTGAAGCAGATCAGTTTGCACTGCAGTGACTGGTTTGGTTTAGCAGCTTGAAGAGGAGACCTTTTGCCTGTAACCAGCCTCCAAGTCTGGTTATTCAGAGCATAGCCAACAACCAGAAGGATCAGTGCAGGAACCCCTAGAAAAGCCAGCCCATAGATAAGGTTCTGTCCAACATGACAGGGACAGCTGAATGTAAAAAAAGAGAAGAGTTGCTGCCCACCAATTGTCAACATAGCAATTAGAGCATTAGCTATAGCAGCCTCTTTGCCTTTTAGAAAGGTTAACCACTTTGGAAGGAAAGTCATTTTAGGTCTTATTCTTTACTAGAAACTTTTGCTTTCAGTCAAGCTTACTAGCTTTTGGTTATATTTAATATTAGTAGCAGACTAGAACAGAACAAACTCCTAGCAGCTTAAAGAAAGCCCAAAACAAACAAAGCTAGAAAAACTCCCCCAAAACAAAAACCCCCAAACACCAACACTCTTACTAATGTTTCTCCTTCCACTAATTTTTGATTTTACTTTGTGAAAGTTGCTACCTTTAAATAATAGTTGCAAGCATCCACTCATGTGTTTTAGTTGATTCAATAATTTATGTCAGCTGCTTAGCTTTTAGGCAATTGTGAGCTCTGGCAGCCCCTTGCTAATTGTCAGAAACTAGCAGTACTCCCTGCCTTTTGGATGACATGCAATGCTCTCAAACTGATTACCCTGGCAGGGTTAATTGGCAAGCTGTTTCCTAATCAATGCTAATTAGCAGAAGCATGGGTGGGAGTAGAAAATAATAAAAAAAGAGAGCTTTCAGCTGTGCTACATAAAACAAACCAACTAACCAAAGCCTTGTCAAGCGCACCGATGATAAAAAGTAAAGCATTTAAAATCTAAAATGCTTCAGCATTAAAATAAAATCAGGAAATATTCTGTAAGTTCCAGAAAGTTTGGAATCTCAGTTCTGTTCATGTTTAGTTCTGGTTCTGAAGCAATTTGCTTTCCAGACACTGATGTCTGAAATTTAGTTAGCTGCTGATCCATGAGGATTTTAGTGTTTTATCTGTAGGTGGCAAGAAGTTTGCATGTCTCTTTTCCTGGCAGTGTTGGATGTTTCCTTTGTAAGGTTAGTTTTTTGGTAATGCAAAATCTCCTATTCACCCAGTGCCAAGGCAGCTTCAGATATACTCATGGTAATAGCTGGTATTTATATAGCATAGCTGTGATCCAAAGGTTTAAGATTTTTCTGCGTGCATTGTCAGTCTTATTCTGTGGATGGAATTAGATACAAATTTTTCCAGAGGTGGTTTCTGAATATTGGGATATATGGTCTGGGCTGTCAGGATCTCACAAATCAAGCCTTAAACAGAGGTGACTTTAAGATGTTTCACTCCTGATGATTTTCTCTGAGTCACGCTTTCCCTGCTGTCGTGCTGTCTAGTCGGTCTGTACATTGTGTACCCCAGGCTGGTCTGAATATGCAAATACTTGTGTCTAACTTCTGAGAGGTCTAACTGCCTGTAATATAAGCATATTTATCAAGAAGAGAAAAAAAATAGTCAGAAGGCTATGAGAAAAATTGTCTTCCCATTACAGATAGATATTTCCTGCTTGTGTGGAGTTGTTCACATGATATAGTAGTGTCTGACTGCACAGGCTCTTCTCCCTTCTTGCAGAGAGGGTTGCTAATAATAACTTTCAGCTCAAAAGGTAGCTTTAACACCCATGGTATCTGCTTGGATGGTGGAATTACTGTCATAGCTGGTATATTGGGGTTCCTCACTACTAGGAAGACATTGAGGTGCTGGAGGGTGTCAAAAGAAGGGCAACAAAGCTAGTGAAGGGTCTAGAGCACAAGTGTTACTAGAAAAGACTGAAGGAACTGGGGTTGTTTAGTCTGGAGAAAAGGGGGCTTGGGGGAGATCTTATCTCTCTCTACAACTACCTGAAGGGGGTTGGAGTGAGATGGGAGTTGGTCTCTTCCCCCAGGTCACTAGTGATAGGGCAAGAGGAAATGGCCTCAAGTTGTGCCAGGGGAGGTTCAAATTGGGTATTAGGAAAAATTTCTCCACTGAAAGAGTTGTTAGGCATTGGCCCAGGCTGCCCAGGGTAGTGGTGGAGTCACCATCCCAGGGGGTGTACAAAAACATGCAGATGTGGCATTTCACAACATGCTTTAGTGGCATGGAGGTGTTGGGTTGATGGCTGGACTTGAGGATCTCGGAGGTCTTTTCCAACCTTCCTGGTTTTGTGATACACATGGCTGACATGTTACACATGTCTTGCCTGTTGGCTAGGCAAGACCTTGTTCCTCCAGTGTGCTGCTGGCTAGAGACCTGCTTGTATCATCCCCAGCCACAATCTGTGAACAAGGTCCTTGCTGGTCATTGGCTCTCAGGACTATGTGACACTGTTACACAAAACTAAAAGCAAATCATCCAGCAGCACTTTGCCAGAGCTTTTCTGCAACCTATTGTTAAGTTCTTGGTTATTTGGGCAGAGCAGTAGCATGACAAAATCCCAGTGCTGTCTGAACACTTCCATTTTGAAGTTTCATTTTCTTTCAGTGTCTCAGGATTTTCAATAACTTTATGTTTCATATTAGTAGTATATTTTGAAAAAAAAATTTCCTCCTTTAAATTCAGTGGAAAAAAACCATTAGGGTATTACAGAACTGGTTTGAAGATGTGTTTTATGAGAGTCTTCCATTCTGCCTCACTTCATTTTCAAATCTCCATTCGATTGCTACTGAGCTTTCTTTGGAACCCCATGTCTTGTTTTGTTTCTAAAGGAGGAGAGCTTTCCCAAGCAGCCCTTGTTTACTCAGGAAACGCATTAGATGTCAAAGTGAGAAGTGCAACACTGAAATATTCATAGTCAGCCTCAGGCTGTTGAATGAGGCAATTTATACAATCAATACAACAACTTTGTAGTGCTGCATCATCACTTCTTTGGCATTCATTTTTATGCTGTGCAGTAAATAATCCTGCTGGTTCATCCTATTATGGAACAAATTACAGGGTTGGATCCAATTAAGGGTTTTGGCAATATATCAGACCTTTAAGTACTTGCCTTTGCTGGGGAACCTCAAGTCCTGAGGTAGACATTTAGGCTCTTTATCTGATGCCCAGGAAGAGTTAGCACTGAATGCAATCCAAAAGACCACTACTGGAGGTGACAGCCAGCTTGCCTCTGAGGCTGACAGATTCACACAGAAGTGCGTCCAGATGGGTTTTGATTCTCTCTGAGAAGAAGACTCCACAACCTCTCTGGGCAGTCTGTGCCAGTGCTCTGGCACCTCAACTGGGAAAATATTTTTCCTTATATTCACATGGAACCTCTTATGCTTCATCTTACAACCATTGCTCTTTGTCTTATCACAAGGCTTCACTGAGAAGAGCCTGACCCCATCTTCCTGACACTCACCTTTCACATATTTAAAAGCAGAGATGAGGTCACCGCATAGTCTCTTCTTCTCCAAGCTCAAGAGACCCAGCTCCCTCAGCCTTTCCTCATCAGGAAGATGTTCCAGCCCCTTCATTATCTTTGTGGCTCTGCGCTGAACTCTTTCCAGCAGTTCCCTGTCCTTCTTCAACTGAGGGGCCCAGAACTGGACACAATATTCCAGATGCAGCCTCACCAGGGTAGAGTAAAGAGGAAGAAGAACCTCTCTTGACCTACTAACCACCCCCCTTCTAATACACCCCAGAATCCCATTGGCCCTCCTGGCCACAAGAGCACACTGCTGGCTCATGCTCATCCTTCCACCTACCAGGACCCCCAGATCCCTTTCCCCTTCACTGCTCTCCAACAGCTCAGCCTCCAACCTATACTCATCCATGGGGTTGGTCTTTCCCAGGTGCAAGTCTCGACACTTGGCCTTATTGAATCTCATTCAATTTCTCCCTGCCCAACTCTCCAGCCTGTCTAAGTCTCGCTGAATGGCAGCACAACCCTC